>VXBL01007677.1:327674-356110 GCA_013400195.1 Aramus guarauna | reverse complement strand
GCGGGGCTCCCCCCGGGGCGGCGTGCGGGGTGCGGGGCGGGGGGTGCGGCGCCGGGAGGGCGCTGAGCCGGCCGGCCTGCGGAAAGCCCACCCCTGCAGCCGCCGCCGCTCCGGAGGGGCCGGGAGGTGGGTGCGGCGCCCCCGTTCCGCTGGGCCGGGTTCCCGCCCGGCACCTCTGCGGCTCGGAAGGGGGCACCTGAGTTCTCGCCCTGGTTTGCTCGGCAAGGCACCAGCCGGTGCAGCCGTTTAAAGGCGTCCTGACGCGGGATTTCGCGCTCCGGTAGCTGAAGAAGCACGTTCCATCGTCTTCCTACTTCTGCACCTGCAAATCTTCAAACCAGCCTGAGGCTTTTTTTTTTTTTTCCTCTCCCCACGAAAAGAGAGCACCCACCACAATATTCTCTTCTGTTACTACCGGTATTGCCTCCAAGTAAAACAGCGGAACTATGTCCACCCGCTGTTTCCGCTTTATGCGCAGCATCTTGACTTCTTAAATGCCCCCTAAACTTAAACACCCCCTCCGTTTATTAAATCCCCCCGACCCTGCCCAGCACCCACTAGCCGTGCCCAGTTTCCCCATTTCGTTTCCCCTCCCTGGCACCAGTGCTCCTAACAGACGTGCTGCCGGCTGCACATCCAGGCTGATGCTGCTGAATCAGGCAGATGCAGGTCCCTTCCCTTGGTAACGTTCCCCACTTCCAACGCCAGCAGGTACACGAACAAGTTGCCCCATCAACCCCGCTTTTAGTTCCCCGGTCTGACCTAGCTCAAACAGAGCGGATGCCTACAGTGTGATGGCGTTACACGTAAAATGAGGGCGTCTTCCATTCTGAGCATGTTTTCCATCAAAGGAGGAAATTCTGCTCCATTTGGAACTGGAGAGGCCTCGATTAAGCTACTGCATACAATTTTGGACACTGTACGACAGTGAAGATAGAGCCGAGAGACAATCCAGAGGAAAACAAAAACAATAAAGCATGGTCAGAAAAATTCATCCTACTACAAAGGTTGGCTTTTGTTTTGTCAGGGTGAAAAGTCAGGGAATAGGAGATGGCAGCGGTGACCTGATACACAAAGGTCACAAAGCTCTGTAGGGAAGGCAATGGACTTTTTTAGCAATACTAGATTCAGTCTAGATAACCAGGGATCGATAGATGTTGAAGTGAGAAAACCCTGCAGCAGCCTACCCAGGGATACTGGAGGGTTTTGAATAGATGGGGAAGACTTCTTTTAGGGATGATGCAAGTTTGGGCTGAGCATCCAGGATCCTTCTGAGTCTAAAAGCCTTTCCAAGTCTTCATTATGGCCCTTCCAGCCCAAGCGGGAGCAGGGCTTGGCTGAAAAATTTCATGTTCTTCCACAGAACCTTAGCGCTCTTCAAAATTGTATCTAAATCTGCAGTTCTGCTACTGTGGACTGCTCTTAAGGAGTCAGCCAGCAATGTCCAACTTTGTGCCCATGCACAGTGCGACGCAGCTGAGAGCTGTGCTCAGCCTTGGCCGTGGCAGCTATAGCAGCACCTTGCTGGCCGGGTGAGGAGGATCCTGAGCGGGAGCGGGCACAAACACAAATCTCTCCCTACTGCAGAGTTCATCTTCAGTCGTCTTCTGCAGCATATTTTATGGGTTTCCTCTGTCATGGTCTCTGCTGTCTTCAGTTAACTACCCATCATGCGAAGGTGTCCTACAGGAGAACTCGCTGCCTCGTAGCTGGAGAAGGTTACTGGGACACATCCGAGGGCCAAAGTGGGGCAGAAGCTGAGGAGCGAGGACAGCAGGTGAAGGGGGAGGGAAAAGTTCAGATATAGAGAAATCTGCGGTCAAGTGGGCAGTAAGCTTGCTTATAGTTCAAAATAAAGATATTTTTTTCCATGTATGGAAATGGTAACACTATATTGCTTTTACGTGTTCTAAAGGAAAGGGAATGGAAATAACAGTGAAGAACAGTAACCGTGGGCAGCTGTGAAAGAAATAATAGGGACTCTTCAGGAAAGAGAGAAGAGGAAAAAAGGCATCTGGGAAAGAGTGTGGATAGAGATAACAGTATAAAGAAAAAAGAAAAAATAGGGAAAAAGGAAATAATCAAGGATCCTGCAAGATGAATAGCAGAAACTTGGGCCATGATGTTATATCATAGGATAGAAAAGCAATAAAGAAAGGAACAAGGTACAAAGTGACAACAGCAAAAATAGAGTCCTTAGAGCAGACCTTGAAAGAGAAAGAACAGAGAAAGACTAAAGTATAAAAAGAGCCATGTATATATAGTAGAAATAGCCAGGATCCCAGCAGCAGAAACAAAACGCAGGCAAACAGAGGGAGCAAAAGAGGCAGTGCACAGGCTAAGGCACCGTACACTTCAGAATTCACTTTCATATATCAGTTCTTTCATTATCTGAGTTTCTAGTAGCTCATTACTCCATAAAGGGCATAAGCCGAGCGGTTGAAATAAAGTAAAGCTAAACTATTAACAGTTAAATATCATATATTGCTTTTCATTGTGAAGGAAAATGCATAAGAAAGGTTAGAAGTTTTCAAGAAACAAGCAAAATGCTGTTACACTCTGGACACTTTAACTGAACTGCAATAAATCCAGCAAGACAATATCTATTTTTACATAAGAAAAAGAATAGAAAAATAACACCTTACCCCAGCAGGAGAAGAAACTCTGCCAGGCAGCATTTCCCTCCAACCAGATGTAAGAATCTAGTCCCAGAAATGCGCACCAGCCAAATGGGATGGCCAGGAGACACAGCCCGTATCCTCCGAATGGGAAGGTCGCATGTTCCTGTCTTCTGGAAGTGGAGTTGAGCTGTGACTGTGGTGAGGCTGGTGGACAAACTTCAAAGAAAAGCATGGGGTTCATCTGAAAAGCGCCTTTGCTGTCCATGAACTGACTTGTGCAGAAAACACTGTGGGAGAAGAGATGTGTTTTCTTTTCTTTAAACACAATTCTGTAGCAGATACTTCAGTTTGCAGCGGGACCTAATAAACACGTAATTCACTTGCTAGAGCTAATGGGAGGAACCTAAAGAAAGTGGAAAGTAAAACCTACATAAGAAGTGTACAGAGAGCTACATAAAAGAAGCTAATTGCAGGCCCAAGAACCTCTGTTGGTCTATAAAAAACAAATTGCTGCCTACTGGGATGTCATCATCCAGGTATCTATTGTAGAGAAAATACCCTGCAGAAGTCAAAGGCTTAGGAGATACTATAAATAAGACTGATGTGCAGCTGTGATGTCTCTTGCCTTGTGAGTATGGTACTGTGCTACTATCCTTGTGAGTATGATCTTTATCTGTATGACGATATCAATTTTACCCACACACTGTCATTTAGGGAAAAGGCTGCGTTTGTCCTGAAGATGGATGGACCTGTGTAATGAGGATTGCTTTCTTTGGGATTCTGACTGTTGTTGCAGGCAGTGGAAACACCAATGGAGATTAAGCTTTGCCTCAATGTTACAATGGTTAAAAATTGCCCCGGAGACCTGGATTCTAATGTGACTTCTCCCATGAAGAATATTCTGGACAATGTAAAAATGAAGACTTCAAAAAAGTTCTTGAGTTTAAAAAAAGTCTCTAAGAAAGGTTTGAATAGTAATAGACAGTAAATAAATGTATAGCCCTGTATATGGAATAATTATGAGGATAGAAAATATTGAACAGCTACTTATTACATGAGACTTGCCCATCTTTCATACTGAATGAAGAATTGTGCAGGAATAATGTTCACATACAAAAAAGACTGCAGCATTATGCATACATGCAAGGGGCAGAACTGAGATTGTACAAAAAACCCTACTTTCCTAATTATTAATTTAAATATTAAATTAATTATTAAATTTTGGAGCTTGACATCACAAGCATCCAAGGAAGAGTTGAGAAGGGAGGGATGGAATTACGTGCTCGTGATCACACATATGGAACACAACTTGCATGAGAGCAAGTGGACATCTGGAGGGAGTACTGAGAGTGGTGGGACATGTCCTTCCTGCTGTCACTGAAAGTGTGACATCCCATCATCCAGGACATTAAAGAAGATGTTAAACACTGTGGCCACCAGTATTGACCCCTACCAGACACCACTAATGACTGGCCTCCAGCTGGACTTTGTGCTGTTGATGAGAACCCTCCGGGCCTCACAGTTCAGCCAGTTTTCAGTCCACTTCACTGTCCACTTAACATAGCCCACACTTCGTCCATTTGTCTATGAGGATGTTACAGGACACACTGTCAAAAGTCTTACTGAAGTAAGGGAGCTGGTGGAAGTGCTCACCAAGCCACTTTCCATTATTTACCAGCGGTCCTGGATAACTGGGGAGGTCCCGGTTGACTGGAAGTTAGCAGATGTGATGCCCATCTATAAGAAGGGCCAGCAGGAGGATCTGGGGAACTACAGGCCTTTCAGTCTGACCTCAGTGCCGGGGAAGGTTATGGAGAAGATCATCTTGAGTGCCATCACACAACATGTACAGGACAAACAGGTGATCAGGCTCAGTCGGCACATGTTTATGAAAGGCAGGTCCTGCTTGACTAACCTGATCTCCTTCTGTGACAAGGTGACTCGCTTAATGGATGAGGGAAAAGCTGTGGATGTTGTCTACCTAGACTTTAGTAAAGCCTTTGACGCTATTTCCCACAACATTCTCCTGGAGAATCTGGATGCTCATGGCTTGGACAGGCATACACTTTGCTGGGTAAAAAACTGGCTGGCTGGATGGGTCCAAAGAGTTGTGGTGAGTGGAGTTAAATCCATCTGGTGGCCAGTCACAAGTGGTGTTCCCTAGGGCTCAGTACTGGGGCCAGTTCTCTTTGATATCTTTATCAACGATCTGGCTGAGGGGATTGAGTGCACCCTCAGTCAGTTTGCAGACAACATGGGTGGGAGCATCAATCTGCTTGAGAGTAGGAAGGATATACAGAGTGATCTGGACAGGCTGGATCAATGAGCCGAGGCCAACTGTATGAGGTTCAACAAGGCTCAATGCTGGGTCCTGCACTTGGGTCACAACAACCCCAGGCAGCGCTACAGGCTTGGGGAAGAGCGGCCAGAAAGCTGCTCAGCGGAAAAGGACCTGGGGATGTTGGTCGATAGCCAGCTCAATATGAGCCAGCAGTGTGCCCAGGTGGCCAAGAAGGCCAACAGCATCCTGGCTTGTATCAGAAATAGTGTGGCCAGCAGGACTAGGGCAGTGATCGTATCCCTGTACTCAGCACTGGTGAGGCCACACCTCAAGTACTGCATTCATTTTTGGGCCTCTCACTACAAGAAGGACATGGAGGTGCTGGAGCGTGTCCAGAGAAGGGCAAAACGAAGCTGGTGAAGGGTCTAGAGCACGAGTCTTATGAGGAGCATCCGAGGGAACTGGGGTTGTTTAGCCTGGAGAAAAGGCTGAGGCGAGACCTTATTGCTCTCTACAACTGCCTGAAAGGAGGCTGTAGCCAGGTGGGTGTCAGTCTCTTCTTCCAAGTAACAAGTGATAGGACAAGAGGAAATGGCATCAAGTTGTGCCATGGGAGGTTTATATTGGATATTAGGAAAAATTTTTTCACTGAAAGGGAATGGGCTGCCCAGGGAAGTGTCTGAGTCACTGGAGATATTTCAAAGATGTGTAGATGTGGTGCTTAGGGACATGGTTTAGTGGTGGACTTGGCAGTGCTAGGTTGATGGCTGGACTTGATGATGTTAAAGGTCTTTTCCAACCTAAACAATTCTATGATTATCCACTGTTCTCCTCTCATCCACTGAACCAGTCAATCTCAGTGTAGAAGGCTATCAAGTTTTTCAAGCATATCTTTGTCTTCATAAATTCAAGACGAGTGCTTGTAATCACCTTCCTGTCCTTCATGTGCTTGGAACTGACTTCCAGGATAATTTGTTCCACCACTTTCTCAGGGATTGAGGTGAGGCTGACAGATCTGTAGTTCCCCAATCCTCCTTCTTGCCTTTCTTGAAGACAGGATTGACATTTGCTTTCTTCTAATCATCAGGAACCTCTCCCAGTCACCATGACCTTTCGCAGATTATCAAGAGTGGCCTCACAGTGATGTTGGCCAGCTCCCTTAGCATCATCCCATCAGGTGCCGTGAACCTATGTATGTCCAGTTTGTTTAAATGTTCCCCAATTTGATCCTCCTCTACCTAGGGTAAAGCCTCCTTTCTATAGACCTTCCCACGCATCTCACAGGAACCTGAGATTCCTGAAGGCAAATCTTCCCTGTAAAGACTGAGGCAAGGAAGGCATTCAGTACCTCAGCCTTTTGCATGTCCTTTGCCACCAAGTCCCTTTCCCCATTCAGTAGCGGGCCCACATTTTCCCTCATCTTCCTTTTGCTGTTGATGTACCTAGAGAAGCTCTTCTTCTTGCCTTTCACATCCCTCTCCAGATTCAACTTCAGGTGAGCTTTGGCTGTCCTAACCCCATCCATGCACGCTTGGACAGCATCTCCATATTATTGCTGGGTCACTTGTCCCTGCTTCCACCTCTTACATGCTTCCTTCTTACATTTGAGTTTTTTCAGGAGCTCCTTGTTAAGCTATGCCACCCTCTTGCTGCCTTTGCTTGATTTCCACTTATTGGGGTGGACTGACCTTTAGTGTGGAGGACGTCATCCCTGAAAACCAACTGATCTTCTGGTCTCCTCTTCCCTCCAGGATAATCTCCCATGGGATTCTTCCAGGCGGATACCTGAAAAAGCCAAAGTCTGCTCTTTTCCAGTCTGAGTTGTGATCCTTCTTTTTGCCTTGCTCCCTCCACTCATGATTGTCGTCTGAGGATGACATCTTCTGAAGCAGCTACTTAGCATTAGTGAATCTCTGCTAAGCACTTGCAAGCTGTGATGTTTGTATGTTTGACCTTTCAGAAAAAAATAATTTTCAGAAAAATTGTATTAGAGCTATCCTTGACTAAATTTCAAGGTTTTGCTTCAAATAAAAGCTTGCCAGATTTTTTAAAGACAGCTTGTGTTCCTTTGCTGTATTTCTCAAGTAGATTAACAGTTCTGGCCAAAAATGTCAAGTTGAGGCCATAATCTTTGTGAAATTTCAGACCAAACAATTTAGCTTTTAGAAGGCAACAGATGATTGAAAAACTCAGAACGAGAAGTGCTGGATAACCTTAAATATAGGCATGCCTACCCTCCCAGAGAATAATAAATAGGCATCCCTTCTGGAGAGCAATTTCAGCATAAACATGATGGAGCTGCAGTAAAGTAATAGCAGATTCTGCCTTTGTGCAGGGGGCTAGATATTTGGGACATTACTGGAAATAATCTTATACGATTCCACAACCTTTGAACACAGTTTGTGTCATTAGATCCTTTTTTCCTCTTAGCTGGAACTCAGAGTTAAAAACAAATGTCCAACTAACCGACTAAAAAAAATGAACCCTTGTGAAGTAAATGACTAAAACCTGGGAAAATTAATGAACCATGTTTACATTTATAAAATTTACAGGGATTATAATGATATTTCCTAGGATGGAGACTAAATTTAAAAAAAAAAAAAAACAGAGAAATGAAACTAAACAAACCAAACTGACTTCCTTATTGTGTAATTTCTACTAAGAAGGTGATCTGAGAATTTAGGAGTGAAATGCCTCCTATGAGCAGCATGTGATCTAGTTACCGGGTGTATTTACTTAACAGTTTCTAGAAACATTTACAGGACTATCATACCTTAATTTTTAAAAGGCATCAACCCTGAAATGTCACTTTGCCATAAAAAAACAATTAGACATGGGCACAACCTTTTTTTACCAACAAGCCACCCTCCTATTTCAGTGGTTTCAGGGAAAGCAGCAGACCACCTAACTACAGCGAGGGCATACAGTAACACAGCGTCTTTTGGTAGCATGTCCTCATATCCATGTAACAGCCATTAATCCTAATTATCAAAAGAACGTTGTGGTGGAGAAATTATTGCTTGGTTCATATGAGTTTATTTTTCAGGGTTAATCATTTTTATAGTTTTTTTAACTGTTGGCAAGGTCATCACAGTCTGTTGATACTCCATAAGAAACTCAATTCTTTGCATTAGTCATGTATTTATGTTAAAAAAACCTCCTGTATATATCCATAAACTTGTCAATGTCTTCCATTTCTATACTGCGCTACCTACCTACATTGGTAAACATATAATTTTTATTTGCAGCAAATGATACTTACGAAAATACAACAAAAATCATGCATGCGTTATAAATTCTGGATGTCAGCATAGTTCTGCTTTAGGGAGAATTTTAGTGAGGAACGTCGAGTCTGACTATCTGCTTGGGGAGAGGGAAGGGTGCTACACCCCTATCATGGAAAGACAGAAACATATACTTGACCTTATGCAGGCTAGTTATCATGAGGTGACTTTAAGTGTCTGTGTATTGCAGGATTAGGGGATCAGCTACGTGCTAGACTGCTGGTTCTTCTGTTGCAACTTTCGGCCTTTCTTTCTGTGGCATTACAGCACACCTCACAGTTCTCACCCTCTGAGAACATGTCCCAGTGCGAGGGGTTTCACCAGGAGGCAAAAGAAACATGGGTTCTATTCCTCTACAGCCAGTTCTGACCCCTTTTGTCAATTCAGTCCAGCTTTAGATAAAGAGTTAATGTCCATAGTAGCCTCCTGTACCACTCCTCACACAGCAATCAATTGAAACCTTGTTCATCTTGATCAAGTGCTATTTAAAGCGCAAAGCAACCTAAAATAAAGCTGCTCTCAAGCCATCCAACCCTCTTAAGTCTACTACTCAGATCTTCAATCTTTAAGTTCTTTCAGCCTTTGTACAGCTGAACCAATTGCCTTCCAAAAGACCAAACAATGCCCTTGTAATAATCAAGCCTAAACGACTGTTTGTGAAGAGACTCTGCACCTGGAGGGGATTTCTTTGCCTCAGCTCCTGGCCTCTGGAATATGCAGAAGTCCGTGGGATAGCTATCCATGCAGGCCCTGAACCTCACATGCTCTTAGCTTCAGGAGAAGAACTGGCTTCAAAAGGTTGTTAGGATCAGGTATATAGTATCGATACTATATGTTTTATTCATTTTTGTGTATTTTTATCTTCAAGGTTTTCTTTTTAAAAAAGCAAGTTATGTAGGGACTTTTTGGGTGAGAGACAGCTTCAGGGCATTCCAATAGCTAGCTGTTTCAATTTCATCTTCTGGAGTTTTCTCCAGTTTTCTTCACTGGAGCAAGGGCTGCTGTCCAGATCTCTTCATCAATCACTGGAAGTCATTTGCTGAGGAGTTGCTCAGGCAGTGGTCTGGCTGGCAGTGGAACAGCTACATTGGAGGGTGCCCACGGCCCGCGCACTCTCCTAGGACAGAGATAGATGTTCAAACCCATTTTCCAAAGCAGGCAGAAGACAATGGTGAACCCAGGCCTCCAACATCCCCTGGTGTGTGCAAACAAGTAGAGAAAATGTCAACTTCTGCTCAGTAAGTAGCTTGCTGTGAAGAGCTGGAGTAAGGACCCCTCTGAAACTTCCTGCTCATTTTTTTGGGTGGGTTTTTTTTTGAGGGTGGAAGACCGGCTCTTAATCTTGGGTACCTGTCTCTCTCTGTGCACTGGATAGGAAGAGCTCGGGTGTTTGGTTCAGACCCATGGGTCTCCCTAGGCGGCACAGGACAGCTGCTGAGCACACAGCTGCATGGCAGGAGCCTGGGCTGGGGATGAGGTCAAGTGAGTGGCAAAGAGCAAGGAAGATCCTCGATGGCTGTTTCCGTCCCTGGGTCAGGACCTACAGGCACCACAGTGCTCAGCTTATATCCCCTCTATGAATCCAGCTCAAAATTACCTCCTATTAGAGGAGGTAGGAGCAGGACTATGTTTTTAGGGTGCTATCTTTTCTGTAACCAGAAGATGTTCATCTGTGTGTACACGAGGTCTCCTTTATCCTTCCTTAACTAGTGGGCTTGTTGTAGGGAAGTTATACTAGTGGAATGTCTTAATTCAACCCAGGTTTGTTAGGTTTCTTTTCCACATTCATCCAGATCAGATAAATCACATGCTGTATTTACTTTTTTGAATGCTTGCCTAAAGAGTCCATGCACTGAGGCTGTTTCCCATAATGTGCTGACTTTTGGAACTGACTCTTTATTTACAGGCTTTGGCAAAATGGTTAGATTTATTATTTATTAACCAGAAAACCAACAGCCCTTTCTTTTAGAAAGGTAGAGAGTTGCACAAAGTATATTGTGCTACCAAAATTACAGGTTTCATTCTGGATTTTTTCATAATTCCCATTATCTATGGTTTGATAGGTATAGTCATTACTATTTTTGGAGATGGAAATCCTTTTCTTCCTTCTCTTGCACTTTCAAACTTCTCTAATATTTCATGAACTCTTGTTGCATCAAGAATTTTTGTAAAGTTTGCTTTGAGATCATAGATTTTTCTGTGCCTTGTGAAGAGGCATTTCTTTACCATGCTTTAAAAATTTTTCTTAAATCCACCTTTCATCTCACAGTGGGTTTCTATAAGTAGAGTTATATTCATCCTTTTCTTCTTTAGGATGCCTGGATATAACATCAGTTAGCATTTTTCTTTGGTTTGAATTGTTTTGTCAAGACAGCTTTTGCAGGAATATGGCCTTACTTCTCCAATACCTGGCAGCTTGTCCAAAATCTCATACTTCACCATCACAGGAGTGTAACTGTGAGACACACATATTGGAGGCATCAGAAGTATTTACAAAAAATAATAATACTTTCAAATAATGCTCAAATATTATTTCAGCATATAAAGGCTTCAGAAACCCATTCTATTTAGACTACAGTGGAAACCAAGCTGGCAAGAGCCCAAGGTTTCCACACACGGTCAGAACTATCCCTGTGGGACTATCTTCTGCCTTCCCTGTCAGAAGCTAGGTGCTAACAGAGAATGATGCTAATGAAGACATTTGGGGAATTCCTGTTTCCTGACTTTCATCCTTCTGTTTTGTCCAGAGCTGCTCAAATTAGGCACCTTTTGGAGGCACATGAACATAGGGTACAGGAAGAGCAATCCAACATTGCTCCAACATCATCCGTAGCTGATTCAAACTTCAGCATTGACCCTAAGAGCCTCTGCACTTGCACTTTGGTTGCATGCACAACTTGAGCCGGCAGAAGCTGTCACTGCCACCAGAAGAAGCAGTCCTGCCTTTCACTTATCATTTTTTTCTGTCCCTGTGCTACCCCTCCCTTTGCCTGTGGCTGGGGAACTGATCTGAGTTAGAGCCAACTAGTATTTGGGCTGGGTTAGTATCAGCTTGTATCGATTCCTGATCTGTTTCACTGCAGGGCTGCACAGAAATTTTTTGTGCCAACACAAGGGAGGTGACAACGTGGAGGCAGGGATGATCCAGATGCCTGGAAAAAAGGGAGCTGATATGCCACCACTCAAAGAGCTCGTGAAACTCCAGCTTTTTTCTTGATTGTGCTTTGCAGGAGTTCAGTTAATGAGGTCAGTTGAATTTTGGCTGTTTTGCCATGTTTCACTTATTCCTCATCCATCTCTGGATAACAGGTGATCTGCACTACTTCCCATTCCTCTGGGCTTTTCCTACCACTCTCGCTTTCAAGGTGGGAAGCTGGCAGTACTGAGTTCAGTGAAGACGTGGCTGTCACAGCTGCCTACATCCCAGGCAGGACAGTGGAGTCTGGTGGTCAAAGAGAAAATTGCAACCAAAGAGATCTCGCTTTCCACCATTGAGATCTTCAGCAAGCAGCTTTGGCCTTATGGCTTCTGCTCCATCTGCACACCCTCCCTGCAGAGGCTTCCTCTTGGCTGAAGTGCAGCTGGACAAACTGCTTAACACTGCACGTTCCTAATAGCAGTCTCTGTACCATGTTGGCTGTAGAAGGGATCTTACCAGGCCCGATGCTTTTGCTTGTTGCTGTGGCTCTGGGCTGTGCTTGGTTTGTTGGAGTGCAGCTGCAGATCCAAGTTTCCTCAGACCTGGCAGCAAAAGCTGATACAGTAGAGACCAGTTGGCATTGTCCCACTCTCCAGGAGTCTTCTGCATAAAATGCATGTAGGGGTGATACCATCTGCCCCCAAACTCAAGGGAAGAACCAGGTGCAGATGCAGCTGGGACAAACAGCTACAGGAACAGCTGCTGATCGGCCTCTTAATCTTAGTTTTAATGCACAGCTATCCTTGGCAAGGTCTCATTTTCCTACTTTTCTTATTATTTACCTAGGTTGGTCTTCCTCAGAACTTCCTGCCACCAAACCATGCCATTTCCCGCCACCACTTCACCACAGTTGACTTTGCTTTGATCTCACCAGTCTTTGTCTCTTTAAAATAAAAGTAATCTCTTTATAACTGAGTTCCATTGCACTCCGTGGGTACCATTGCAAAGACAGAGATTATAAATATTAGAATAGTTGGCTATTGAGGTTGTGAGCGATAGTGGTGAGATGGGAGGGACTTTGAGTAATATCACAAAGATGAGCAAATCTTTCTCCCTTCCTCTGGAGAACTTCCATATGCAAAAGTGGGGGCTGTCAAAGTCGTATGAAATTATGAAGCTTGTGGAATGGACAGTTGTGAGAAAAGACACTAATGTAAATCGCTCTGTACTTCTAGTAGTGAATAGTGTCTACTGTCATGTAGTCCTTGCCCACAAGAAAAACTTCTTGTCAGGTTTTCTGGTCCCTCTGCATCCCCAGGTTTGAGCACAACTGGGTCATGCATAAAGATTTTAGGATTCAATTCTCAAAATTATAAGTCTTGCTATGCATCTTTTACAAAACCAAAGAGATTCAAGACCATGAAAATCCTCATTAGCCAGACATCAATATTCCGAGACTAAAGAGAATAGCTGTTAAAAGAAGCATATACTTGCAAAGCATATTACTATTTATCAAGGTGAACAGAAGGGAAATCCTTCTCTGATTCTAGCTCTTTTTTTTTTTAATTTTGTGTAAAATATCTTTCTTATTAGAACAAAGATAATTCATGTCTCAGATTTAAGTTCTAAACTTAGCAGAATAGAAAACAGGGGCTTGTGCTCTGTTTTTCATAAACAATTTAGCATTTCAATTTCAGAAAATTTATGATGCAAGTTGAGTTAGCTGTGCTGGGGTATAAATGCATTCTTGTTTTGGTCCTCAATTTGCTTTTATGTCTGACTCATCTGGGAAGATCTTGTCTTTCTGGGAAAGAGATGGCAGCAAGTCAGTTGGGAAACAGCAGATTTCTTCAGATCTCACATTCATCTGATTTTGCAGTATGCCATTTCTAAGCTTGTGAGACAGATGGGAAACCTTAGGAGCTTGGAAACTTTGGAGACTGTTGCACTGAGATTAGTGAGATCTTCATGAACTAGTCAACAACTTCATCAATGTTGTATCAAATATTATGTCTCTTTGCATTCCAGGAAACACCATGGGTAAATACGCAGTCTCTCAAAGATACAAGAAATCTAATTTTTGAGGTAAAGGGCAGCAAAGACAACAGGATAATTGCATACTCCTGATTTGCCCAATGGGGCAACACTACTGAAACACACAAAAAGCCTGTGGAGCATTATAAAATGTGCTGCCTGAAGATTGCTTTCTTGATCTAAGAACTGCCAGAAGCCTCTGAAAGGGAGCCATGCTGCAGAACAGAGTGCCAAGCATCATGTGCATGTATTTGACGGGTTCACATGCCACTGACAGAAGATACTGGCGTTAACTTAGCAGAGAGCTGTAGAAGCAGAGAAAGCTGCCAGGACACATGATGGTTATGCAGGTCAGTCTCCTGCTTGAAGCTAAACTATTGCCTGACTAGATCAGGTCAGATGTGACCTTGAAACGGAAGTGTCATGACAGACAGCAAGAACAATCCCCTGATTATCAGCTCCCCAATAACAAAAATTGTAGATTTTGGTTTTCTTCCAGATGCACTGGTCATAACCTTACCCACATGTGCTTCCTCAGTTCACTGACAACTCTCTGTTCTGTTCCAATTCATAACGACCTACTCACCTACCAAAAAATGTCCAACAATCAAACAAAAATATACATATCCAAGTCTTCTCAGCTGTTGCTCAGAATCCCTCTCTACCCACCACTGATTTACAATAATTTCAAATTATTACATACTTAGGGGGGGGCAAGGATTGCTACTGAGAAAATACGTACAAATCTAATAACTAAGTGCAGCCAGGCTTTTTTAATAGCTAGGTTTCCCTGGTGGTGCCTATTTAAGGCTGATGGTGATTTAAGGTTAAAAAAACCAGCTGTGCTAGTACAAGTGTGAGGTCAAGTGACTAATTTGGTGAATACTGATTTCACAGGAATGCCGACAGAGTATGTTAATAAAGTCAATGCTGAGCAATACAGCTTGCTTCTGCATGCCATTGAGGCTCTTTGTTTAAAGCAGGGATGTCCATTTAAAGAGTATTTTCTGGTGCTGATTGAAATTATAACAACAACTTAAAGCTGTTATTGCACCTGCTCACTCCCAGGTGTCTGAAGATAGTCTCCGACAATGTTAAAATGAAGTTACCCTTCATACAGTGTTAACTGGTTTCATCAAACTGATGTAGAAGCATTAACAGTTTAAATTATGATGTAAATGAAAGGACTAGCAGAAGTAACCCTGCTGTTAACAGGCAGAGAATGGGGTGCGGGCTAAGGGAAAAAAAAAATGGTTCTCTGTTTCAGAGTTTCAATATTTCCTCATCTTTTGTTTCAATAAGAGCCATTTAGGCTCAGATGATGTACCACGTGTGCAATGTGAACCATCTGAGCAGGTGGTTTACATTTAGAAAGCAAGGGTTGGAAGGTGTTAGGAAGGGAGGTGTTTTTTCTTCTCCTTCCCCTTCCCTTGTTGGCTGGAGGTGAGCCCAAAGAAGGTAGGATGAGGTGTGGGGGTGGGTTAATTCAGTGTTCTGCACTCATAAGCTGTTCTGTTGAGTAACTCTTTCCTTTGATTTTTGCCTAACTTACAGTTTTGCTGAGGAAGAGCTTAATTTTTGTGTGCTTAATCATGTGTTGTTGCCCTTTAATTTCTTCAGCCCTGCATTTAAAAAATGCCCTAATTTGTGCCTTTTTCTGTAAGAAAGAAAGAAAGAAAGAAACAGAGAAATGTAGAAGCAACAATCTCAAGTGAGTTATCTGTCCAGAGACTTATGTGTTACTAAGAAATTAAAGCAGCAGGGAACACTTCTGGACATGGATTTTTTTTTTTTTTTAAACTTTTAAATTATTAGAACAGTTGCTGGTATGGTTTTGGTTCAGACTAACTACCATTCTCCCAGAATAGTTCTGGAGTTGCTGTGAGCCCAGGACCATTCCTGGTAAACCACTTCAATGTGACCACCCTGTTTTGGAGGATATTACGGATGCCTAAATTCCACTGATATATCCTACTAGTTGACCCAATGACTTGTGTATTATTAGAATATTAAACCCCAGTTCCTGGAAAGAAATTAAAACTTGATTTTAACATCAAAAGAGATGGAACATTCCCCACTTTTTTTGAAAATTTATTTTTCTTAATCATTTGAGCTTACTGTCCGTTTCAAAGTACACAGCTCCAATTTCCAGTCACTGATTGTTTGATTGGTTTTTTGGTTTGTTTGTTTGTTTTTTTTTTTTCTGTTAGCCTATGGTCATACAGTACTTCCTTCTTCAGAAGATACTTATACACTGTAACCAAACCTGATTTTTGTAACAGATTGTGTTTTTCAGGTCTCTGTTCATAAGGGATTTCCTACAGCTTTGTAATAAATACTGCTGCTCTCTTCTGTATCACCACCCATTTTTAACATCCTTTTAAATAAGAATAGCTAATCTAGTTATGCAGACTTCTCGTGCAGTCTTAGTTCTCAACTCCCTCCTTCTACCATTTCTCTCTGCGCTATTTCCCAAGCCGTGCCAATTCTCAGCATTGCGCTTAGAGACTTTGTTCAGCTACTGACTCCTGCAATTCCTCCCGGAGTCACTGCTGCCCGGCCTTCAGCCTCCCATGATGTAGGCAAAGCCTCTGTTTCTTGTGCAAGTGTACGTTTGGCTCCAATTTGCTTGAAAAGGTCTGTGCCACCCCAGAATGACTCAGATCACTCTGTACGAGTGCCCCGTCTGTGCAAGTAACTCTGATCATGCAAATCTGTGTTGTCCACAAACATCGGAAGTGATATTTACAGCCTTGAAATAATCTTACTATCTTCATTTAATAATAATGGCAAATATAATAAAGATGTCAGATTAACAAGGCCCTGCAAAAGTATCTGTCAACAGCAATTCACTGACCTTTATTTCCTAATTTTTTATTGATTTTTTTATTCTACATTGGGTTGCTATCTCTTCATCCATTTTCCATTTATTAAACATTTCTTTCAATACTGTCCATTTTGTTATTAATATGGGATTTTTTTCTTAAAAAAATAAAATATTCAACATATCTTTCAGGAGCTGCTACAAATCAGAAGCTTAGTGATGACATTCAGGCTTCAGCATCATATTCTTTGGGACGGATTTCTGTAAACATGGAGTAGTTTCTCAAGACCAGAGAAGCCTTAATAAGGGAATGTCCTGAGCCAGTTTTACTGTAAACGACAAGGGGAAAATATCAAAATGGAGCTATCCGGTAATGAAAATAGTGTTTGAATATGCAGATAGTATTGTGGAGAAGCTTTTGCCTGGCCAATTCTGTATTCTCACTAAAGTCTTTTATAAAGTTTCCAATTCTAATAAGCAATGTATTAGGGAAGAAAAAACAATTTAACCTAAGCAGCAGTTGATGAACATGACTGGTTGTAAATCTGGAGTAAAGTAGAAGTTAAAACTTTTATCCTCATCTGGTCTGATGTATCAAACACAGAGCAGAGCCATCCATGAAATTCAAGGTTCTCAAGTTTCCTTAGGCCAAAGACATACACATAGTTTATAAGGTCAAAATAAACAATTACCACAGCTTTTAAAGTGGTCAATCCATTTCTTTTTGTTATTAGCCCAGCTGGTCAATTATTTGCTTCTCAGCATGCCTGCTAACCATTTAGAAGTTTCTACTGTTATACTGACCGTGTTTAACATAAGAAGTTCACTTGTAACTATTTACAATAGACTTTCCTCTTTACACTTTAACTGTTAAATAGCCTCTTGAAATATTTGCTTGGAGTAATAAGCATTTTCAAGTATGTAGTCTCTTTTCTGTTCCCATTCACAGTCTTGAATTCAGAAATGAATTTCAAGTGCTAAAAGCTGGTCAGTTTTACTTTTCAGCAGTAAATAACTTAGGCTATCTCCTAAGTTATACAACGTTGCACTGTATCAAATGTAAGTCAGTCAAACACAACTTTCAAGTATAGTCACATATTTAGGAAATAATTGCTGATGTTTCCTTCTAACTATGAAGCAGTAGCTGGGATTTTCTTGTGCTCAGCCCCCTCAGGCTGGGGAACTCCAAAGATGGTGCCAGAAACTTGAAAGCTCTTCACTGTTGCATGGGAGAGCCTTGGGCACATCCTACAGAGGTAAAGGATGATTTGTTTACCTACTAGGAATATTCTTGCCAGTAAAATTACTCTGCTTTGCAGATAGCAATGAGTTTGTTATGCAACAAGAGAGTTAGTACCTACTGAAAGGACTCTCCTTTTAGGAACAGGGCAATTTTGGCATCCACGACTTGTTCAGAATTCTTAGTGTGTTGGAGTAACTTAATGCCACAACAAATCTTTTAATCATTTAATGGTTTTCATTTTCTTGTTTTCTTTCCATTATGTCCCTTGGGAATGTTAGGATTATCTGTGTGTTCTGCATTCTTTACCATATCCAGAGATGAAGATGCATGTGATAACTGAAGGGATCTTAAAGCAACCAATTTGGACTTTGTGATAGAATTGTTTTATGTCATGTGAGAAACCAAAGGAACAGTTTGAGCAAGCAGACAGCTCTTAATTGTCTGCACACCCAACCTGAATTGAATTAAGCAGAGGCAAAATAGAATGGGAGTTGTAACATTAGGTCATATTTTACCTTCCCGTATAGCACAAACTAGTTTTAACCTTCAAAAAGTCTAAACTAAAACTCTGGGATGCTGTTACCAACCTTCCCTTTCACTCCCATGCCCAGAAAAGCCTTGCAGGAGGAAAAATCCCTGTGCAAAGCTATGGTTTGCCAATGCAGAGAGGACAAATAACCTTGCTTTTCCTTCCCTGCCCCAGTGTCAAATCCAGTGCAGAGCCACGAGAAACAGTTGGGAAATCCAATAGAAAGGGGAAGCAGGAACTGCTGAGCAGGGATACTCAGAGTTAATATACTTTCAGCAGTATTAAATCTCTGTTGCACCCTATTATTTTCTTCTACCCGTCAGAGGAGTCAGAGTGCCTTGTGCAGGGAGTCAGGCCGTGACAGCACAGTCACTGAATAAGTTCCTCTGCAGTGGGTGAGGAGAGGGCTTTGCCTGTGTACATGGGCACTTGGGACCAGAGTCATAGAATCATAGAATTTTACAATGGTTTGGGTTGGAAGGGACATAAAGGTCATCTAGTTTCAACCCCCTTGCCATGGGCAGGGACACCCTCCACTAGACCAGGTTGCCCAAAGCCCCATCCAACCTGGCCTTGAACACTTCCAGGGAGGGGGGAGCTACAACCTTTCTGGGCAAAAGTCCTTAGTATTGTTCTTTTTCAGATATTGTCCAACTACCTCTTCATTTCACTGGTCCCACAACCTGGGTGTGGAGAACACAGTTCTCATTGGTAGACACAGTGGAGCAGCAGAGCTGGAACTACTCTTTGTCATTTTCAATAGAATCAACACTTGGATGCGTCCCTCTGTTTACGTGGCAGATGTAAACTGCAATCTTCTAAGGTTTGAATTTAAACCAAAATCATTACGCTGCTTGGTTTCAAGACATCAGGGAGCTCTCCCTAAAAATCTCAGGCCAGGCCCCTAAAATCAGTAGCAGCATTTGAAAGAACCCACATAGTTAGAATATATGTTGCCCATAGTGGCATTCAGCAGTGAGCTAGAGCAGCAATCTGTAAGACCTATCTGTGGCCTTGCTAGAGATGATAAATTCAGGTTAGATCAGAGGCCTACGTGCTTCCTTATAGGGATAACTCAGGCAAGCAGCAGACTTCAATGGAAGCTACAAGAGTTCGCTAACTATGTAATGGCGATCACCTTTATTGTCAACCTTGACTATGCATGGGATGGAAAAGGAGATCTTTCATTAACTGTATAGGAGGCTGTCACTACAGCAGATCCAGATCATTCTCTGCCAGGTAGACTGCAATTTGTCAGTTTCTGTGTAGCAAATTATGATGATATCCATTTAAAAACATGTCTGCAAGCAGTCAGCTGGCAAGTGCATTGTATACTGGCCCATCTGTTACCACAGTTAATTAGGTCATCCACTTCAGATGAAGCTGTTTTGCCTGTGTAGTGACAGAAGCAATGACCTCATATGAAGGAAGCCTGTATCTGACCAGGGATTCTAACAGTGAGATAGAGGAAAAGAAATATTGCCATGGAACTACGTGTTAGGCACGTGTTCAGCTGAGGCTCTGGAGCAGGTCTAATTGCACCTCAGAAATGATGCTGAAGGAAAACAAGGAAAAAGGTTCTGGAAGTTATCATTACAGAGGGGACTACCACCTACCTAAACAGAGGGTTGCTAGGACTAGCGGTCTTCCTGTCCAGTGCTACAGATCACCAGCTTCAGCACCTTTCTGTTAATACCAGGTACTGCCCATGTGAAAAAAATTATACTGGGAAGGCACCTGGGAAGTTGTATTTTAAATTTTTAGTTTGGCAATTTTAATTTGGACTTTCCTTTTTAATAACTTAACAGAATTGGTTTCTGAGTTAAAGATAATCAGGTTTTTGGTTAGAAAAATTACAAATTTTTACTCCTATTTTGCCTATTCATGACAGGAGAATCAGGCCTTCCTCTACATTAAGTATTCATTTTTCTCTTCTCTCTCTGTCTCTCAAAGTGATTATCCATTAGAACAACTTTGCTAGGATTATAAGTCTTCTCTATCCCTAGTAATTTTAAAAGCTAGAGTACCTGCCTTTCTTAAAGCTAGGCTCTAGTTTGAACAAGAAATAATTGTTATAAAAAGTTTTGTTACCTCATTGGAGTGGATTTTTTTTTTATTACTATGTGCACAGAATGAGTTTCTGAGAGTTCAGGTGTCCATGATGTCTTGACCACCTCTGCAATACAAAGTCAGGTAACAGCCTTTTGTAGTGAAACTCAACAGCTTCTCATTGACACAGATATATGGAAAACACGTAAAACAAACTGAGAAACCAAGCAAAACTTCACCTCAAATGTAAGGGAAGCATCTTATAGCTTAGAGACTAAGCACCAAAAATACATACATATTCTCTGGATTAAGTCCAAAATGGATTTTATGGAAAGAAAGCTAAAGTAGGAAGGCAAAGAGAAAGTTGAATCCTAAAAGGGAGCTTTATACATCATGCTCTCCCACTTGTTCAGACTTTGTGACCACCAGGGTCACTTCTGGCCTTATAGCCAGCGAACCTCCACTGCCAGCAACGTGTGAGGGGAACTTTCATCTCTATCAGCCATTTCCATCACTTCTTTCACACTAGACTTTAAAATTCCCCATAGTATTTAACAGAGTCATCATTTGAACATGACAACAGGTGCTGAAACTCATTAACATTTGACTTAATCTAGCAGGCTGCATCATTGCCAATCAATCCATTTCTTAGATGAGCCTGTAAAATATGCAGTGAAAAGTATCCAGCAAAGACAAGCTCATCACATTTCTGCCTGCTTGGGCAAAGGGCTTGTTTGAAAGAGGAGCTAAACAGTAGGACTGAGGCAGACAGGGTAATATCAGAACATCTTTCCAATACATGGGATCATGTTATCCATATACCATCAAGCTACTCAATGCAAATCATCTTCGTGTACTCTTCTGTTGTGCTGTTCCGATGGCACTTGGAGACCCAGTTTTCTATGCATCTGCACCACCTTAGCCTTGTGGGAAACGCACGCTATGTTATGAGGTTGGTCTAGTTGGACGATGAATAAAACTAAACACTTATCTGGATGCCCAGCTTTATAGTAGGGCAGATGATTACTTTTTATTTTCCTGCACTGCTAAGAAACCTGGAATTTGTTCATGTACAGTCACTTAACACTGTAGGCATGGTACTCTCTCTCAGGAGCTGCTAAAGCAGACAATGCTCATCTTCATCTGAATTGTTTTCCTTAACCAGGTCTCCTTTTTCCTACAGAAGTAGCCTTGCACTTATGGGACAGCCAGAAGGTGTGCCAACATCCAAGGTAAGTTTGTAAAATATCTGCTGACACATGTGATTGACAGGAGACTTTGAAGGTGGAGGTCGCAGTTTCTCTTCCTTGTAGTATCCACAACCTTTCTTTGATGATCCTGGCCTGAGGCAGCAACACGAACTGATCCACCCAGGAGGGTCCGTTAAGTGGCTGCCTTTAAAACAAACATCATCAATGTTTTACACATCAGCCAGCAGGGGTCCTGCCTTTGCCAGTGATGAAAATACACTTACAGGTCTCATTGTTAATTGCGTCCTGTTCTTTCTGGTGGAGCTTACTGGGCATTGAATTCAGTCCTTTCCCCCATGCATATAAATATTATACTCATAATAATAATAATAATCACAGCAGTAATACGTTTATTATGTTTGTTATCACTGTGCCAAGCAGCTGTATTCATGGAGGAAGACCTTATTTTGCTGGATGGTACACAAGCCCAGAATAAAGCAGGCGGCCTCGGCTGAAGGGGCTAATGATCTAAGTAGGAGGCAGGATTCAAAGCTGGATATAGACCAGCTGGCGTAGGAGGCCAAGGAAACAATAAGACAGCACTAATCAGTGAATATGCTGTGATCTCAGCATAACAACTCTCTGTTGACATGCTTTCAGTAGAAAAGCATTTCCCCCCCCCCTTGAAACAATAAGAAAAAAAAGTTTTAGGAAGTAATTAAAAAGAGGATAGTATATTAATCTTGCATGTTTATTGGAATCAACTCCTAATTGTAAATGGACAAGTTCAGAAGAAAACCCAGGAGTGCTTGTTTGAAAATCTAACAAGGGCTAGCGCTTCTCGTAGGGTGGATGGATAGACAATGACACAAGACGGAGCAAAACAGAATATGCAAAAATAGGAGTGACTTGTTCAAAGAGGTGAATTTGGGAAATACACTTTGCAGTAGCATTCTGATCAGACAAGGGTAAACTTACCAATGCTGCAGGAAAAAAATGTTTTGGTAATCAAAACAAGAGGCAATGAGAACCTGGATGAGATTTTAGCTGAGCATGTGTTGACTAGATCTCTACAGGTATTCACTCAAGTAGAGTAATGAAGTACCAATTTAAAGTAGGAAAAGGCAATTTCTATGACACAGATTAGAAAATTTTTACAATCCAGAATTTCCTCTAGTTACATAATTAATATATTGGTTGTCTTAAATAACACTCATCAGCTTCAAACCATACATATCTTTGATTTCTTTTTTTCTTTGGATGTTATTTGAAAAAGTCATGACTACCCACAACTACAATAGTAGGACCCACAATTAGACCTCTCTAACAGTGTACTGTAGGACAAAGCGTTCACTTAGCACTAGTGTTACTAGATATCTTATTCAGGCTATACATGTTGCAGAGCAGTGGATTTAGCTAACTGTGTTATTTGATAGCACTACTGCACAAAAAACTTTATAGATCTTGGCTCTCTAAATCTATGCACCAGTACTGAATGATTTCCACAATGTAATTTAATCTTGTCCATGAGACTCTTAACTACAATTGAAAGGGCTTGTTTGCTCATACAAGTTTAATTTTTCTTTATACAAAATTGTAGTATTACAACTACAACTTTAAAAACACTAGAATAGGTTTCTGCTCACTGTAAGTCTTGACTGGTTTCAACACCTTCCCCCCCCCCCCACCTATTATTTTTGATCCAAAAAGGATTTCTGGGAAACAATTATGATATAAAGAGTTGGAGCTATTTCTCTAACTTTCTGGCAAAGTTAAAATGACTTTTCTCTCTGTTGAGCAGTTTCCCCTCTAGATGGTAGAAGAGAACAAACTCTAAGGTACTTGCACTTTGAAGACTGGAATGATACTACAGAAAAACGACACTGTCAGTGAAGCACAATGCAACGAAGCTGAAAAGTCATGATATATTAAATTATCTGTGTGTTCTGTTTTCTTTTGACATAGGTAAGAAGAGTTATGCTGGATACACTGATGGTTCCTAGTAAACTGAAACCTGGAATTTTGAAGGAATATTACTATCAAAAACTTTCATGCACTACGATTTGCCTTTACATGACTATTCTGCAAATCCTTTCTTAAGAATGCAGACATCATTATTCAAACAGTTTTTTAATATAAAACATTATTTCAATACTCCTGGACATCTTTTGTTTTCTTCATAAAGTCCTTCTCTTGATTTCCTTAAATGTAGTTGAACTGAAATCTCCACATGTCCAACAGTTACTGCCTGGATCCTCAACTATTTCCATGACCCTTTACCTTTTTCATATTAATTACGAGGAGTTCTTATTAAACTTCAACTTCTGCAATTTCTCATTTTTGTAAATCACAAAATGCCCTTCCAGGTTTTTAGTTTGAAGCTGTATTACGCAGAGTCTTCTGCATCTCAAAATGTTCCTGAATGAAGAGTAGTAGAGCTCACAAAAAGATCAGATATAAATCATCTTCAATATACTAGTAAAAGGAAAAAAAGAATCCTTCTATATTTACATGTGCCTGCCTTATGACCACTGCTTTTATTAAAGTCAAGAGAACCCTCTCAGCAGTAGGAAAAGAAACCAGGCTGCAAAATTATCTCAGGTCTAGACACAGAAGGCATCATGTTGGTAGAATGAATCACGAGCTATATATGTAAACCTTTGTTCATTGTCTTCTAGTGTCTTTAATTTTGCATCAATAGATCCTGATTCTAATTCACTATTATTTGAAAATATTAACAATCATTTTCCCACAACCTCCGAAGCCTCCTTCAGCAGATAACATTCTCTTTTGATAATGGTGAAGGCCAGCAGTGCTACGATTCTATAGCCATGTGGATGTACTGAAGTTACCTACAAAAAAATACCCAACCACTTTCTCTCTCAGTTGCTCAGCTTTGTTTCTTGCAATATCATCCATCTTCTCGACCTGCAGTTCATCCACAGGCCACCATGGTGCCTACGGCTGAGTTTCCAATGTCAAAAAGAATCAGGATTTGACAACAAATTCATTCCTCTTCATTCTGAAGCAAAAGGAACATGGGAGTAATTTCTAGCTCATCTCTGGTAAGTTTCATTCACGCATTTAAGATACCTTATGAGCACTTTCACATCGCTATTTCCTTAACTGTGGAATCAAATTCTTGGTTTCTCCCCACCCTCATCTTTTTTCAACCTTTTCTGGATTCTTCCAAAATTAGTGTTGGCAAGGCCAGAGTTTAAAACACCTGTGCAAAGACAAAAGGGACTTTTTAGTGGTAGACTACCATTTCTATTGATGAGATCATTCCAGACGCCTTAAAATGGTGCTACAGTGTACTTGGGTGTTGCACTGGCAACCTTCAATCCTGTGTTTCCTAACTAATAAATGACCATCTTTGTGACTTCTCCACATTGTCCAGTGAATTGTCTTCTACTGTTTAAATCATAAAACAAAACCTTTCGTGGAAGAGTGACACTCATCATATGGAACCGTATCAATCAGGCAGGGTCAGAGAATCACAGAGCGGCACTCACTTCCGTACACAAACTGGTAGAAACTGTAGAGCAAACGATGAAATGAGTAGACACACAGGTAACTACGATATAATGGGGCAACTAGAGCGGTTGTACAGAAGTTGTACATCACAAATCCATTACAGTTCTCTGAACACCAAGGTGATCCTGTTCAAGAAAGGATATTTGTATTTCCAGATTATTGGAGGTAATGTTTTGCACCCAAGGAATTAAATAATCACAGAATAGTAGGGAATACTCCCTCCTGGGTTAATAGCTGTTTAAAAGGAAATAAATAAAGGATGAGAATAAATGTTGAGTTGGAATTAATACGAAGGAATCTGTCCTGTTGGACACATGAAGTTTTTGGAAAAGGAGATGAGAAGACAAAGTTAGGATATGAAATAATTCAAGATAATCAAAGCTTCATCATAGAGTTGCAACAGATTTCACAATGTTGTATTGTGGGGCAATTTAAAGACTGTTAACATTTAATATTGATAAATGTAAACAGGAAAAAGCAACTCTTGATTCTATATACACATTAGGCTGTAAGTTACTTACTACCATTAAGAAAATACTTTGGAGTCACTGGGAACGACCTTAGGAATTCTTGGTAAAGGAATATAGAACAAAACATTATGTTACCACATAAATCTATAGTCTCTCCCTTTCAAAAATAGAAACAGAAAAGGGTGAAAAGGAAGAACAAAGATACCCATAACTTCCTTATAATGAGAGATTAACTAGACTCCTCAGGGAGAACAAGAGACAACTCAGAGTATATAAAGTTATGAATAGCATGGGGGAGGTGATTAAGCAATGATTACTCATTTCTCACAGCGCAAGAACAAGACAGCACCCAATGAAATTACAAGACAGCTGCTTTAAAGCAAACTGAAGGAAGTACTTTTTCATACAGCACGTAATTAAATAGCAGAACTCAAGGGATACTGTGGAGGTCAAAAATATAAGTGAATTCAAAAACTATTAGACATGTAACATAGGCCCATCAGTGGCTATTAAACATGATATTCCAGATGAAAATTCCATCTTGGGAAATCCCCATGGCTAGAAGCTGGGAGAGTACAAAGTAAAAGGATTGCTCTGTATTTGCCATGTTTCTTGTATACCTTGCCTAAGCATCCACAATTGTCACTGTCAGAGACAAGAGACCTAAATAACCTTTTGGTCTGACAGGTTCTGGCTACTTTTACACCTTTTAGGCCGTCCTGCCAGTGGAGAAGGGGGCAATAGACAGTGACATACAATTTCCATGTGCAAATTAGTTTATAAATCGAGTAAGTCTGTGGCACAAAGATACTCAAGATGGGTCCATTCAAGCATGGCAGGACGTAGGAGAGCTTTCTAGTCTAAGTGCAGTGTATCATGAATGTACCTTTGCTGACCCAGTTTGGGACCAGGAGTATGCTCTCAGTTGGATTTAGCCCTGTCAAATGTTCCTTGGCTCCACGCACTGCCAGTTCAAAGTGTCTCTTATAGCAGGCTTCCCTTCCCAGGGGCACAGACTCTGCATACCGCACTGCACCGCTGGCTCCACACATCTGTACCCAAGTTAGTAAAGCTCCCCCAGAAGGAGGTGCACCAAAGACCACACTGAGGAGACATCAAACCAAGCCCTCCTGCTGACAGCTCAAGTTTGGAGGCAGAATGTACCTTCTCCTTTTGGGACTGTACCGGCCTTCCGTGACTATAAGCTGTAGAGCTGACAGTATTTTGCTTATACGTTTCAAAGCTACTAGCTAAACAAGAAAAGGAGCACTGAAATTCAGGAATAGTATTTTACAACAGTAATAATTTTTCTAATAATAATACCACTTTTCTTTCTTCCCCTGTTGCCACTCTCGGTTTCTCCTGTCTCTCCCCAGTGCTTTCATCTTAATACTGTCTTGCCTTTCTTCTCAAACTGCTGTCTCACCCCCTTCTTGCTGATATACTTCCCTCACCAATTCAGTCCTCCTAACCATAACTCCCTTTGCTTCTGTTCCTTTATATCTGTAACCAGCTTTGCTCTAGTTCCCTTCACCAGGCTTCTTGTGCCAACCCCCTTCAGAATCGCCATCTTCCTCCTTCTTGTACTCTTGCTCCCGCCTTTCTCCATCTGTCCTTTTCTCCTTCCAGCTGTTTTCCGGAGCAGCTGTTTCCACCAACGCACAAAGCCCAGATGGCTGAGTACTGACTATAGAGAGACAGGCACGCTCTTCTCAGTTCCTGTGCCTGGAACCCTGTGATATCCCACTCTGCTCCTGTAGTGACAGAAATAGATGGAGTCCAGTCACATGGAGGAAATGTGAAGGGCTGAAGAATTATGGTCTTCAGAGATGTTATAGACTGATCCCCTGAGTCTCCGCAGAGATTATGTGTGGCTTTTTCCCCAGAACTCTGGCAGTCGGTCACTCTTGAGTAGTTTTACAACGACAATGAAAGGCCTTTCTTGATTCCAGGAAAACTACCACATCTAAACTTGAAGCCTCCATCCCAGAGGTACAAGATTTCCACAGTGAAAAAGCTTTGAGAATATCTGTACTGTGTGTGCAATAGATCACTTTTATTCTGTTCCCAAAAGCAGGTCAATGGTTTTAGCCAAAGCTCAACAAGCAACCCGCCTGTGGCAGACACAGCCCACGGAAAGTTCCATCCAGATAGTTTTGGGCTGGCAAATTTTAAACAACTGGAAAGAGGGACTTCTAATGGAAAATGTTAGGAACTCTCACGCATGGCTACCCAGTCCTTCCAAACTGCTTACTTTCTCTACTTAAAGTATGTGTATGCATGTATATATATATATGTGTATTTTTTTCCAGATTGGCACCACTAAAATAATACTATTAAGAGAACATTGTTGCTGTGTGACTCCTTCCCTACCGCACAATTTTTGCCTGGGTTTTCCAGCGCGGCACTCAATTGCACAGTGTAAGCAGGACACTGAACACGGCATGCTACCTTTTTAAGCCACTACTACAGTTTCAGCTATTGCCACAGTTGGCAATTATTTGAAGAAGAGAAAATGATGGGCCGATTAAAGAGCCTGAAACTGAGCCCGCAAAGAACCTTTGGGGTATTTCAGGTTGTAAGCACGTCGTCAGCAGTGCGAGCTGAACAGAAAGCTTTGCAATGCTGCCCAAGCTCTCCTTGCAACACAACACTACATTGTCCAGGGACACCATAAGAACACGGCTTCTGCGGATAGATGATCCTGGCAGAAGTGCCTTTCTAATGACCATATTTCACTTACAAGATACACATATCACTTAAATCTCCGACTCCTTTTTCATTTTTTCCCCCTATCAAGGAAAAGTCATTATTTCCCCAAATCACATGCATCTTAGTGTCCAGCAATGTCAACGCCATACCGAACGCTTGGTAATTCTCCATTAGTACTTCCAATAGCAATGACTGAAAAAACCCCTATCTGTGTTAAAAAAAAGGCCCCAAACCAGTAACTTATTACAACTGTTTTGGCTGTGACACTCCAGCTCTCCTCTGCGTGGGACAGCTGTGGGCACCTCGGCCCCGCAGGTGTCAGAGAAGTTAATGCTTCTGACAAGAAGCCGGGGCCGGGAAACCAGCTTGAGCTGTGACGGTACTTGGTTGAATGGAGCCAGCCCGGTACCACGGCAGGCGGGAGCCGTGCACCCTTACCAGCTCCGCTCGCTCTCACCACACGCTCCTTGGCCCCGGCCAAGCCACTCGTGTCCGAGCGCCGCGCGTGTTTCTCTGCCCCCCC
>VXBL01007677.1:314802-327440 GCA_013400195.1 Aramus guarauna | reverse complement strand
GGGGTGTCCCGGCGCGGGGAGGCTCGTCTGGCAGAGACGAGTAGCCGTGGCTGTCACGCCTTGCTTCTGCCCAAGGGCCTTAGGGGGCAGCGCGGAGGCACCGTCCCCCGCGGAAAACCTGGGGGTAGAAGCGTGTTTCGGCGAGGGGAGGGCGCACGGCGGAGCGAGGTGGGGTCGGGCTGGGGTTGAGCCGCGCAGCGTTGCCGGGCTGGCTGGTTGCTGGTACGGTGAGAGCCCCTCGTTTTCCCGGCAGTGCCCGGCGCTTTTGGTGCGCTTGCAAGAAGTCGCCGCCGCTGCTGGATGCTGTAAGTCGCGGTGTTGAGCGAACTGCGGCCAAGTTTGAAGTGCTGAAGTAGTTCAGGTGCCTGCCCGCCTCTGGTGAACTGTTTGGGAACGGGCGCGGTGCGGGAGGGCGGGTGCCGTTGTGCCTGGTGAGACATCACTGCGTGAAGGCAGCGCTTTTGTGACGGCAGGTCTGTAGAAAGGACACGCACAAGCCTCTTTCAGCCTAGCACAAGCGCCTGATGGAATTGCAAAGCGCACGTATGGAGATAGATAGGTGAAACACACGGGCACGCATACAAGAAAGCGGTCTTATGGGTGAGCAACTTTGCTATGTGCTAATAGCAGTTGTATGAAATGCTTCCCAGCATGGTATATTTTTGGCAGTGGTGTTGTCTGGTTGTTTATAGGCTTCTAGTTAAACTGTCCCCTACCAGGCAGAAAACGTCGCTCCCCCACCGCCACCTTTTGTTGTCTCTCAAGCCTGCGTGCACCTGCTGCCTTCCTGCGTCCTTTCGGCACGGAGGAAAAAGTCTCCACCAAACTACTGGGAGGTTGAGCTGTGCTCTAAGAAACCAGGGCAGCAGAGACGTGCTGGTAAAAATCAACAGAAGATTGAGATGTATTTGCTTTCTTCTGTTTGCAGAGTGGCTGGTGCTATGTGTCATTTTTTTACTACTGTTTGTTTTTAAAGTTGAGTCAGAAATATATAGTTTTATAGATTAAACCCTTACATCTAACCATGCTGGTTTTTCCTTTTTTAACAGAAAACAGATTTTGATGCAAAAAAGAGATCCGTTGCTCAACACTAAAACAGTCCAACAATAAAGGCCTATAATTATAAGCTATTAATTTAGGAGAAGGCGCATGAATAGCGATAACCTCTTTTTTTGAGGTATTCTGTGCCGTGATTGATGAATGCAGGAACACCAAAGGAACCAGGAATAGCAATTGTTTACTGTTCCAGCTTGTTTGCACCAGCATGGCGTACGCACAGTTTTAGGCTGACTGGGTCACTGAACAGCAAAGACTCAACGGACTTCAGTTTTTCTTTCTAAGCTTTCCGAAACTTTGCCTTCAAGGTGATACAAAGACGATGTCCGTGGAGAAAATTCTCCCTGTGCTCTTCCGGGCCTGAGGATGCTTTGCTGCATCTGGTTACGTGCTGTGTTTGTCCCAGGCCCCCGGTCTCGTGGGTGCTGATGGCAGGCACTTGTGTGCCTGGTGGTTTGCGACTTGAGCACGCACCGGTGAGCGGGGGGCACGTGCTGCAGGGTTAGCAGTGTGTCTGGGCTGTGCGAGCGGGTGTGCAGGCGTAGGCGCCGTCCCTGCGAGTGACCCCGCCGGCTCCAGCAGCGTGGAGCAGCGATGGGCTGGGAGGAACCCCCCTTGCTGGGTTTCCTTGCAGAACTGCAGCACAGGTGTGCTGAAATGCAGCTTTCCTCACCTGAAAATCACCTTTTACCTCCCATTTCATGCCCCCACCTCCTCTCAGGAATCCTGCTTAATTGTCCCTGTGACAGCGTGCCATCAGTCATTTAAAAAAGTCTCTACCACTGCAATGTGCTGGACTGTAGGAAATACCCAGATAACTGCTTGCAAGTGCCGTGCCACCGCTGTCCCCTCAAATGATGTGACTTCTAATTTGGACCTGTAGTGCTTATTGGAAACAAAATAATGTCACTTTCAGCACTTTCACAGACCTTTTTTCCAGGTGCGTTGGTTACCTTCCTCATTAGAATGAGAGAGGCTTTTGCTGAGGGGGAAAAGAAAAGTTCACTTGCTCCTCTGCACAGAATGGAGCTCTGCATGTGAAAGGCTGTTTTGCTAGATACGAATCCCTTGTGTAGCAGGGACTGATTTTCTAAGAGTCCCTTACTGCAATGCTAACAGGCTCTCTAATGCCTTTCACTCGGTGGCTGGGCTGCAACAGGGGAGGTAATCTCTGGTTTGTCACTGTATGTCAGCGTCATCATGCTCGTCCTGTTGGATGGTGACAGCCTAAATCTCCCTCCGGTCCATGTGGCTGGCATTTCCCTTGGCTGTCCTCGAGCTTTCAAAAATGCCGAGCAGTGCCCAGAAAGCGGGAGACAAAGGCACCCAGGTGGAGTTTAGACCCTCCAAGTCACTGCGGTACGTGAAAGCCGTCTAGGTTAAGCGTGCAGAGGACTCGTCCCTTCTGTTGTATAAATGGTTTTCTGTGAGGTCTGTGCTAGGAGCTCAGTATATGAGAAAGACCAGAACAAATTTTGGGCTGGAGGTCTGAAAAATGAAAGTAATAATCATTACTCTTTTGTAGCAGAGCCAGAAAAGCTGTAGCAATGGTAGGTGGAAAGTGTTTTGTCATCTAATAAGCAGTTATTGTATCACTCACTATGGGAAGCATGGATGAGTATGAAAATGTCATTTTTCACATTAGTTGTTTTCTTCATTTAAAAAAAAATTACAACTTCGGTTTAAAAACAGTGCAAAATTACAGAGGGTGCAATTCCTAGCTGCGCTGTGCACCTCGCAGTCTGTTCACCTTTTATGTAGACAGTGTACTGCATGAGAACATAGCGATGTTTCCTGCTTTAGATACTAAAATAATCCTGATGTCTCAATGTGTATTTGCATGTTTCTTTAATGAATGATTTATCTTTGAATTTAGCATTGAAATATTATTTTTTAAGAGCTATATTCAGTAACAAGATTAATGAGCTTGAAAGAGGATGAAAAGACTCACTGTGTTCACTTCATCCTCATATCCCAGGAAAGCAGACTTTGAAGTTTAGCTGACTTGTGTTCTAAAAATATCTTGCTAGGTCAATGACATACCTCCAGCAGCATTTGGAAAAGAGTTTTGTTTTGTTTTGGTTTTTTTCCCCTCCTTATCACGTATGCCCCATCACTGATTCTGGAATGTCATCCCTCCAGTATGCTTATACAGTAACTTTTGGCAAAGTGTATACTTTTTTGTCATATATGCCATAAATCACCAATTTTGGGACATCATTCTCTACCATAGATCAGTGAGATACGGGAGGTTAAACATTAAACTTTTAATAGTGTAATTTCTGTAAAGAAAGTGCATGTATGTTTAACTACAGTGAAGAAATAAATATACTATTTAAAGGTATATTAAAACTAAGTTTAATGGCATTGTTTATCCATAGGTAGTTTTACCATGCCTTCCTAAGCTCTAGGCATCTATAGAAATAATTCAGATTCAAAGGGTTAAGACATATGATTAAAAAGTTGCACTTCTCAAGGTTATTTTGCAGTACCCTTGATATCCCAGGTTAGCTATGGCCTTAGGAACAGCAGTCCAAATGCAGAACTTCAACTGTTGTACAACAAACCTTACCTTTTAACAGGCCTTACCCTGACCTGTATCAGGCAATACCAAGTTTGTTGACTTTCAGGGAAATATTTTCTGTGATCAAGGATTTGCTCTCAAAAAAAAAAAAAAAAAAAAAGTATGAGCATCTTCCAATGTTTATATTGGAGGGCTTTTAACTTCAATGTTTTCATTGATGAGGCCAGCCATGTTCCCCCAAAGGAGGAAAAAAGTGCATTTAAACTTAATTTTGGATGCTTTGGCTGCTGGTGGTACACTTTATTTTTCATTTTAATCCTTTCATTGGAGCTGGTCTGCATATTTATGTTTTGGCAGCAGTTTAAATAAAACGCTGACTCTGTGGGATGTGCCTCTGAGTCTTGGGATAGTTGCAGTATTAGAGATGTCTTCCCACCATTCCTCGAGTCTGAATAGCTCTCTGCCCAAAGCATGCTGATGAATTGGTTTAAAAAGGAGAAAGAAGAAAAAAGTGTATGTACATGTATATTTTTTTCCTTTTACAAAAATCAACAGGAATTCTGATCCCAAAATCAGGGTTTGTTTTGCTAAATTTCAGATTTTTCACCTCTTTTGCTGTCCGACTTCAGTTCTGTTTCTATGCTTTCAGGTTTAGGTAGTCAGCAGATTTGGTAGTCCCAAGCCTCTTTGCATGACTTTTTTAATCCACTTTTTGGGCAGTGAAAAGCCAAATAAAAAATTAGCTTTCTCAGAACTCGACAGCCTTAGGCTTTTTATTTAAGGTTCCTTTAATGGTCACCAACAGGACCATTAGAAGATGTAGTGCTGAAGGAAAAAAAATATTTGCGAGAGATTGAAGTAAATAAAGATGGAAGTTCATTGAAGATGTAAGTGGGATTAGTATCTTATTTTTCCTGAAAAAAAGCTACTCTAAGGCAATGGCAACAGCTGTCCATGTTTGGTATGAACTATGCTACATTTTAATTCCCTAATGCCAGTCATTCTGCAATTGAAAATTCAGTGTTTTCATTTTGAATTGCAGCATTACTTGTCAGATTTAACACTTCCCTGCCTGACACCCTCAACCACAAAAAATAAAGCTGCGTAACTTTTATTTGAGAAACAGTAAGCAAAAATGAAACTTGAAATCAGCATTTTAAACCATTTTTATAGAGAGATACTACTTAGGTTGCCAAAACTAATTTTGATATTTTCTGACTTTTGAGTTACCCAGATTTTGTAAAACTATTGTCCTTAAAAAAAAAAAAAAAAAAACAACAACAAAAAACCAACAAAAAACCAGGTTTTTACTCTAATGCCATGAAGGAGATAGCACTTTAAAGAACAGAGGCATAGTCTTGCTGACCCTGTTTTGGGTCCCCAGTTAAACATGTGCCTGCAAGCAGGGCAGTTCAAAGTGCTCATGGGATGCACGGTTTTTCTGTGCAAAATCCACTCTCTAACTTGTTGCAACCGCTTGTGCAGGGCCCAAGATACTGTGTGTTCCTGAGACAGAGGTATAGTACTTTCCAAAGATTAAGGCCATCTCCAAAGCGTTTCTTTCTGTTCAGGTCAGCTATTACTAACAATTGGAATAATGCACATTTTCCTCTACCCTGGAAACACATGCTGCCTTTTTCAACATGTTCTCACTCAGTTTGGCACTGCAGTCTTGAACCTCATGGCTGATGTGTTGATACTATGGGTGTAAATATTTCCACATCTCTCATGCCTTGAAAACAAAGTCTGTCCTATTAAGTTTTTCATTTGGCAAGGGACAAAAGTGCAACTGGAATCAGCTGCTTGCAATTTTCCCCCTTTTAAGCACTTTTCTTCTCATTTGTTAAATGAGATTTGGAAAAATAAACATTGAAGTGCTGCATAAAGTTTCCTGAAACCTTCTCGGCACATTAATCACACTGGCACTGATGTAGCGGTGCTCTGCAGCTATTTTGAGACGATACGAAGTGGTGACGAAGACTCTTGGGCTCGAGCCGAGGGGTCTAGGCACCGAGCACAGAGCTGGCTCTGTTGCTTTCAGGGGAGTCCCTGATGCTTAGGATTTACCGCGCGTTGGCCAGCCTGGCACAGTACGTAATGCCCTGGCTGCTCCTCGGCTCCTGTTACAGCGCGCAAGCATGGGCAGCGCTCGAGGTAGGCTTGCCAAACTTGCAAGTGGTGCTGGTAATCCCTGGGCAGGGGAGGCTGCAGCGCTGGGCTGGGCAACAGTGCAGAGGTGAATCCAACCTTCCGGACTTATCCAAAACAGAGTAAAAAGTACTGTCAACGGGCCACGTTTCTTGTTGGAGTGAAAGAATCCCTCTGTATGCGACCTAGTAGTTACAGGTAACCTTGAGATACTTAACCTGGATGCTCAGGTAGTCTAGTGAGTACTTAAGGAGGACTTCCAGAAACTCAGGCTTGCTCTAGAAAGTACAGCCCGATGCATAAACTTCTACTGTCCTTTACTAATAGTGGGAATGTTTGTGTTAACGGATAGTTTGGATCAGGAGCGCACTTTGGGAATGAATCTCGTGACTGTCCCCGCTTAGCACACATCATATGTTGAAGTGGCCCCAGAGCATCTGCACAGGGTTGTTCGCTGCGAACGTGAAGCTGAAAGATGCACCCCAGGAGCCTGCGGTGCTTCAGCCGCTAAAGGGCACGCAGCTCACAGCACCGGAGCTCAGCTCCTCTGAAGTGAGACCCTCCAGACGATGACTGACGTGACCGTGGGCTCCTCCTCCTTAGCTGTTTTGCTCTTCAGACCCACTTCTGCTGTGCCACGCTGCTTGCTGAGATAGGCACAGTGGATGTGTCTGACCTGCGTCTGGTGTTTCCTTCAGAGCATGGCACTGGTCAGGCTAGTTTGGTCACTTCTGACAAAGGGGAATCCAGCCTGTTCTGCGCAGGGCTCGGCTGGGTCAGCCTGTCCTGCCCCGCCAACTAGGAGAACGGCACGGGGAGAAAAATGGCCAAGGGAAAACCTTTCGGGTGGTCCCGCCCCAGAGCAAGGTGTGAGGTTTGATCGTGCTCCCTTCTTAGGATCTTGATTGGAAGTGTTCGTTTTCACTAGTCCTTTTTTCCCTGGTTTCAGGCATTTTAAACAGCTTTTGCAGAATCGTAGGTGAGCACCAAAGCAAAAACAAAAGCACAAGCAATAGTTCCTGATGTGAATGGTTTTTTAGCATTTTTTGGGGGAGGCTATTTACAGTATGTTGTATCCTTAATGGAGTTGGGTGGGAAGTTATTTTTTACTGTGTTTTGGGCTTCCCTCATGATAAGAAAATTTCCAGCTTTAAAAAAAAACAAAAAACAAGTCTCGGTAATATGAGGAGAAAACCTTCTAAATGTATTTTTAAATCAAATAAATTGAAATATTTGCAAATTCACAGAGAGTTTGTTCTCAGCCATTCCTCTAAGCTTCAGTAAAATACCTACATGAAAAATAATTTTTAAACCAAAATTCAAAATATTAACTAGACAGCCTTACCAGCTGCTNTTTTTTTTTTTTTGAACAGGAAATGGTAGTCATTAGTCTGAAAACTAGTAAGAAAGTTAATCAGTCTATAGCATGACTGTTGCCATGCTATCTGGCCCTAGACAAAACAAATACTAACTCTTAGAACAATCTTCATTCTCAGTTTCCCTCTTTCTGGATGCTTTGTCCAGGTGGGATTTGAGGACTCTGAGCATTTACCTTATGTTCCTGGGTGGCTGGGTGGCTGGATAATGAGAATTTTGCCTGTGTCCTGATGTGAATGAACTCTGCAGCGTGGTGGGTGGGATGCTGTCTGAAAGCATGTGAGCCACCTGGCTAGATGACTTATGGAAAGGGTAGGTGCACCTGAGTGCACGTATCTGCCTGGTAAATCTCAGACAAAAGTCTCATAGTGCTATGGAACAGCAACTTTAAAAGTTATTGATCAGTGTCAGACTGTATTCTGCGGTCTTTCAGTTCAGTCAGTGAGTCAGGCTGGGGACATCTGGGAGGGAAAACACTCTGTTAGATCAGTCTCTTGGATTGCATGCAGCATACTCAAAAACTACACAATTTTAGGCCAAGAAAGAAACTTCAGCTGCTGGCTATCGTGCACAGGGTGAACATTTGCTTTTTCTACAGGCGCTGGTCTTGTGACAAAAGCTCTAACTGGACTTGAGCAATTTCTTTGTTTGTAGTTTCTGGTTCAAGTGCAGTTTGGCACTGGTATGCAGATAGGGCAGGAATGGAGAAGGCAAAATGACAAGGCAAGAAATGAGACATTTGAGGACCCCCTGCTCCCAACATTTCTCAAATAACTTCCATGCTTGTTTTCATGCTTATGTATCGGTTTTATTGTAAACTTTTTTTTTTTGAAGGACTTTCGAGTAGAAAAGATTTAATTATTAACTTTTACACCTAGCTTAAATGACATTACAAACTTGTGAAAGTAGGGTTTTTCCCTGTTATCAGTCCCAGGGATTGTTAAAGAGTGGTACAGTATTGACTTAGTTTATCTCCTGTGCGCACACACGGAGGGCAGGTTCTATTCACTGACTCCTATGGGTTGCAGTCAGTATTTATACCGACAAATTCCAGCTGATAGATGAATGATTTATCTGTTTAAGAGAGAGTTTTAGAATTACTTTGTTCACTCACAAAGCAGAGTTGAAGTTGTCTTACATTTATATTTCTTATGCTGCAGGGTTTCTCGGGATGTTTTGCCAGCTCTGCTGTATTGAAGGTGGGGAAAAGGAGGCATAGACAAATGGTTTGCAGGCAGTGGCTGGGAAGTTAAAGGACTTCTTGAATTAAATCCAGTTTTTGATGGCAACGTTACACATCCACAGTGAGTTGTAGACACTGTTAGCACCCACAGCTGTTTATGCCTTTGTGTGTATGTTTGTGTTCATGCTAATTCCTTTGAGGCAAAAAATTGTGGTCTGTGGTTGCCACAGCAACAATAACAGTGCACTCAGGGTATGGGTGGGTTTTGCCTATTTTATACCAGTATGTCGAAAGTGTAGGCATATTGCTGTGGTACATTGTGAAATATGTAGAGTCTTGAGAGAGGAAACATTTGTTTGTTTTTTATTCAGAGAATGCAACTTTAATTTAGTGTTACCTTTATTGTTACTTCTCTTCTAGGGGCCTAGTTCCCAATTGCAAATATGACATTGTGGAGAGGAAAATGGGCTCAGCAGTTTGGAAAAAGAAAGTTTTAGAGAGCTAACCAGCAAATGAAATGAGGATCAGAACAAAGACTGGTCCAGGGCAGAGGGAAATGAGTGACATAATTACGTTTCTGTCCCACTGTAGTTGCTCTTGTCAATCGGAAGATGACTGTAGCTGTTCTTTGCCATGAAACCAGAATGAATATATGAGCAAGATAAAAGAGGAAAAAATTACAAGGTAAACTTCTTAAACATGCAAAAGCCAAGTGAAGGAATTGGGTTGTTTGCTTTAGAAACGTGACTGTTAAGAGGGATCATGGTAAAAGTATACATGAGCAGCATAAATGAAATATATCTAGGACTTCTTCCCTTCTGTCTCCCAGTGTTTCTCCATGTGAAGAGAAAAATGTGATAACATTGGAAAAGTGATTAAAATGAAGGTGTTTTTCATGTAGTCGAGAACTGGAATGCAAAACCCATTTCAACAGGAGGCTGCTAAGGCCAAGAACTTGGCCAGAGCCAGGGAGGACTTGGATGTTTATATGAAAAACATGAGTATCCAGAGTAAGATACTTAATAGCTTAAAAGGAATAGCTTCTGGAAGTATGTATTCTTTTGTTGGACCCTTTTGGGGTCTGTCCCCTCTTCAGGCGCTAGTTTCTGGCAGCTCTGCCCTTGGTGTTGCTGATGCTTTTGGGATTCCCGAGTCACTGCTGGCAGTCCCAAGCATGACTGCTCCCGTTACAGGTAGGTGGGTCTGCTGGAGTCGTCATCCCTGCCCAGGGCTTGGCTTGACACTGAATTTATCACTTGAGTTTCTTCACGTGGTGATACAGCAGGAAGCAGCAAATCTCTGTAGGAACCCAAGAGGTCACTTCTCCAGCATCCCACTTTGAAGGAGCACAAACTACAGCTATCCTTCTGTCGGTTTATATAGAAAGTAACTGGCCCATTGTATGCTTTGCAATGTATTTCCCTCTTGGTTATCCTCTGTTCTGATTTGGTTTTTTAACTGTTGAAGGTTTTTTTGTCCATATGCTGAGCATTTCCTCTCTGTTCAGTTCATGTTGCATATCTTTAACGCTGTATTTGGGGGTTTCATGATCTGAGTATTCTCTTTGAAGAGACTGCACCAGCAGGTGTCTGGTGTAGTCTGCCTTCGTCCTTTGATAGGGTTCTGACATCCTGATCAGTAGTCTGTTATCTAACTGTTTATCAATCATACATTTTATGTGCACTGTTACCTCAATTGCCTAATTATCTCAGGCAGACTTCCTGGGTTTTTTTGCCTGGATAGACTTGAGTCAGGGTTTAAATGATTATTAGGAGACACTTGATTCTGTGTCTGCCTCCTCTTTTTCCTTTTTCCTTGACACTTCAGTTTTTTGAGCATAGTCACTAATAAGGGCAACGTACCAGACCGGTTTAGAAGACCCTAAGTGACAGATGTGCCTCTGTTTCCTGTGTTTAGGATCGTGTCTTTGCAATTGCTTGGACTATTTCTGCCTATGAGATGGTGGCCTCATGTGTTTGCTGAGGGGTGGAACTACTGCCTTGTGCCCTGGAGAGGCTTTGAGCGGTCAGTGGGGACCCAGGTCCCTGGTCATCCCCTTCCAAGTCTTCCCTCCCTTGTCTGGTATAAAGTAGGTGCTGCTTGTTACTCAGGCGCCTTCCAGCGTCAGGGAAGCTGACGTGCTACCGCAGTCTGTGCTTTAGTGCTGCAGTAACAGTGGGGAAAAGTCCATCTGCGTTTTGAGATATCTTAAGTTTGCTAAAAATCAAACCTGAAATGCTTTCTCAAAGTGCTTCTGAGATAGCCAGATGTTAGTGGTATAAAACCTTGCGATAGAAAGAGAGATGGAAATAAATTTTGCAAGCCAGCTGTGCAGATCATGCAATGTCCTAGTTCTTTTAAAGCATGGAGGTTTTTTTTCAGGCTTTATGTGGAAAGGGCTTGTTTGAAAGGGAAGTTATAATTATTTATGCAACTTAAAGGATTGTTGAATTTCTTTTCCCTGGCTATGTTCAAGGCAGCATGCTTTTAATGAGGTAAAGAAATTAAATATTTTTTCCTCAAATACAGAATAGTGCAAATGAAATTAATTTACAGCAAAACACAAGTATCTCTTCTTTTTTTATTATTGTTTTCTTTACATTTTTTTATGCTTATTCACCAACTGACACTTGCTCATGCTGTGTGTTTTCCTGTTAGTTTTTGTTTTGATTTGGTTGCTAAGTCTGAAAACTAGCATTTTTTTTTTTCTTTTTTTGAGGGGGTAACCCCTGGAATTCATTCAGGGCATGAGTTTTTGGAAAGGTACTAATGATTTCCAGATATTTTAGTTTAGTGACGGTTGAGATGTTTGACTTGTGCCAAGTCCTTGTTTTCAATAGCGTCTGAAGTTGAGAGCCTAAAATTAGACACGCTCCGAAGTTCAGCTTCAGAGATATTTGCTGTAGATGTAAGGTGCTTGTCACACAGGCAAATTAAACAGAAGACCAAGATCCAAAATAAATGAGTGTGAAGTGAGTGGGCTGCAAATTCTGAGCAGAAATAAGGAAGGAAAAAACAGCCACAACCGGATATTGTCACTGTACACGTTTTCTTGGTGGCTTCTCTTTCTGCCACCCAGTTCTGAACGGATTAAAAAAAAGTCTGCAGCCTGAAGGTTAGATAAACATATCTTATATTAAACAGCACAGGGCAATAATTTTACTTTTAAACTATAGAACAATAGGGAAGGTCAGTATTTGATGACCATGAAATCTCATGATTTGGAAAGCGAGCATCTGAAGTGGGCAGTTACGGAGGCTTGCTAATTCTACACAATCACTGTTACAGCAAAGGAATGAAACAAAGATAATTGTGCTTGAATTGAAAAAAAAAAACAAAACCAAAAAAACAAAACAATTCCACATACCCAGCTGTTTGGAAATAGCTTTTTTCTTCATTTTTTAGCCAGCTAGAAAATTTGCTTGCCAGCAGAATCAAGGGCCACAGTGGAAATGGAGGACTCTGCAAGCAACTGCAGAATTTAGTTTTCATTGTTTATGGAAACAGAATGAGTTACTAACTGTTATGTTTTGAAAGATAATTGCCAAAATATAAACTGAAAGTATGATTTCCCTAGTCAAAGAAATGGCTCTGACTAAAGTTTACTACTAAAAACAGTTGGTTCTGCATATATTCCCTCCCCTTGTGCCATGCTTCTTTTTCTTCTCCTGTGAAAACACTCTCAATTGTGCATCTGCACGGGTTGAGCTGGCTGAAAATTAACTCAAAAAAAAAAAAATCTGGGCAGATTCACTGCAGATTTTCCCGGATCATTACTGATGGCTTCCCAAAAATCTTTGTGTATCCACTTCTGCCTGCGAGGGAGTTCCCTGTTGAAAGGTAGCTGGGAATATTTTCTGTACCTCTTTTAGCAAATTCTGTGGCTCCGCAGTGTTGGAAAGGGTATGGTGGCACCCTGAGATCCGCACCCCATATTTTGATAGGATGGTGCATGGGCTGAAGGACATAGTTCTTCACCTCTCCATGTTGATGTACCCTGTTTTTAAGCTTAACTGAAAACATTTTCTTTGTTGTTCACAAGGGTTTTCCTTACCTTCTTCTGCAAGTATTGTTACTGGTTGTTTCGGAGATGCAAAACTGCTTAGATGAGGAAGAGGTCAGGGACAACTGAGGTTTGCAGCACCTGCTTGCGGAAGCAGGAAACTAGCTGCATTTGGCTACACCCATTGCGTAGGAGCATTGTTACCCTAACACTCTTCCACACGTAACTGGCAGTAGATATACTGTGTGTGTGTGTGTTTGTGCGTTGTTTTTTGTTTGTTTGTTTATTTATTTGGTTTTTTCCTCCCTCAGAAGTGCCTCCTGATTAGTACTTCTTTTTGGCACTTC
>VXBL01007677.1:281953-314714 GCA_013400195.1 Aramus guarauna | reverse complement strand
TTACTGCAGAGTACCAGTTTCTGGAACATGATACCATTTTACGGTGTCTTTAGGTGGTAAATCAAAAAGTAGAGCACCAGGAGCTGTGGGTCATTTTTGAAAATTTTCTCTTACAACTAAATGGAAGTCCAGTTTCACACTCCAGAGATTTCTTTTTGCTTCTGTTAATGCACTTAGTATGGCTGCTGTTCATCTTTGTAAGTCTGATGTGTACCCTTCTACATCTGAACTTGCTCCTCTAGATTACTTCTGTAGTTGAAGGAGCTCTTTTAGACTTGTGTATTAGGATTAGATGAATTGCAACCTAGAATTGCCTTTTTTTCCCCATTGACAGTAAAAGAAATTTAGATGGACTAGCTCAGGTATCAACATCAGTGTTAGGAGAGATGAATTCTACCCCTTCCTCCTTGCATAAATTTTTAAAGCATGTCCTAATAGGCTAATTTTTACAGTGCCCTTGTTTTAAGTTACTCTGAGCATGATTGAGCATTTAAATATGGGATGTTCCAGATTTTTTATGTGTAAGGGCCTAATAAATTCTTATGTAATACTATTGCAATGTGTGAAAGGTTTAGTCTTTGATCAAGCCACTTCATTCCAAGGATAAAGTGTCTAAATTTAACACAGTACTGACAGTTTCTACAGTGGGAAGAAAAAGCCCAACTTTCTTTTGGTTTAGAGTAACTTGTGAAGTTGGCACTTTTTTTCCCTTACTGATGTTTATTTCTTTCTGTTGCATGCGCTTACTAGGATATCGGTAGGATAATGTGAACAAAACTGCTCTGTTTGTATTGGTCTGTATTTTTAAAGACCACTGACACATTTTTCTATAGAAAAGGAACTGAAAATAGAATTGCACAGACATTGCAACAGCAATAATGGGGCAAGTTATTTTAGGTGTGCCGGTTCCCATTCTAGTGAAGGATTGCACTTTAAGCCTACTGTTTTATTTTTAAATTGGTAAATATGTGCAGGCACAAGGCTTTCATCTGGCCTGGAAGTTAAGGGTGTTTCTGAATTGGGACTTTAGAAACATTGCTGTAAGGATCCTGACATTCCTACATTCATGCAGTTCCCACTGGTATTTGAGGAATATAATTTACATGGAAGCCACATAAAGATGTGCCAGCAGAGAGGCTGGGTATATACACATATGTATGAATTGTCTTCTTTCTTTGCATTTTGAATAAATCAGCTGTGTACTTGTGTCAGTTGCGTAGACAAAGTGTTTAACTTGCTGTGCTATGTTTTAAGTTTTTAAAAACCAAACCTTTAAATCTGGGGGAGGGGGGGGGAATCATATCTCTGTCAGTGCTACTCTTCACGCTGCTACTTTGATGTTATTTGCTAATGAATACAACAGTAGAAACTGGACTGAAATCTCCCGAGCAGTTAGTGCTTGAGGCTGGTGAACTCAAGCTGGATCATGCCTGATGAAACCTGTCTCAGTCCTGCTTCCTTTGTGTTGCTGACCCACTGTCTGTGGTGGATGAGGTGACAGTGATGGAGAGCAGGAGCAAGGCAATGCTTTTGGGAAGTGTGAAAACAACTGTTTGGGGTTTGGGACCACTCATCAGGTCTGAAAAGACCAGTGGGGAACAATATCTGTTATCCAAGAATTGATTTCTGAGGAAAAGGTGGGTAACTGGTATATTTAACTAATGGTTATGAAACCTAAGGATCCAAGCTCCCGTTAGCTGACTTGAGCCCTACAGGTGGCAAAGAAAGGAGGGGAAGCAGTGCTGTGGTGTCCCCACCATGGGTGGTTCCTAGAGCTTTAGAGTCTTTCAGAGGAGGCTTTGCAGGCACTCAGTTCTCTGCTTTGTTTTATTTTACTCTCCTGGAGTAGTTGTTTTCCTTGTTTCTGTTCATTTTCACTTCAGCATCTGTCTCCTAACTTTACGTATGCTTAAATCAAGTCTTCTGAGTGGAGCCTGTGAGAAGAGCTGGAGTGATGGAGTAACGTGATGTTAAGGTCAGTCTGTTCCCTCTGCATCAGTATGAATCTGCACATAAGCAAGGAGAGTATGCGGTACCAGATGCCATCTTCCCTACAAGAAGTGCAAGATCCCGATGATTCCTACTTCCTGTGGAAGCCTTTGGAAAAGCAAGGCTGGTAGTCCTGGTGGAGTTTTTTTGCTGTCAAAAATCCTGTTTGGATAATGGCATTTCACTCCTCTTTTTCCCTTTTCTCATGAAAATATCCTCTATACTCTGACCTGCTGGCTGTAGTTCTGCTTTTAGCCAAGTCCACCATGTTATGCTACACCACATGATACTATACCTGCACAAAGGTATGTCAAATTAATCTTTTTAAAGTACTCTTTTGGGTTCAAGGTCCTGTAATTAGTGTGCTACCTCGCTGCTGAGTAGTCTGAAGAAATAAGGCAGCTCTCCTAACAACCTAAAGGCATTCTGGTTTAAAAAAAAAAACACCTGAATGGCTAAAGGCTCCGGGTTGTTTGATTTTACCGTGGCTTCTATTACAGGTAGGAATTAGTGCTTGCTATCTCAGGTACAAGGGAATTTCATTATGCTATGTTTTGGCATTACTCACTGAGAGAACAGTAATTACTGAGTTACAGGTAATGGCAGAACATCTCTGCACATGAATGTTCACTACTTAAACATCTGTTCAACAGACAGAGTCATTATAGTTCAGTGTAAGAGCTGTTGACAGCAAACTGAAGCTGTATTTGGATCAGGTCCACATGTTAAATTTATCAGCCATCAAAGGTAAATGTATGGGAGTGTGACTTAGCATTATGATGTAGATTTGACTTCTCAAGCTTACTTTTGACTTAAAAGTTTTTCTTTTAAAATTTCTGATGACTCAGGGTTTAATCTGTTCTATAGCTATATTTGTGTGTTCCGCTAGTGGCTTCATAGAGGTAATCCAGAAAGAACATCTGTTTCAAGTTTATAGTCTAAATCATGGAAGGATATCTGACCCTGTAAGTAAGGGAAACAGCAGAATTTACCCAGGAAAACAGCACAAAGGGCCAAAATACTGTCAATTTGGCATATTCTACTTTACCAACTCCAAAAAAGCCAGGGCTATGAGAACTTAGTGCTGCTTCTGAAGAGGGCAATAATATTAAATTAGTCATGCATATATGCTTCTCTCTCTTCCACAAAAGAAAGTGTATTCTCAAACCTTTGCTCCTGCCCTTTCAAAATCTTCTGCAGAACTCCTGCAACACCAAGTCAGAAATGAGTTGCTTCAGTATAATATTGGGGATGTGACTTTTCAGTAGTCGTATCAGTATTTCACCGATGTAAAAGGATTTCTCTCCTTTCTGATCCATGCTAGATACAGCATCTTGCAATCAATTGCAGTCAATTCTGATTTCTTCACAAATGCCTGTTTGTGCTGGCTCTTCATGCACGGGATTCTGTGCAAAGCGATACAACTGTGGGCAATAAGGGGAGCTGCACAGATGATGTTACATGAATCCTTTTCCTTCATGGAAACCTAAGTCAAAATTCTAGCAGTGGGAAACTTGACATGGTTTCTGTGATATTGCTCTTTTTTTGGGGGGTGTTTGTCCCCTCCCTGCATAGAGTTAAGTGATCTCTGCAGAGAATATTTGTCCTTATAGTTCATAAAAATAATCTGGAAGATCAAAATATTTTGAAAAATTTCAGTAAGTATCAGATATCTTTGAGATGATCTGATTAAAGAATATTCCATCTCATTCTTAACACACCCATTTTAAACATCACAATTTGGATGTTACGAAATGCTATCATAACAGCAGGTCTATTTTTCAACATCAAAGTAGAAATGGCTCCAGCAAAGTGAGCTTAAATATGTTTGCCAGGTGTCTTTGGTTATCTGTGCAAAATAAGGTTTCAAACAGAGAAAACAAGTTATTGCACTTCTTGCTTTATTCTTCGCAAGAAAGACACTGTCCTGGAAGATGGGCCTGATCTCTGGCAGAGTGGAATTCTTTATTATGGCATCCCCTTTCCAAAATATTACCCAAGCACTGTTGGATTCCACAGATAGTGATTTGACTTGAGGAGGAGTTACTGTTGCTGTCAGTAGTTTCTATAAACATGGTTCCTTATGCTTTTCCAAATACTGAAAACCGCTGTTTGGTCATCCGTGGTAAGTTAGTGAATAGTGGAGAAATTCTAATTCACCAGATAAAAACCTAGTAGCACCCTCCTAAACTAATGCTCAAGTAGCTCATTAGTAGATAGCAGCAAATGCAGAATATCTTGACCATGGACTACAACTTCATCTTTATACCGAGCCACCATGGAAGGCCTCTGTTCATACATTTTCTGTTGTTCAGCAGATGAAACGTAATCATAGAATGGTTTGGGCTGGAAGGGACCTCAAAGACCATCTAGTTCCAACCCCCCTGCCATGGGCAGGGACACCCTCCACTAGACCAGGTTGCTCAAAGCCCCATCCAACTTGGCCTTGAACACTTCCAGGGAGGGGGCGTCCACAGCTTCTCTCGGCAACCTGTGCCAGTGCCTCACCACCCTCATAATGCAGAACTTCTTTCTAGCATCTAATCTAAATCTCCCCTCCTTCAGTTTAAAGCCATTACCCTTTGTCCTATCACTACACTCCCTAATAAAGAGTTGCTTTCCAGCTTTCCTGTAGGCCCCTCCTTCAGGTACTGGAAGGCTGCTCTAAGGTCTCCCCAGAGCTTTCTCTTCTCCAGGCTGAAAAAGCCCAACTCTCTCAGCCTGTCTTCATGGGAGAGGTGCTCCAGCCCTCTGATGTTGGTGGCCCTCCTCTGGACTCACTCCAACAGCTCCATGTCTCTCTTGTACTGGGGCCCCCAGAGCTGGACGCAGTACTCCAGGTGGGGTCTCATGAGAGCAGAGTAGAGGGACAGAATCACCTCCCTTGACCTGCTGGTCACGCTTCTTTTGATGCAGCCCAGGACACAGTTGGCTTTCTGGGTTGCAGGTGTGCATTGCCTGCTCACATTGAGCTTTTCATCAATCAGCACCCCCAAGTCCTTCTCCTCAGGCTGCTCTCAATCCGTTGTTGTTGTTGTTGTTATTATTATTGTATAATCCAAATACCGATTTAAACCCTTTTTCTCTCATTTGGCTGGTAAGCATAAGGCCTGGAATAAAAGTAGAGGCATCTGCTGCACTATCTATGATCTGAGGACAGTCTGTGTCATCTGCTGTACATTGAAGTGGTGCGTGGACCTGGGTGCTGGCTGGGACAGCCTGGCTGTGCCGTAACACAGTTGTACCTTTGTCTGTGAACCTGGATGAATGTGCAGCATGCCTGCTTTTTGTCCGAAGGCTGTGTGCTGTAGGTGATACATCAGCACCTTGTCATCAAACAAGTGATTTTCCTAATGAATGAATTATAGTATTAATAGGAATTTTGCTTACAGAGAACTGTCCGGTTTCAGTAATGGACTTAATTGCCATTTGGAGAAAACTGCGTGGTCAATTTGTTATATCCTCCTAGATTTTTGGAAAATGAGATCAGTTTTTCTGCTAGTGTAAGGGAGGAAAGAAGTCGTAAAGGAAAAGCAAAGTATTTTTGTGGTCAAAACAGAATGCAGGATTTGTCTTCCTGGTACTTAACTATAAGGAAAATGTTAAAAGCACTAAAATAACAGACTATGTGCTTAATCTTACTACTGCTTCCTAGAGTGTGATCTAATAATCCTCAAATGTCTATTGCCGCTTGTTTAAATACGGAGATTTGCAGATGCAAGGCTTGTGGGATGAGGGGAATTGAAACTTCCTGAAGTGGGTGGTTAGTAGCCTACCATAAACTATGGTGAGCAGTGACCAAGACTGTTTGTGATGATTCAGTGGAAGAGTATAAAGCTAGGGTTTGCCTTCTCATGTGTTTTCTGTTTCCTATCTCAAGAACTTCCAGCTAGGAAAAGCACTTTCCATTTTCTTCGCATATGATTTTTTTTTTCTTTGGTGGGTTTTTCCAGTCATTTTCTAATGCACCAAACAACACATTAACCTATCTCCTTTTGGAAGTGCACTATGGGTCCATGACTTTCCTGTTAGAGGAATTTGACAAATTGCTACTCTTTTTTTTTTTTTTTTTTTTTTTTGTTAAAAAAAACCTCTCCACCATGGAGTCACTTTGCCCCCAGAACAAAAGGTGATAATTGTTCCCACTCAGTATTATTGGCAATGGGCTCATGTACTCCAAATGCTGAGATTTTGAGACAAGTATTTAATGCCAGGTATTTGGAACTTTTATTTTGTGACTTGCCAACTGGCTGTTGCCCTTAAAAGTGCCCACCTGCAGATGGTTATTGGGAACCAATAAGAATAAAGCAAAAAGTTTTATGGTTTTCCTCCAAGAATGGTTTGCAAGTTGAAGAGATGATTTTCCCGTGTAATATGCCCTGCCTGTTGATGGAGATGACTGAAGAGGTGACTCCAGATCCCTAGGAGTTAGTGTTTCCCCTTCCTACAGTACCAGTCCAACATATGCCAAGTTGGTTTCACCCTATTAAAGCTGGGAGAAGGTGCAAAGTCTTGAGGCAGATGGAGCTAACCTTTTATGTACTTTAAGGGCTTTGATTTTAGCATGATAGTATAGGGGGATCTTGAAGCCATTATGTTTGGTTATTTTTGTGTCAACATTATAGGTGCTTGGTGGTTGGTCTGACCTGGTTGCTAGCTTTGTATAAAACTCAGTTTTGCAGTCTAAACATCACTTTGAGTTATTGCTGCTACAAAATTTGAATGGATAAAGGGAGCAACTATGGTTGTGGGGTTTTTTTTCTCATTGTTCATACCTGGTGTTTACATGCTCTGGATCCTTCTGGCCCTTTAAAGTCAAAGCTATTAGGTATTAAAGAATTCTTTAATCAGACAACAATAACCATCAACCCAGTTGGGCTGGAGCTGTTCCAGATTTTTTGTCTCTCCAAGAGTGCAGATATCTTGTTTCTGCATTGTAAGGCTGTCTTCAGCTGGCTGTGACTCAGATACAAGTCTTCCAGATGTCAATGCAGGATACTGTGATGAGACTGCCTTTCTGTCTTCCAGTGTTTAATTGTGGAAAATGAAAGGAAGATAGTACCTTGTTTTGGCACTGTATCATGTGCTCCGATTCCTTATTTTGTTACATCTTACTCACTAGAGCATGGAAGAAAGTGATTGTGAAAAGCAAAGGTGTTTCTTTTCTGCTAGCAAAGTTGAAAGCAGATGTGAAAAAAGCTTGATGGCAAAACTGAATAGATGCAACTAGCTAATAACATGAGTTAAATGAGTTATAATGGTGGGTTGGAATGAGAAGAGTTAATTCTCATATAATTTATTTTCTACTTCCATGTTATTTTTGTGTGGACACCATTCATCAATGTTCAGAAGCCCTCAATTTGCTGCTTACAAAGTGTTTTTAGCAGCAGTGGAGGTAACCAAAAGGGAATAATATGAACCCTTTCCTCTTTGGGAAGGGAAAGGGAGGAAAGTGTGACTGTTACTTCACTTGTGATATAGTACAATGTTTCTTAAAATCTTAGGGATCTATTTACTTAGGTACCTTAAATATGTAGAGTGAAGAGTAAAATTAATGTGAAATGGAATGCAGTAAAGTCACTGTCAGATGAACTGGCAGTCTTTGTGTGTATGCATGTGAATGGTTCATGTGTTTAAAATGTTACATATAAATAACTAACTAGAGGCGGTATTCATATGAAAAACTATCATATCCCTCTATTACTCAGTGGAGAACAGACCAGATCTGGTCTGGTACCAAACTTAGCCTACCAGGCAGAACAGATTTTCTCCACACTTGAAAAGGAGCTCCCCAGTTTTACTGGGGTCTTGGCATTGGTCTTACATTCCCCAAACCCAAGAAACAAACAATTTCCCTCCCTCTCTTTGTGACAGGTTATAGTTAAGAAAAGATTTGGCCTGATTTATCTACCCTTTCAGCTTGGCTCAGGTAAACGCAGAAGGGATTGATTTGCAGAAATATTCTGCAATTGCTTAGCACCTCTAAAAGTCAGTCTTGCAGTAAACGATGTGGTAGAAGACCTTGTTGTGAGCTCTGTGCAGCCAAGTTTGATCTTCAGACTGAACCCTACAGAAATCAGAGGTCACTTTGGTGCATTCAGATTCTAAGTGCAGGCACATAGATGGACAGATAAAAGAAGTATTCTCCAATACTATTCCCCAAAGTTTTTGTCCAACAGGTACCAAATACCTCATGGATGACAGAAGGGTTTTATCACTAATTCTTGGATTTACCTGGCTTTCTTGTTAATTGGTATCCCTCTCCCATCCCCTCTGCTGATGAATCCTTTAAAACTAGTCATGTTGTTTGTAATGTGCGTGTGTTACTGTAAATACATGCCAAAAAACCCCCTAAAGGCCTTAATAGTAGGCAAAGAAAAACACACACAGCATGTTGTGTGTAGGGGCAGTGCTGTCTGTCAGAAAAACATGGCCGTGGGGAAAAGGAACCTGGAAAGCTGCTGAAGAGCTATGATGGCTGCAGTTCAGAAGGGAGGGCAAAGGCACGAATGTTCTCAGCCAGTGAGCAAAAGCTGACCCTTTCTGTATTTCAGACTGCATTTTTTTTGTATCTGGGAGTCAATCTCCCAAGCAATGCATTGGGTGCAGCCTTCTCACTTCCTTTATGCTATTGTGGTAGGTCACGTTATGTTCAAATGACACACAGGAATCTTGATGTGTGTTTGTGCCTCTTCGACACCATCACTGGCATTTACAGATCCTGAAAAGGAAGGGTAATCTTTTGATTTTTTTTTTTTTTTTTTTCACATCTATAACTTTCAGTGGTATGTTGTAGCGATTCTTCTGTCAGGTACTTTCTAGATTAATTCAGTACAAAAAGGGTAAATGAAAACTAGTATTCTGAGATTATTGCTTGCTGAGTACATTGGATCTATGAAGTTTGGCTGCTCTGCAGAAACAACCCTTATAAACTGAGAGTTGATTGAAACATAAGGCTAGCGTGTACTTTTGCTTTTATACTGGTACAAGGATTTACCCCAACTCCTGCCAAAACAGCGCAGAGGAGAAATTGCTGTGGTTAATTTGCACAACAAAATGAAGATGTGATAGTGGCACGCTTGGTGTACCAATGCTAACTTTAAACCAAATAGCACAGGTAACACATGCTCAGAGGAATTGATAGTGTAGGCAAGCAACAGTGTATGTATGAAAGGCTGCTGTGCTGTCATACACCGTGTTGTTGGCTTGTGATGAAGTCTCTGCTGCTTGCTTGCTGCTGCTGCTGTGGTTACCTGCCTGAGCTATGTAAATGCTGTCACAAGTGTGTCTGCCATGAGATCTTGCATTTTCATTTTGCTGTGTGTGTGAACCTCTGAAGTCCCAGCATCTTTAACATCTCAAACTGAACATACAAGAATTGAATGAAAGTAAAAAGCAAACGTTTGCTTATCTTGATGGTTTTTACCGGTTTGAAGCTTCCATGAGTGACGCTGCACAGGAGGGGGTCTCGTCTTAAACAATCAGCCACATCAGGTTTCTTGGAGTCTCGGCACTTTCCTTCTTTTATGCTGAATCAAGGGGGCTCTGCATGCCACAGAGTTGAGCTGCACTGGCTGTGCTAGTATGACCCTAAGTGGGAGCAGGCTGAGGTGGGATTAAGGTTCACAGAATTGTCATTGATGAATTGGCATCCATCAGTCTTGGGAACTTGTTTAGAAAGGATGCGCAATCAGAGCAGCCCTGCAGGGGATGGTCTCTTGTCAGCCATTTCTGGCTGTGGAAGGAGGGATGGAAGGAGTTGGGTGTTTTGAGTGTAACTGTATGGTAATAGACTGGATGAGAGTGTGGGATTTGTACTACAGCATCTGGGTTTTCTGAGACGAGTGCAATCTTGTTCTCTTTTTAAATCTTGCATGGAAAATAAGAATTACCTTATTTAAATAAAGTATTGTCATAATAAAACATTGCTAATTACTTGCTTTTGGGTGTAGTTTTATGATACCGTCTGTTATAAATGCTGGTTGCTTACATGCACAAGAAATAAATCAATATTGTCTCTGCTCCAAAGAACTAAAATTCAGCATGTTTCAGTATTTAAATTATTGTATTATTCTATTGCATGGCCGCCTGAATCACTGAAATAATGAAACTGCAGCAATGTAGCCAACAAACCTTTAATAAAAGCATTTGCTTGAACAGCACCATGCTGGATATAGTCCACCAGAATAAAAGCAGTTTGGGGTTGTAGTGTCTTGTTAAACTCACTGTAAATGTCTTTGACAAGAAGCGTAGTGGATCCAACCACCTCTGGACAGCCAGCATGTCAGAGCATTTCTGAGTGAGATATATCATCCTGTCCTGGACTGATAGCTTTGGATAATCCTCTAATCCAAGTGATTGCTTAAATGTTGCAGCCTATTTAGTTTTGCTCAGCCTAGGATGACTTGCTGCTGGAGAGCTCAGGGCGATTTAAAAAAAAAAAAAAAAAAAGACTGCAGCTGAATAAATGAATTTAACTCCAGCTGTCCGGGGTCCAGGCTGGACTTATGGATGTCATATCTTAACGCTGTATTGCTCCGTTAAGAGACAGCTCCTGAGCTTTGTTGTTCCTCTGACTTCTGGGATTTTTGCTGAGGCTGTCAAAGAGATTGTGACTTGAAGAAGGCAGGTTGGTGTTGGTTTTTCTCTGAGGCACCGAAGCTTTTGCTTGTCCTTGCGTCTGACAGAGGCAGCTTCTAGCCGTGGACTGCTTGCCCTCCACATGTACCTGTCTGTGCTGCCATTGCTACCGCATTACAATGGGGCCAGACCACATCCCACGCTCTATAGAGAAATGCAGTAGCCAAAGAACAATTGAGAAGCATTGTCCTGTAGCTGTCTGCATGACGGTAGAGCAAAGTTGTTTTCTTTGAACTCTTGAATTGCAAAAAAATGGTAAGTTGAAAGGCCTGCTTGGAAGATGCTGTGGGGTGGAGCATTTCAGCTAAGAAGGCTGCGCAGTTATCGCTTGTGAAACAGCGTCACATCAGGATTATTGATTTTACCCTTGTTTTGGGGTTTGTGGAGGAAGTCAGGAACCAGGGCAATGCTTCAGAGTCCCAGTCTGCTTCCTGGCCTCTGCCTCCCACCAAGAGGACAGAGAAGGGGATGACATCCCCTGCCCCTGGCTTGGGCTGGCGTGCCAGCACCGCTGGCAGCGGAGCAGAGCCCTGCCCTGGGGAGAGTGGGAACCACCCCGAGCCCGCCTGTACCTCGAGTAGCTGGAGCCTGCTCTTCCTCCTGTCGTGAGTTTTCGGGTTGCTACACACTTGTTTAATCCCTTTTGTTGTTGGCCAATGAAAGTTACCGCTTGGGCTCACAAGTGAGAATGCTAAGAAACAAAAGATTCATTGCTCTCACTTCCCCCCCCTTTTCCTGGCTCTTTATTGTTCTGAGAATGGAGAGACTCCTTTCCCCCCTCCTCCAAGAATCACAACTGTTTTTTGTTTTGTTTGTCTTTTACAGATCAATTTTGTAGCCTGTCAACTGTTTGCACTTTTGGCTGCATTTTGGTTTCGTATTTACTTGGGTCCCAGTCATGCCAGCTCAGCTGTTCGCCATGCATTTGCCACCCTCTTTGGAATATACTTTGCTGTCTTCTGCTTTGGGTGGTGAGTATTTAGTCACCATGTAGACGAGGCTTGGGTAAAAATATTTCTAAAATTAATATCAGCTTTTCTGGATTACATCTTTTTGGTCTTCAGGCACATTCTATGTTTTCTTAAAAAAACAAAAAAAAATTCCTAACCAGCATAACCATCCAAACCCTCGAAGTAAAATGAGCCATGAAAGTATTTGTAAGTGAAATATTTAATGTGTGATGTTTGTTCTGGAAGTTAAAGCCATACCAGTCTGCTGTGAAGGTACCGCTTCTGGAAAAGATGCATCTAGCTTAAATGTGTGCTTTGAGACAGGCTGTTCTTGCTCTGAATGAAACACATTGACAATATCTTGTTAATAAGTATTAATCTTGTCAATAAGTATTAATCAATGTTGGATATTCAGGCAATAAAGATGTCATTGTGATAATCCATGTGTAGTGATACCCTGATAAGACATTGCACTTACATCGTTTGCACGGAAAAATAGTCCTTCTCTCTGAACCCTCCATGCCCCTCAAAGTCATGTAGAAATTATCTAAATACTCACTTTGTTGTCTTCAAGGTATTCCATTCATCTTTTTGTCCTGGTGATGATGAACTATGGCATTATGAATATGGCGAGTATTCCCAACATCCACAGGTGAGCTGATGTGGCTGCAAGTCTGGACCTGCCCCTCTGACAACTTCTCTCCTTTCATGGAGAAGCATGAGGGATTTTTAAGACCATGTCCTCTTCTTTTCTGCCTTTCTTTCCGAGTTACTTGCAGGAGCTTTGCTCGTTCAGTTACAGAAACAACTGTAATCTCAATTTGTGGTTTTTGCATTGATATATTGCATTTCCCTATGAAATTGCTGGCCTCGAAAGTCAGCTTTTGTGGGCTTAACAATTCATGCCCAAACCTCTGGTTTCCTAAACATAATGAAGTCATATTCTCCTTGGTCTTGTGTCCTTGAAGATCGCTTTTTAAAGCTTGAGGATCGCTTTCTAAAAATCCTTTTAAATGCATTTTACCCCTTACTGTTTGGCCTTTAGGTATTTTCCGCTTATCCTTGAGTTAGGTAGTTCAAATAAGGTCACTATGGCAGCTTAATTTAGTAATCTATGAAATTAAGTCTTGCCTTTGATACTGGGCTTTGAGCTTGAAAAAGTAGAAAGTACCAGAAATGTCACTGCTTACAGCACCATCATGAGAAGTTCTTGGCCCTGGGATCTTTCTTTTCCCTATACAAATGTCTCAGAGGAAGGAAGACACCTAAGACTCCTACAAGTGCTTTATCAAATGAGCGCCTTCCTGGCCAAAAGACAAAAAGCGCTTTCACATGAAAATGAAACCCACAAGGCAGTTACATCTGCTTCTTTAACTGACTAAGAGGAGGTTCATGTGAAAGAACGTCTCTGCTCAGTCATTGAGCCTTCTTGTGTGGGTACCATACTCTCTGTTAGAGTTCAGCACGTGGAAGTTTTTAAAATTGTGTGGGTGCAGTAGTTTGTTTCCTATCAGTCTGCACAATTAGGAATTTTTATTTGTAAAACTGCTACTTTATAGCAGGCTAGAAGGATGAGCTGGCAGTTCTTTCCACTTTTGTGTTGGCCTCTCTAAGAGCATGTGGTTAATACTGTGGTTTGGTTTGGGTGTGTTACAGGTGATTTCTGTCTCTGTGCTCTGTGTGGCTGTGGCTGCTGCTGATTGCTCCCATCCACATCAGTTTGGGCTGGGGCACGGAAACCTTTTCTTCACTCATCTTCAGGGCCAGGGCTGTCTGAGGGGTCTAATGTGCAGATAATCATCTCGCCTTTTCTTTAGCACTTCTCGAGGTGACTCCTCTCTAATATCCAAATGGGAGCCATCACTTAAGATTTATCTAGGATTGCTTAGAAATGTGAACTGTTTAGAAACATGAACCATAAGTGAAAGGTTTGTCTATAGCAGTCACTAGCATTTTGCACCAGAAAGACAGGTGTTAATCAAGGAGGGTTTTTCCGCTCCCCTCAAAGAGTTGAAAGCCCAGAAGTCCAGAGGTAATTAATAATTAAACTAAAAAAGTAATTGGATAATGTTTATGAAAGAAATGCCATCCAGAGACCAGAAGGAAAAGGTGCTAAAAATGTGTATTCCTTGTCTCCTGGTCATTGTCCCTGCTTGGGGGAAATGGAGGAGTTGCCCGTTGTGGATCAGAGGAACCAGATCTACAGAGGGAATCATCCAGTATTTACTTACGTCTTCCTAGACAAGTTGAGGTGGTGGTGGTAGGGAAACGGGCACAGTTTCAACAGGAAACCCCCTCACTCTTACTGTTTAGCCAGTTAGTCACAACGGGGAAAATAGCTGTAAGCTGCAACGCAAATTAAGCTGGTTCATATAATGTCACCCACTGCTGCGAGGTAGTCATGTGTTGATTGGAGTCAATGTGAAATAGCAATCCAACATGCTGAATGACCTTAGGAGGGCTGGGAGGATTGTGTTGGGTCTTTCTGCTCTATTCCACTAGCCATGGCAGTGTGACTCAAAGTGCATCCACGTTATTAATTTTGGTAAAATAGCAATGTATTCAAGCTGTTTGAGAATAAGCTTGAAAAATGCCAGTTTAAGGGCTGGACCTGTTTATACAGAGGGCCTGCAAGAGCAGTGGATCTTTCATAGTGGGACTCCAGCTCTTGGCTTTCTCCCCACCCCAAAACACAAGTGGAAGTGAACAAATGAAATAAAGAAACTATGTAGTTTACCCTGCATGCTCCTTTCCCTGCTTATTTTCTGCTCGTTTGCTCTCTGGTGAGGCTGCCAGCCTTCAAGGCCTATAAATGGACAAACTAATCCAGCATCAGAAATGCTCCCATCTGCAGCAGCAATTCAGTATGTCTCTCCCCGCTTGCCACTCTTTCAATCTAAGTGCTTTACACTTAAGCACTGAGGCTTATTTTGGATGCTTCATCTCATCTATCACAGTTAACATGTCTGAGCTGGGTGACTTGCCTTTGAAGGGATGCTTGCCATTCTCTGTTGATGAGAGGGAGCCCAAGGACCTTGCTGAGGCTGGACTGGATGCCTGACCGAGATAAGATAAATTCTGCTCTGAATCTCCTGAAGAAGCTGTCGTGTCCCCTCAGTCTGCCTTTCATCCAGCTGTTTGCTGTGGGCCGCGTGATCCGCAGGTTGCCTCGCGATCCATCACTGTCACTTGCGCAGCAGTTTGTTAGTCCCCGGGGAGGAAAAGCTCATTTCTTTAGAAGCCGGACATGATTTGACAAAGGCCTCGTTCATTTTCAGTCATCTGCTGACTGTTCCCCTCGTTTGATTTCACCTTTAGTTCCCCACCATGATCGCTCCTCTCATGGGTTTGGGGGACCCTGCTTGACAATGTGTGCTACCAGCCCACCTGACCTCCCATGGCTCAGCTCCACTGGGTGTGCAGGATGTGCAGTTTCATTCCTCTGTAGGTTTTTGCATCTTCTCCTCCACCTGGCTTTCTTCTCCTGATGCAGGCGATGCCAGTAGACCTGGTCCTGGCCTGTCCATGTGGTGCAAGCCTTTCATTTTGGTGTCCCAGCTCTCTATTTGCTTCATTTGTCAGTCTTTTTTCCAAAGATCCATCAGCTTCTCACCTCCCCAGTGTCCTCTTTCTTGCTCAGGTAAATACAGGGAGAAGTTAGTTGTAGGAAAGGCTGCATCTGCCCCACCTAGATACTGCAACGCCTCTGGTCCTCAGACCGTTTAACTGTTAAGAAAGTCACGCTACTGTCCTGCCTAACTAAACCTTGCGATCATCTTGAAAAACAGAGAGTGAATTTGTCAAGCTCCACTTAAAGAATGCTTCTACTGGAAAGGGGCATCTTTCAGCATACAAAATCAGAAGAGAGGAAATACCTTAAACTTGAAATATTTTAGTTTCTGGTAGATCTGAGGAACAGTTGTGCAGGTAAAGAAAGAACATTTACACAGAAAAAAGGCAATCAATAACTTCAGAGATGCACATACAGTGTCATTTGGTTTCAAATACTTGAGTCAGACCAATTTCAAAATAATATGTGAGGGTGGGAACTCTGAAACTGAAATGCCCAACTTGAAGTGAACCTATTTCTCCTGGTCTTTTTTTCCCACCGCCAGTGTGAGGAGACAGCACCGTAATGTTTCAGCTGTCTACACAAAAATACCAGTCCTCTTTGAAAATTTCTGTCAGATCCTGTAAAATAGCTTCAGACTTGTTAACCTAATTTGCAAAAATCAAACCTCGCTCCTAAACAAGCCCAAACCTAATTTGAGTGATTCCAGTTCTTGTTGGTACTTGTGTTGGTAACTATGTGTTCTGTATGTTATGTTTTTAGGTACTCCTTTGTCGTAGCTATGGGATACCTCACGTTGTGCCACATAAGCCGAATATACATATTTCATTATGGTATTCTCACTACAGATTTTTCCGGGTGAGTGAGTCTGCAACCTGGGTCCTGTGTCAATTATTATTAGTTGAATTCAGTATGTTTTAAGAATAATTTTTATGTTATCTGGGGAGCGCTTGCAATTTTGTTTACCTTAAACTTTTTCTAAGCTTTTTTTTTTTTTTTTTAATTAAAGTAAGGAATAAAGACTGTGTGATTTTTGCATTGAGTCATTGTTTCTGCTGTTTTCTTGCTAGGCACTATCTAGTTAGGAAGGTAGAGCTTGGTTAGCTATACTTCCACCTAGAGTAGCCTGGGAGGATAAGTCTGCAGGGTCGCTTTCTCAAGCTGGGGGATTGCTGCTTGCTCTGGCCAGCAGCATGTCTGATGCTCTGGTCCCTGGTGGTCTGCTCTGAGAGGTGGGGTGGGTTGCTTTCCTCCCACCTTCCTAGGCACAGCCATCGGCTTGGGTTGTCCTTTCCCCCGTTCTGATTTATCTTGATGCCCCACCTGGAAGGTGTTTCCCAGCCCAGGTTCTGCAGTGGGCAGGAGGGGAAGGCTTGGGCAGGGAGCGGGTGGGTAACCTGGGCAGAGACACGTGAAATCAGCTTTTGCTCTCGGCACCGGTCTTATGGGTTCTTTCACGGGGGCAGGTTGTGGCTGCTGTTTAAATAGCACAACTTTTTATACGCCACGCATTTCTGTGGAGCAGTGTTTTTCACATACACGGTAGTCTCTATTTGATTTCACTGAAGCAGTAGAGGATTCTTTGCAAAAATATAGACAGCTAACTATATATTTTGTTTATGAGAGGAGAGTATACTTTTGCATGATTTAAAAACAGTGTGCTAATCCGTATCCCACTTGTTTAACTGAATATCTTGAATACAGAGTAATTAGTTACGTACTACGAAAAACTTCTGTAAACTGGCATAGTGAGTTACAGAAGCCTCTTCTGAGCCTCTGTCTTCTTACAGGCAACTGGAGTTTTTTGCTGTCTGTGTGCATGTGTCTGTGTGTGAGGTGGTGGTGGGTTGAAGCATTTTAATTAAATTGAGGGTGGAGAAATTTTTCTGAGACCTTGAATTTTTTATTAGGGGAGGGGGCAGAAATGAGAACTCATACATTCAGAGAAATTTAGTTCTAAATTTTTTTCTGTGGTTCTTTTAATACACAAAAGTATGTCCCGAAAGCTCATGTCATACCAAGAAGCCTATAAATGGGATTGGAATGCTATAGCTCTGTGTGTGTAGGAGAGAGAGAAATACAAGAGAGCATGCTTTTCTGAATAGTGCGTTCAGACATGCACTGTGAGGCATATTAGCTGTCTCTTGCTGAAGACATTTGATAAAGCTCCAGTTGAGACTGGGGGTGGAAGAGGAGGAATGGCAGTTGTTTATAGTATAGACTAGGTAGCATTGTCTGCTCCCTTTTCATCAAGGGAGCTACTATTATCTAATGATGAGCTTGAGGTTAATAATGGTACTGAAAGAATAATACCCGAACTTACTCTGTTATTTGATTTTTGCCCTGATGCTTCAAGATATAAACCAACTCTTAAACTTCAAACATAAAACTGCCAACTAGTAAACAACTGGAAAATGTAGTTCATATCCATACTACATCTTCATGGTATATTTTAAAAACTGAGAGTAAATAAAAATATTGTGGTGGTATTAATAAAAATTTGCAATCCAAAGTGCTCAAACCCAGGTCAGCCTCATAAAGCTATCTTAAAACCTGTTTTCCGCAGCTGTAAATAATATGTGCCCACTGAGGCTTTATGCCTAATCAGATGTAATGACCCAGAGAGGCAAAATATACTCCCTGACCACAGTTTTACCATATATGAGCAGCAACTGAACCTCCTCTTGCTCGTTGTCCCATGTTTGATGGTTCCACATCTGTTGCATGTGGTAATAGGGAAGCATTCAAACAGGCTCCTGGCTGGAAGGATGGCCTTACAGTTCTCCCTCAGGACTTCAGAAACAACCGAGACACAATCCATGGAATGATGATGCGCATCTCCCTCCAGCCTCCCGCCCTGTTGGGTGAATGTGGCTGGGGATATACACTGAGAAGACAAAACACTGGTTTTAAAGGAATTTTTAAGAGGTAACAAAAAACCTATCATTTGCTGACTTGTATTTTGAGGTCTCAGTATCCTGTAAGTCTCTGGTGATACTTGATTGCAAGGAGGAAGTCTTAATCCACATCAAATAGGCACGTGGCCAGTTCTAGTGCCATCAGCTTTCCAAAGTCAGTTCCCTGAATTGACAAGCCAGATGATAAATGAGTGTTTCCCGAGGTCGGTGCTGAAAGCTGGCATACCTCGTTTGCTCTGTTGACCTGCTTTGTGCGCTTAACAGTTTGCATGCATAACCTTTTTGATGTGTGCGTGTGAACGGGCTTGGGTATTTTTGGTTCTTTAGTAATAGTTGGTTGTGCTATTTGTCTGGAGTCGCCCATTTTGAGAACACAGCTTGTAAAATGCAGGTAGAGATGGACGGAGAACAAGGTAACTTTTGAGTCATGGCGTAAGTAAACTGGAAAATGGAAAATCAAACTGTGACTCACCAAGGTTAAGAAGTGAGGAAACTTCTTCTCTACTTATGACTAGTTAATTCTTCTAACTCGTGCAAAGGGTAGGTTTGGTCACTGATTCCTACAATCAAAACTGTACTCAAGCTGCTTGCAGCAATTTCTTCATTAAAGAGTGTTTCATGTATTGGATAGTGCTGAAGTGAAAAGTCTTTTTTTTTTATAAATACATGCTAGGTTTTGATGAAAACCAGTTCCACTTTGCTACACTTTAATTACTTTTATAAAAATGTGTATATATTTTATCAAAGTTCTTGCATTGATATTATTTCACAAAAATGTGGTGATATAATTTAGGTATTTTCTCCTGACTACTTTCTCAAAGAAAACTATTAATTTTTGAACACTAATTGTAAAATAACTGAATTCTGTGCTTCCCCCTTAATTCAAATCAGTCTTTGAGAGAAACATGCATAACTTATTTTGCTTGGTTTGCCATGGCATTTATACATTGTACCTAAGAATACTAAATCCTAACTCTTTCTCTCTCTTTTTCTCTTATTTCTTCTTCTTTATGCTAAGAGGATTATGCTGGTAAGTTGCCTGGTTTCTATACAACGTTATAAAAATGTGAGGGTTTTTTCTTTGTATCGCAGGCTCAGACTAAGTATAGCAATATTATGGATTTAGGGAGAAATTAGTTTAAAATAAATCCAGGGATTCTTGGTTGGGATTTTTGGAAACTAGTAATAGACACGGTTTCAATCTATCAAGCTGCATGAACAAATGCCATGTGCATATGATGATCTGGATGGAATTCAGGGGAGCTCCTCATCCTTAGGAAGTTGTGTCTGCTTTAATCCTCTGCTTGATTAAGACCACAGAGCTTTTTGGTTTCCTCTTTTAGTTCTTGCAGTGTCTGAGCAAAATTTCCTAATATTGCACCTCATTTGGTGAATGTCAGGGAATGATTGTGCATATGTGAGTTTCTTCGTGCCATTCCTTACAGAAAAGAAACTCAACTGGCATTGCTTTCAATCTTCTGTTGGTCTTAGAGAGACTAGAGCTGAATTATCAGGAAACTCGAGCAGTTTTCCTCCCTGCAGATGTCAAATCTGTACCTCTTACACAAATGTTTTGGCGGACATCACTCTCCAGAAGGAATGGACATCTTTGCATATTCGCTCTATCCCAAACGCAGAACAGCAGCAGCATGCTCAGTAAATTGCTTAGAAAGGGATGATTGTTGAAAGAGCCCTCTCGAAAAGCCATAAAAGCAGATACTTCAGTAACAAGTGTCACTTCAGGCAGGCGATTTTTGTCCGGTGGGTAGCGCTTTGCTGCTAGTTTTTCCCCTCTCAATGTCTTAGTGTCAACCGTAAAAGAAAGGAACAAAGGTACAACAGCCAGTTTTTACAAAAGAAATACATTTGCTGATGGAAACAAGCATAGAGGTACTCTGTTACCATGTTAAAATACAATGCAGAGATACTAACTGGTCCTGCGAGTTCAGCTGGGTGTTTTATTTTCTTGTCTTTTAAATGTCTGGAGTGCAGTAGGTCGCTGCGGTGTCTGTTCCAGCAGCTCTGGGTAACTTTGGCCCCCATTTTTTCCCCAGAGGCAGCACAGCAGCACAGGTGCAGGCTGAGTCGGTTTTCCGTGCCCGCTTGAAACTGCACCGAGATCACTTACCATTGGTTTCGCAGAAGTCCTGCGAGAGCCGCAATGTGGGAATTGGCCAAAATTCAAGCAGGGATTCGCTGTTAGGGAGCTCCACGCAACCACTGCATCCCAGGACGCTTCTTCAGAAGTAAATACTCTTTTAAGTGAAGAGCTTCTATCATGAAGGTGCAAGAAGCACTCTTTGGGAGCTTTCACCAAAAAACCCATGAAGCAAATTGTAAGTTGCTTTGGAGGCATGAGCAAGTTTAGTGAAGCATTTTTTCTCTGTGTGCTTCAGCACTTCATTTTGTTGTCTAAAGCAGAAGTAAGAGCCCTCTGCCAATGAAGCCTTTGTGGCATCCCTGGCATGGCAGTCCCCTCGGCAGCACATTTAATGTCGTAGCAGAGTGTGACCGTGTGAACTTCTCGTCACGGCTCAGGGCTAAAGAGATAAACCTGAAATAAATGTTTGCTGGTTTGCACTCTTGTCTGCAATGAGCCTTTTGACTCCACCTCCTCTCTTAGTGAAATCAGGTCAGTGGAAACTATTTCTAGCAAGCGTGTGCCAGACTCCTCCACAGGATTACCTAAGGTCAGGCAGACTCTGCTTGGTAAATGTCTTTTCTCTCATAAGCATCAAAGTTTGCTCGGCGCAGTAGCCAGGCGGTGAAACAGGGAGGATCCCCATGGCAGGTTACAAACCGATGCCGACGTCTTTAGTTCCACTGGCCTGTGATTCTGGGCCAGTTTATTTCACTGGGACAAGCCATGTTTGAAAACATACCAGTTACATATGACTTTAATTTGGAAGGTTTAATTAGGGGAGTAAGACCCTCTGTAAACTGTTGCATCTTTGTTTTATTGTGTTATTTTTCAAGGCATATAATGTAAATGAAAGGCGGTTTGGGTTTGTTCTTTTTATTTGTTGAAATTTTCTATTTCATACTGACTTCTGAGGGCAATTTCTTGATGTTTTGGGGTTAAATTAGCAGTTGGGCTAGTTTGTAACTCTAGTGCTCAGTAGGCCGGGCGAAGAGGAGAGGATGTGGAATCACCGCTCTGCATGTGGCTGCAAAGCGACCGGAATGTGTTCAAATATGATGGAGTTCAAGTCCTTTAGGCTTCTTGAATGTTTTTTATTTCAAATGCTTCCTTCCTAGGGGTAGGTCTTCCTGCTTCATCTGTACAAGCAAGTATCGTACATAGATTTTCTTTTTAAATTCAATCTGATAATTCGTCCCATTCCGGTAACCTGTGCATCTCTCAAAATTTGGGAGAAAGAAAGGGTATTTGAATTTTTATAGTTTTGTTAACTCTCTTTCTTGTTTGTAGCACTACTGACTTTTTCCAGTAGAGTGAGTCTAAGGTTTAAAAATATTACCGTGTTGGAAACAGTTGATTATATGTGATATGATGCTGTATTTTACATATTAACTTACTCAATGTTTTATTGTTGTCTAAATTTAGAGCTTGCCTGAAAGGCTGAACAGAAATGGCAATTCAATACTCTGGTATTGCCAAGTTTTAATAATCAAAACTTACATGTATATTTAGGAAATGATGATACTCTTTTTCCCCTTAAATGAAATGTATTTTTCTTACCTAATTTTTAATATTGTTTCAAAACTTGCAACCTCATGCGTTGCTCTGAAATATGGAAAGACTATTATTCATTCTTAAGAAACAAAAACAGTCTTAGACTTGCTCTGTGTGTGTGATGAGCAGAGATTGGTGAGTCCCCTAGGATGAGTGGGTGTGCAGAAGATGGGGTGCCTCCACACCCCAAAGGGGTGCCAGAAGAAGGGAGGGCTCCAGTACTGTCATTGTTCTGTTGTGCTCTGCCCTTTGCTGCCACGAAGGTTTGGTCCTCCAGTGAGGTCAAGCCAGTGGGGGAATGGTGGATAGGTGAGGGAGGAGGAAGATGCTCCCTGTTCACCTGAAACCTTGCTTACCCATTGTGTGAAGCATTTAATGATACTTGATACTCGTGTTGTAGTAGATTGAGAGGGTGTCATCCCATTTTCACTGTACAGCAGGTTTCCACCTTCCCGAGTAGGGTATATGAGATATGTAGATGTGCAATACGATGATGGCAGGAGGGAGTACTGAAGGCATCTCAGATGCACTTTGTGGTTCTCCCTCCCACCCACAGTGTCAGCAGCATCGCTGTTGTGCTCGCTTGTCTCCTCTGGACTTGGGATTTGAGGGAGGCAGGCAGTCCGTCTTTTCTGAGGCTGACTTGGTCTGCTGGGTTATAATGTGCCATCAATGAGTCCATGAATTCCTAATATAGATGAAGAGAACCACTCTCTTCTCTGTGTTTATATGTTGTATGACTTCAGTGCAGGCTGCACTTCTGTTTCCCCCGGTTAATCAGCACATCAAGATTGTTTGCATTTCGGTTCTCTCTGGCTTACGGTGGGAGCCCAATTTTCTAAGACGGTATCTAAATTTAGGCACTTAAAGGCATACGGTTTTGGCTCTGAGCCTGAGGCTTAAAGTTACCCACTTCAATATTGGCATAAAGTGCTTGCCGTAAGAAACATATGCAACAAATTGAACCAATTTGAAACAAGTGTTAGTGTTTGCCCATAAAGCTAAAAGGTCAAGCACTGACAAAATAAAAATCTGTGTTTATTGTGGTAGAACTGCTGCTTCACTGACAGCCTCTGTCTCTCTTAAGGATTAAAAACAATCTGCTTTTTCCTATGCTTAAAGGACTGGGATTTATGTGTCTTTGAAAGCAAAGCAAAAATTTGTCTGAATGGGAAAATCTACTTTGAGAAATAGGATGTTGAAGATAATGGTGAAAATATAGCTTACAAATAACTTTTATTGAAAGATGAATGGGATTAAAAATCAGAATTACTATTTCACAGATTTGGAGTTGTCTGGAAGGTGAAAAGTCATTATTGAATTCATCCATTCCTTAGCTGCAATCAATGGTCTAGGTGACCCTAGAAGAGCTGCTGTACAAGCCCTAGTGTTAAGGTTGTATTCCAGACCTGTGTATATTTAAGCTTGTTCTGGATTTTATGTGCAAGTGCGTTTATTGACATTTCAAGTAGAGGCTGTTGAAATGATAAAAATAGTTTCTGATTAAGAAATTGGCTGATACTGCATGTTCTCTGGTTTTGGGTAGAAAATGCAAATTACTCCACCCACGCAGAATTACATGTGGGCTCTTGAAAAAGATCAGCTATATTTAGTATTTAAAAAAAAGACCACTTATGATGAAAGAATGTCTTTTTCCAGTATTCTTGTGTTTACCCTGTTCAGCATATTAATTATCTTGAAAATCAGTTTGATATATCATAATGGGATAATCAGATGGCAAACAGTTTATCTTAGCCATTGGATTTACATTTGATTGTTAACCAGTAGGTCAATTTTAGTTGAGGATGATTCAGAATATCTCAAAAATCTCTGCAAAACATGAATATTTGACTGTTATTTTAGACAGAGATATCATCAAATGTAACTTTTGGGTTGGTTTTTTTCCCCTTACCTTGATAAATCAGTGGGAAAAATACAGTGCTTGAACTAAAAAAAAAACCAAACCCACAACCCTTCAGCTCTTTTTCTTTCATTGGATTCCAGAAAATATATTACAATGTTTAAAATGAATAGCCATAATATTTGGACTAATCATCTATGTCTCTTTAAAAACTTCCATGTATACTGGTCAGACTCTGTAAATAGCATGTACACAAACTTGGGGTTTAATTTCCATGTTGAAGACAACATTTGTGTTCAAGCAGAAACCTCTGTGTGGCTTATGTTGATAATTTATCACCAAATCAAGAAACAACCCATTGTATTAATCCTCAGAGAAGGCAAATCCCTTCTGTGGAACTGGTTTTACGTATAATCATCACTATTAATGCTTTGAAAACACTGATGTATCCTCATCACCCATTACGGTCTCCTGGCTATCGTGGTTGTGAAGGTCTCGTAGGTAGTGTGAGAACTGGGCACCCTGTGCGGGTGTCCCCTGTGGCAGAGAGATGGGGAGCAGCAGCGTTAGCAGGTGCTTGTCCCTCACTCTGCCGGCCACGTGTCCTTCCAGATTACCAGTGTTCGATGCCAGGTTTTGTGTTTAGGGCTCCACAGCCCTGAGAAGCTGTATATGGACCACAGTTAGCCCTGGAGCCTCTGCCTGTGAGGGACTGATTAGCTGTCCCCAAGGTTTTTCCCCCCATCTTTCTTCTTATGTACTTCTGAATGCTCCTGGCTGTGTCCTTTACCCTCATGGAGACCAGCCCCTGATGCCACCAAGCCAAGTTTTGCCTTTTTTTCTGTTCCTTAGCTGCAGCAACTCACATTGCCTACACTGCTAAGTATCTCTGTACAGCTGGATATGGGAAGTATAAGCAGCTCTGTTGAACATAGTGACTAATCCTACGCTGCTTGTTTGGTTGGCCCCAGAGCTGCTGGGTAGCCTTTAAGTGTGGCTCAGGTACAGCTAGCTCCTAGTTTTGGGAGGCTCCAGATCCCACATGCCCAAACGCTCCCAGTTGGATGGTATATCTTGGACAGGCTGTCCACAAGGCAGTTGCATGGCCAAGAAGCAAGTGGGAAGCTGTGCTGTGCTGACAGCTATTCTGGTGTTTGCGTGCAGCCCTAATTGATAGGGCTATTCATGTGGGGAAATAAGCATGTATATCTGCAGAGTCGACATTTTTTTTTTTTAGGGCACTGAGGAGACAGACAATAGGAGAGTAAAAGTAAGAAGAGCCAGAGTTATGTTACAACAGCACTGCTGTATTCTAGCGTTGCATCGTACGGGTCTTGAATTTGGTCTTTGCCTGAAAGGAAGCCCAGTGGACCGCAGAAGCTGGTATTTCCTAGTGGTGCAATTTCTTACGAATTACCATTTGCATTGCTGCAGGATGGGGAGACATAAAATAGGGCTTTGTGTGTACTTAGCAATTAAAAATTCCAGTGCGAGTTACTGTGGGGTTGTCTTGAACCCAGGCAATTGTCTTATGCCTGAGTTCCTCCTTCAGTTTTAATTGGATGTTTTCCACTTGTTGCTAATGCGGTTATGCCTTTTAAAGGGATAAAGACATTCAGTAAGAAAGTTGGGAATAATTTGTATTACAAGACATGTAACTGTTGTTTCTGTCTTTGTTGTAGTCCGCTGATGATAATTACACAGAAGATCACAACACTTGCATGCCAGCTACATGATGGTAAGAAAAGGAATCTCTTCCCATGTCCTGAAGACAGCCTTTTTATTCCAGCCCAATCTGTGGTTGAGTTACACAGTGGATGAATGTAGTTCAGCGAGTTGCTCCAAATAAAGAAGAAAAACACTTTGTGGAGGAGAACAAGAAACTGCAAGTTTTGATCAGTTCTCTAGGATCAAACTGTCTTTGCAGTAATGAAGACAACTGTTTTCCCCTTTGGAGGCTCTGCTTCCTTGGGGCCCAACTTGGATTTTAGCTAGGATCAGTGTCCACTGTTCAGATGCTACAGTGCGTTTCCATTAAGCTCTCTGAGGCTGTTCTTGATTCTCAAAAATCAAGAGTTATGTTTAATACATTAGTGTCATGCATGCCATTAATGTCAGGGTAGCAAAAATACGCTATCACTGATATATTCGGTGATAATGTACTCCATGAGTTGTGAGAGATGGAATTCAATAGCTTTTTCCCAGTGCGGAGAGAAGCACAGTTGCAAGCAAAATAACATTGTCTTCAGTCTTGTGCTGTGCTGTGACAAAGAGCACTATTATTTCCCAGTAAAATGCCTGTGTCTTGTACAGCGCAAAGGCTAGAAATGTCAATTGTCAGCAGTACCATTATTGCTCCTATCTCCTGATGTTGCAGTGTGAACCTCTGATGGTCCGAGGCCCGTTGCATCATGAGCTGTGGGTGACTAAATAAGTAGCCTGCTATAGAGTTGTTACAATCTAGGATTTAGGTGATGACCGCACCACAAGCTGCAGGGTCTGGCATTGTTTGCAAACCAAGTTCACACAAGTGGGTCTAATGCTTTTAGCTGGCTATGATGGGTGCAGCTTGAAGCTCTGTGTAGGCTAATTGACCTCATCATTGACATTCACGTTGCTGGGGCTTCTCTGCTTCTGTTATTTAAGCTAGCCAGCTCAGGTATCGCTGCGTGCAGCAGTGGTGCGCAGCCTGGATGCCCACCTAGAATATTGAAGGTAAACCAACAGGCAGAAGGGAAAAGGTAACAGCAGAGGCAGGAGCATTTTAAGCAAACCAGAAATTCTACAGACTAATGATGGTAGAAAAGGCTCATTACATTGTGAACATCCATATATGGAGTAGTTGATCAAATGGAGCAGCTTGCAGTTCAAGCATCAGTGACAAATCTATATTTGTAAAAATTTAACGCAGCTGCCCATAAATGGAAACAGACAAACAAAATACCCAGCCCCTTAAGTAATTAAGTGCTTAATTGTTTCCCTCTCGGCATTTACAAACTGTAATAGTGGAGAGAGAATGGAAATGAGCCGCTTATCAGCAGTCTTTCTAGGAAATGGGTCTTGTGTGTGTGTGTGTATCAATAATTATGGCCAGTACGTTTAGAACAGTAGTGTTAATTGCTGCCAATACCCTGATCTTGTGAAGATGTATATATGCATGCTCGGCATCGAGTGCTGTGACTCATCCCATGGGGAGTTGTTCTGCTGAAGCCAGTGGGATTCCTCGCAGTTTGAGCAGCTAAAGCTTCAGAGTGAAGGTTTTGAGGTATTTGCTATGATCAACATCTGTTTATGCACTGGCCATCATACAAGATTTTTCCATCATTTTCCTGGGACAGTAAGTCTGTGCTCTATGTCTGGCCCCCCAAAGGTCTTGTGCACTCAACAGGAGGTCACCCTTCCAGTCTGGACCTTGTACAATTCCAGATTATTACTGATGTGTGCGTTTAGGCTTGCTCCAGCAGCAGGCAGGCGGTCTGCTCATTCACACCAGTAGAGCCTCTGTTTCCTGAGAGCCCATTTCTCTTCCACTGCCCACTCCTCCTGCTGTGAAATGCTCCATTTCTCACCAAGGAGCCAGCGGGAGGCTTGTTGGTTAAATGAACCATCAGCAGCTTCTGGGAACAGAGGTTTATCCAGCCCAGGACTGTTAGCAGAGGTGTCACTGCGCGTTGCGTTGGGGGAGGGAGGGCAGTACTCTTCCTGGGTAGCAAGGGTGAGAAAGGGGGAATGAGGTAAGGAACTGGGTAAAGAGGTAGGGTGGTACATGAATATACTTGACCTAAAAGTTAGGGATTGAGCTGTGTTACGACTGCCTGTGGCAAAGAAATCTCGAAGCTTATAGCTTTAGAAAGGTATCTCTGGGATGCAAAAATACGACTTTGGGGATAGCTTTCACTGTTTGGCTTTGGGAAAGATCTAATGTGACTTTTCTTTCTCCCTAGGAATAGGGCGACAAGCTGAGGAACTCACTGCTGAGCAAAATCGGCTTGCTGTAAAGTAAGAATTTATTTCCCCTACTGTTTTGTGTTTAAATTCGTCCAAAGTTTAGGGTTTGGATTTATTTGTGGTTTTGATTTTTTTTTCTTTGCAGTGTCAGGACCAACTTAGTGGCCTGGCCATGAAAATGTTCCCTGCTTCTTTCCAGTCCATGATAAGCCAAAAATCCTGCCTGCTTTTTCTATTTGCTCGAGCAGTTTTGTTTTTGTAATGCTGCTGTCGGTGCCCTCCTTACACAAACATAGCTTTTCTGCTATGTTCTTTATTTCCTCGATCCAGGACTTCTGCTTTTATCACATTGTGCTCATCAGTAAAGCACTGAAGTACTTGGCAACATCTCATTGACTTAAATATATGCTCCACATGCAACAAAACTAGTCTTTGCTGAATTAAGTTTTTTATATTCAGGCTAAGACTGTACTACATGGATTTTTTTGGCTGTTGACTTCATCTTTTCTCAGATATGTTATTTTTCCAAGTAGAATACTCCTCTATCAGCAAACCACTGAGTAGTAAAAATCCATTTTGATTTCACTCTGACCCTTCAAGTACTGCTTTTCTTTGCCATAATTTTTGGACACTGAAATTTTATTTTTCCCATCTCCCTCTCTAATGTTAACATTCCCAGTCCTTGATGTTACATGACTAGTCTTCTCATTTTTCAGAGGGATAGAGCATGTTGATCATATGTTTGAGAACCTTTTTATTTATTTTGTCTCTCAATACAAGTGCAGGATGCAGGTGAATTTTATTTTATTGTTTTAGAAGAGGAATTAGTGTTATGGGATTAATCTTAGACCCATAACTACTTTTCACCATGAAGTGTTTGTTTCAGGCCAAGGAAATTATTTCCTTCATTTCCAAGGCAGAAGAGTCAGCAATCAGAAAATCTGCCTATGAGCTCCTAAAAATAAAAAAAAGAGTAATTTCTTGAAAAGCAAAACTCCTGTAGGGAAGCTCTTATAAGTTTCACACATAGCTTTGTGTCTGTTTTTAAAGGTCACAGCATAACGTTTAACTGCATTGGGCCCTTGTGACCATATGATTAATTCTAGTTAAATTCTCACCAAACAGGCCTTTGTTTTTTTTCCCTTGTACAGTAGGTGACCTCATAATAGAAAAGTGCACACCAATAGCTTGAGTGTTGGTGGCAGACAAGTCATAACTGAAGAGTTTTAAATCCCCCTTGGTAACACAGCCTTTTGTCTTCCCTCCTATTCTTGGTCTGTTTTTGTTTCTTGCTCATCCTCTGTACATTCCTTCGTGCATTGCTCATGTCTCCCCACCCACCCATGTGGAGAATCTAGGCTGAAACTAATGACTTTATTTTTAATCTTACCGTAGAGCTTAGAAGCCCTAATCATGGACCAAATTTTGCAGAGCAGAAAGATGAGTCTTACCCCAAATTGTTCGCTGCTTCTTTCTGTGAAATGATTTTACCAGAGAACATATCATTCAGGCACTAACATCTACAATAACCAGCAGGGTGAATGCAGAAAATCCTGGCTAAGATAACTGTTTATTCAAACTAATTCCACTTCAGAATAGAAGTAGGCAACAGCAAATGTTTAACTGTTGCTTAGTTTTTCTCCTAGAAGTTTATGTTTCGGTCTGAAAGAATTTTAAGTGAGTTTTGGCTTATGCGTGTCCATCTGTGTTTTGGACAGAAAAGTCTTGAAACACTGTGCCCCAGTTTCTGTTCTCATCTGGGGACTCCTCGTTTACTTGGATGGTGGCTGTTAGCACATTCGTGGAGAGCACTCTGTATCTCAGTGCAGAATTTGGATGGTGTTTTCTGCCATATAAAGCAAGCCCAAGAATTTACAAAGTGCACCAGTGGTGAGAGGCCTCTGTATCTTTCTTTCCCATCCTACTGTTCTTTAGCAAGGACAGTGGATCTTCTTCATTTTAGTTCTAATGTAAAATCCCCCAAGGAACTTGTGGGATATGCACTTGCAAAAATGGAAATAACGAACACGAACTTTCTTTCGACTTTCATCTTCAGCTGTCTTTTGATCTATGTGTTTTTTCCCCTTAGTTCCTTTTCCTGTTCATGATGCAATACAGGCAATTACTTCCTTTATTTGCACAGTAGGACAGAGTGCCTCTTCATTTTCTTCCTCTATGTCTCACATCACGCTTCCCATTTTCCAAAAGGCTGAGCTGAAGGGTGGGTGAGAGCCCCTCTCAAGCCTGAGAGTCCTGGTCCCCGGTGCTCCCTGCCCTGCGGTTTGCATCACAAGGCAAGGTGCTGCACTGCGTTGCTTGCTGAGACCGGTGTGACTCAGCACGTGGTCTGCCAGCCCTTACTGGTCCCTGATGTACTGGACAGATGTCCTAAACCAGTTACCAGCTTCTCACTCCTAGTACTGCTGGCCTGTTCAAAATGTACAAGTCAATTTGAGAGTGGGTATTTAAATTTAGGACTGTTTTTGATTGAAATGTTTCTAGTAATAAGATTACAACTTTTCACATCAGTAGCATTCGTTCACCTCTAGCATAAGCGCTTCCACGTTAGCCTTGTTCTGACTGCCACCTGCCAGACATCACCGGGATCTAAGAGAGGCTGTGCTTCATCCTCTCCAAAACAGATACAGTGAGCTTTCAGCTGAGGGGAGGGTGGTAGGAGAGGGTTGGAGACTGAGGCAAACAGCACAACAAAAAGCATTCGTGAAAGCCTTTGCTGTATTTTACCGTGTTGGTTTTTGTTTTGTTGTGTTGTGTGTGGATGATTTTTACAGGACAAGACCTTCTTTACTGGAGTATTTAAGCTATCTCCTCAATTTTATGAGCATCATTGCGGGGCCTTGCAGCAATTACAAGGATTATATAGCCTTCATTGAAGGGAGGCATGTGCACATGAAACTGTTAGAAGTGAACTGGAAGCAGAAGGGTTATGACAGACTTCCTGATCCTTCTCCAACTGTAAGTTTTTCAAATGACAAAGATTTATTGCAAAGGGCAGGAGAGTACAGCTTTGTACATGATTCTCATAATTAAAACCGAAGAGGAGAAACCATTTTTTGGATTATCTTCCCAGTAAACGTTACAGTGGGTTTTTACTGTGAAGTGGTTGCTGTTTTTATCACGGGGTCAGGGGTGAAGGGGCTAGTGTCTTCCTCTTGAATTCCCCAAATGCGTTTGGCTTGCAAAACGGGTCATTGGTTAACGGGTGTCCTTTGTGCAGCGATGGGAACGGCCTGCAGGTTCTGATAATCAGGACTTGCAGTTCAGCTCCTGACAGAAGAGGAAATGTCAGGAATAAAAAAAAAAAAAAAAAAAAAAAAAAAAAAAAAAAAAAAAAAAAAAAAGTCAAATCTTGCCCGTAGTGCAGGAGGTGTTAGGCATACGTGAATCACGGCTGATCAGAAACTGTAGCTTGTCCAGGTGTTTTTGCAAGGGAATCTCGCACTTCATTTAAAATGACTTGGAGGTCACTTTCCACTTACTATTAACACTATTTTTTTTTCTTTTTTAATATTACTTAAAAACTTCTTCTAAAATGACCTTCTTCTAAAACAGGATTAAATAGCATGAGGACTAGATTCCTCTCTCTTAACTTCAGGTGACAATGAATGTATAGCTTGGTGAGTGTGTGCAGCCTGTCTTCTCTGAAGTTGATGATGTGTCTATGCATATCTGATTCCTGTTGCACACGGTTGTATTTCTGCTGACGTTAGTGGCGTTACTTCTGATTTACATTAGTCTGACTGAGGTCAGAGTAAGGCCTATATTGTGTTAGATGCAAGTCAGCAGAGAGTATTAAAATTTGTGTTAAAGATAATTGCATATTAGTTTATTTCTGAATATGGAGAATACGTAAAAAGAGTATTTGGGATCAAAAAATGCATTGTTGTTTCAATAGTATATTGCGCTTTTATTAGTCTTTTGAGAACGTGAATCAACTTTTACATGGTATCCAAAGGCCAGATTTACTTTTTTAGCTATGACTGTATTAAGGAGTGTTTACTCCTGATGTGTATTTGAAATTGAGCTTCGAATTACTGACGTGATTGTCAGTAATAGTATATAGAAAGCTAGGAAGCTGTAATAGAAAACACTGGGGCGTAGCAGATACCCTGTGTCATGGGAAGGTATGTATGCTGTATAAGACGTACACTTTTTGGACAAGTGATTTTTAGCAAGACCTTTGGATGGTAGCTGGACAATAAGACCTACTGTTGTACTGAGTACCAATGCTTTTGGCTTCCAGGAGGAGTCCAGTCTTTACTTCCAGGAGATGACAGTACCTATAGGGAAGATTTCTGCTTTCCCTTATAGGGTTTTGGTTTTTGTTTCCTTTCTCATTTTGGGACATTCGCTAACTGATGTAGGAGTCTCTTGTGAAGTTCATCACCAGTTTTGTCCTTTGTACCTATCCATAGGGAGTTCAGTAAACCAAATTAAACCAAAGCTTTGACTGTGGCCTTTTCTTTACCACCTCTTCTAAATTAATTATGAACTTGGTCACTGCTAACTTTATTGCTTTTTGAAGCGCATTGTTTTTGTGTGTCATGAGCACTGCTTTTTTTTTTTTTCTTCCCCCTTAAGCAAACGTTTCTAATGAATGTTTCGTTGTTGTTTGTGCTTTTTAGGGAGCAGTGATGTACAAGCTGTGTATCACACTAGTATCTCTCATTTTATTCTTGACACTTACCAAGAACTTTCCTATGGCATATATTATTGATAATGAATTTCTTGATAAAACACCCTTCTTGTCAAGACTTGGTTACTTGTATGTTGTAACACAAGCAGCAAAACCAAAGTATTACTTTGCATGGACATTAGGTAAGTCTGGCTACATCACTTATTTTTGTGGGTAACAAGTTGATAAATGGGGGAGGGGGTCTGAAACATTGGGTAAAAAACAAACAAACAAAAAAAAATTACCCCCTAGACCTATAGTTCACGTTGGAGATGTACATGTGTTCCTGTAAGCAGTGAACCCTGCTGAAGTGAGGAGACCTCAAAAGTTTTGAAAAACATGCGTAAAATCTCTTCTAGCTTGTCTGACATCCTGTACTTCTGGAGGCAAATCTGCTTTTCAGCTTCTTGCCAGTAATGTCAATGTAACAATTTCCTCTTGCTTAAAACTTTGTAATTGTACCAAAATAATTTTTACAGGAATTCTTGGGGGGG
>VXBL01007677.1:257002-281917 GCA_013400195.1 Aramus guarauna | reverse complement strand
GGGGGGAGTTTGCTGCCTCTCAACCTTGATTTTTATGCTTCATTCATGCTTAATATCATTGGGGTTGGGAGGTTAAAATTTGTCACAGTGGCTCGGGCTTTAGAAGCATGTTACAGTGCCAGCAGACCTCTCCCTCCCTTGAGGGACACCTTTAGCACATGCGTCTGTATTAGAAAGCTGTAGTGCTTGTTGGGGGCTGAAGTTAGGCTTTGCCTCTAAGGCAATGTGGGGTTCTGTACACACATTAGCTTTGAGCAGTCAAGAGAAAGGGTTGGAGAACCATGGGGAAGGTGGTGAACGAAAGAGGTGATGGGAAGGACCCAAGGATCTCCGCAAGGAAAAGAAGAGAAGGAAGAGGGCTTATTAGAGAAAGCAGCAAATTTCTTTTATTGGGAGCCAGCTAAACTGGTGGTCAAAATAATCTTTTTGTATTTTACCTTCTTCCTTTTAGAAGTCACCTTTCCCATCTATGTGTGAGGAGTCAAATCCTTCTAGGTCAGGTTGAAAATTGAGAGACTGCATTTTTTTGCTGGTATTACACGAGTTTGTGTGTAGGGGAGATCCCGAAAGCCCAGCCAGCAATCCATACAGCTGAAACTGAGAAGAGTGTCGTTGAGATGGGATGGAAAGAGCCAGGGAAATTCATTGTGAGGCTGTGATTAAACTGCTGGGAGTAAAACTGAGGTATCAAGGGAAGACAGCCAGGACTGGCATGTGTGGGATGGGAAAGGCTTTGGGATAAAGAATTGCTTGGTCAGAAACTTATTTTTGTGAGATCCAATGTTAAATTGTTCCCTCTGTTTTTTCTGGCATTATAGTTAACTAAAAGGCCGTTATCGAAGAGATAAACTGAACTTGAATTTGTGATATGACTAAGCCATAGAGGCTGTAGAAGTATAGTACAAATGAGGGTTTTCGGGAAAAGCATGCATTGCATACTGGAGGGTGAGGCCTGCATTATTCACATTACAAGTCCAGGCAGCAGAACAGCAGACACTTTATCCTTTTGCAGTTTAGCTCCCAGTGGCATGGCCCAGGGCATTATAAAAGTGCCTGCTGAAACGGCCGATAAGCGCTTCCTGTTCGCGGAAAAGGACAGTCATGCTATTGTGCAAGAGCCGCGCTGCTGAATTCCTCCAGATCCGCGGAGAGAGAAAATTCGGCTTCTGGCTGCATTAGCGATATTCATGGAAACGTGGCTGCAAACCTAACTCAGAGCTGCCGATGAAACCAATTTGGGACTGAGCACCTGCATCCAAGGAGCTGTGAAAGCGATACGCCAGAGCTGTTCAAGTCAGCAGGGAAACCTCTGCTGAGCTTTGCGGAGGTTGGGGTTTTGTGAGCAGTTCGAGGGTGGACAATTGCGATTCTCCTGCGCTTCGCACCTGCACGGCAGGCAGCAGCAGCGAGATGATGACGGGTCTGCTGTGTTGTTATGCCCCTGGATTTCTGGTTTCTTACTTCTGGCAAAGAAACACTAAGCAGTCCCTGCCACCCTTGGAGCAAGGAGGAGCAAATCCAGAAGTCCCCCTGCTTTGGGGTGACAGTTACGGGCAGCCCCAGTCTCTGAGACTGGGCAGGTCCTGTGGGCCTGGCAGCTTGTTATCGATCTCATAGCAAGACACTGGCACTTACCATAAGGTAAATAGAATTTCAGACAAGGTTGTTGTGGTTTTGTTTGTTGTGTTTGTTTTTTTTTTAAAAAGGGAGAGAATTAAAAACTTGGAGACCTTTCTTTCCATCAGTAAAATCTAGCTTGTTTAGTAAAGTGGAAAATAAAATGGAAAGTTTCAGGTTAGAGAAGGTTGCTCATTTATTTATTTATTGTTACTCTGTTTGCTTTTAATTAGGTTCTGTCCTTGGTTTTGGGCTTTGGGATTCCTCCATGCACTTGTGCCTGTGTTCATAGCACTTATAAAGCAAAATCTGTTTTCATTCCTGAAAAAGAAATGCTGGCCTTTTTAAAGTGTAACTTAACCAGGCTTGTATTTTGTAAATGATCTAGAAGGAAAAGCCTTACCTGTATTTTTGCTTTCCTTTTTCTTCCAATAATCCTTGGTGTTGTCTGCACCTAGTGATCCAGAGGTAATGAGTCCCTCCTGTTTTCTTAGTACACAGAGAGAGGATTTCTGGCCAGGGCTTGTTAAAAGCAGGATCTTGAGTCCCAGTGACGAGATGGCTCCCAGGCAAAGCCGAGAGGAGAGCTCGCTGACCGGTGCCCTGGGAAAAGAGCAAGAGTGCAGCATGTGAAATGCCTACCCTTACCCAAGCTTTTATTTGCACTTAAAGTAGTTAAGGCTGTAATTGAAGTTACTCGATATTTGATTTGTAGAGATGGTGAGGTACTTAGGGAGGCACTGAGCAACAGGATTAGCAAAAGGCTTTGTCTGCAGAAGTCTGAATGAAAGTCTTAATTAAAACAAGCATGTTGGAACACAATAGAAATGGTAAGCAGGTCTTTGAGACACTACAGTTTTTCTGAATGCTGCGACATCCAGGGACCCTTTTGAGGAAAATGCTAATTCATTTTATGGCAACTCTTGTATATCATATCTCAGATTAATAATAACGGCAAAATAATGGGAAAAGTTATTTCTATCCATTGTTATTTTATTTTTCTTTTATTATTTTATTTCTTCTACCCAAGGAGTAGCTAGTCATTCATCTTGAGGAAACGACTCTTGTATTGCATTATAGCAATGCCCCTTTGCCAAGAGGAAGCTTCTCTTTGAAAGAGAGGATGCTAATTGCTATAAAGCTGGCTCGAATGTGTGTTTAGTGTCATACCAACCTGTCAGAAAACATGGCTCCTCCAGCCGTCTGATTTGACGCGTTTTGCTTTGACATTGCAGCAGATGCAGTCAACAATGCAGCTGGTTATGGATTCAGTGGAGTTGATGAGAGGGGCACTTTCCGCTGGGACCTGTTGTCCAATTTAAATATCTGGAACATTGAGGTGAGCTAAAGGAGTGGCTGCATTGGCATAATTATAGAGAAATGGGCATGATAATAGGGAGAAGCTTTACTAGAAGGAAAGTAAGTCCATGCCACCAGGCTGCCCCTCTTCAACATGGAGAGGTTTTGTATTTTATCTGTTGGGCAGATAAAAAGCATCTGTCACGCAGCCTTTGTCACACTCTGTATTCAAGTTGCATTTCTAAATAGTTTATAGAGGGCTAATAAATGATTAATCAGATGTTTAATAAATGAGCAGTCAATTACTGTAGATTGTGGCTGAGTTCAGCGGGTCAATAAATTGCTCGCAGCTATGATTCTCCACCATCTGTGGTGTATTCTCTTTATTTACTTCTAACAGTCTTCCACTTTCGTAACCCAGTTGAGGTGGGCGGTGGTAGTGAAAGAGGCCGCCATGAGTAGGCATCGCGCAAACACTGGCAAGGGCTGGGTCCCTGCACGTGCCTGGAGTACCTCTTGTAAATGGAGAAAAGCGAGGGCCGGAGAGATAGCAGGTACAAACCGAGCAACCTGAATGGGAACTGGCAGGGCCACATAGAGCTTAGATGGATGCTGATCTAGAACTCCATCCAGCAAACCGCACTGTTTCTCAAACAATCTGCCACACGCATTTCTTGTGTTTGCAGTATACTTTTAACTTCCATTAGTCTTTTGTAAACTATTTATGTTTGTTTCTCTCATGCAAAAGATGGCCAATGTAGTTTGTTCGCAGTAAAGAATATTTTGTGAATGCCAGTGGGATGTGAAAATGTTTACGTGTCTGAGATTGCTTTCTAAAGGCTCCTTTTCTTTAGAAACAGGAAGAGCTTCCCCTTGTAATTCTGTAGTTATGATTTTAAAAGGAAAACCATATGAAAACAAGTTGACTGCTTTATTGCTGAATGGTCTGTGACTAAGTGAATGTGCTTTAATAGCTCTTCTCAAAAATGAAAGAGCCCCTGTAATTCTTCAGTGAAAAACATTGAAAGATGTCAAAGCTACGAGTATCGTTATACTCTCTCTTACTCTCTTACTTATATTCTCTCTTTCTCAACATCCTTACTCTGTTTGTTTGTTTGTTTGTTTGTTTGTTTGTTTTTTCCCAACTTTAATTAATCCTCAGCATACATCTCTCCTTGAGTGGTAGAGAATACACAGCCCAGAAATGCTTTATACGCCTGGATGACAGCCGCACCCTAGATACCACTCTGAGATCTTGAATCAATATCTGATTCAGTTTTGGGGCAGGAGATGATTCCTACCTTGATGGGCTGAGGCAGTTTCTGCTTGAAGGAAGAAAGCGAAGTGCAGGCTCTTTAGTCAAGCCAAATTAAGGAAATGGGACCCTTTGTTCCTCTCGACCCAGTGAACTGCAGGACCCCTCAAAACTCTTTCCCTTTAGTGGTCACACGGGCAATAGAGATCAGGGTGGAGAAGTTATTTCCAGCAGCAATTTTTTTCCAAACAGCGTGCTCTCCATTGATTTAATCATGTATGCAATGCAAAAAAGAGGCTACAGAGACTTTTACTTTGGGTAAGCCTTAAACTGTCACTTTATGCACCAACAACAGTTCTGGGAATTGAAGTTGAAGTGTGATTGTACAGTGCATTTTAAGTAGGTATAGCCACCTGTATATGTAAAATTGCTTAAGAATTTGGAACTTGAGTGCTAAACGTGGCTAAGAAATGACCTGATCTGTAGTAAAGATAAGCACATGGCAGGAGTTGTGAGGGCATTAAAATGTGACGACACCTGAACGCATGTGCAGGACTTGACAAAAGCCTTGACAGCCAATGACTACTTTCTCTCTCGGTAACGTAACAGAGCAACTTAAAGGAGGCCAAAAGAGAGTTACAATTTTAGTTGGAAGAGAAATCGTATTTTTCTTGGCTTCTCTTGGTGCAGTAATGCAATTAAAATGCAGCAGTACTGTGTTGGGAATTGCTAATCATTTTAACTCTTTAAACACAGAGGATGAAGTGCTAGCCTTCAGGATTCTGTGTGGAAGAGCAAAAATATCTGCATATTCCCCTTGGAAACCTTTGCCTTTAATACATCTTTTCAGTGTGCCCTTCCCTTCAGCCGATACGAGAAAATAATGTGGCGTCACTGAATCATGTCCCTGCTTGGTGAGGAGGTCCCCGGAGATTTGTGTCAGCAGGCGAGGAACAAGGGGGAGTAGGGATGGGGAACCACCACAGGTGAAGTTGACCAGGATTAGGCAAACTGATGCCGGATGGAGTCCTGCAGTTCCCTAAAGCTGGGAGAACTGGTGCTGCAAGGAGGTACAGGGGACTATCTCAGTCCACTCGGGTTTCTCAAGTTGGGCAGTGAGCTGAGAATTTGCTTCTAAATTTCATCTTAAAACTTTTGTCCATGTTTTTCCGTCTTCCCCCTTTCTTCTCCAAATAATAATGCATTTCTTTTAGTTTTTATAACACTTTGGTTTAATAACACTCTAGGGAAGTCCAGATTGCGTAATGGGTGGCAAGATATCTCTTCCAAAAATGAAGCTGTTTATGAACTGAAGGGAAGACCAAGCATTTAAAACAAGAAAGCTTTTCAGATTTCCTGTAATTTGAAAAATAACCAAGCATTGTATTTAATTTTACAAAACAAAGTGAGATTTTAAAGCAAGTGCCAAGTGTTAGCTGTGAGCAATCAGCCTAGTTAATGTTCTTCCCAAAATACATTAGTGTAACGATGGACTGTGGCACAGTCTTCACAACAGTTAGCTACTAGAATTAATATTTTCCGTGTATCTCCACTCTAATTTAAAATGCAAGTATTGTTTTACAGGTTTCAGTGCTAACATTTCGTGTGAACTTCTTTCTTAGACTGCGACGAGTTTTAAAATGTACATTGAAAACTGGAACATTCAGACCGCTGCCTGGCTAAAACGGTAAGAATTAATGAAACAGTAATGCGCTTGTGAGACCCAAAAACTCTAGAAGGCCTGGAAGAACACTGACTGGTGAATGTCATAAATTTATAGCCTCTTGTCTTTCTTTCCTGTGTCTGTAGCAGTTGGTGGAATACAAGGGTATTTGGTGCTGTAGAGTTTTATTGCTGCAAATGTAAAATGCCCACGTTTTAGATATGAGCAGCAAAGCCATAAATGAACTGTTCAATTCTTCCATAATAAAAAGTAATAGCATTTTGATGGCATCTTTTAGGTTGCTGTTTGCCTCCGTCATTCTTGCCGTACTGTTTCACTTTGTGTTATGTTTCCCATGCGTGCTACTACTGGAGGTGAGCCTTGTGTCCCTGCGATCCAGGTCAGCTAGAACTGGGGAGCAGTCTGAATCTTCAGAGCCCCAGTGTAGTCCGGTTTGGAGTTACCGGAAGATGCTTGCTAGGGAGGCCCTGTTTAGGATATGGAGAAGAGACTTCTTATAGCACTGATAAGATCTGATTTTAACCCATGAGTGTTAAGGCACTTATAAATACTAGCATAAGTCCAAGTTTTGTAGATTGAACTGTCTCCTGTTACTTGGTTACACTTTTTGGCATGATTGAAGCTCAGCATACAGTCAGTGTGAGGTCTGGCAGGCACAGATTTAATGTGGTTATCATAGCTATTTTTGTTGTTAAGTATATCTTAAAAGGCAATGTCTACTACTTTTTCATGATTCAGCTGACATTCCTGACAAGAAATGCATTATCTTGACTTGTTTCTTCAGAAGATAGCATTTCAGTTAAACCTCAGCTAGACCAGTCAGTGTGTTCTTGAACCTGCATCATTCGCTTGTGCCTTGAGTAAGATTTTTGGGCTGCTAAAGTTAGCAGGAATCCCCTGCTTTGCATCAGCTTACGACACTCCCTGTTGTTCCCGGCATATGCCAGATAACAGTGCCTAAAAATACCTCTGTTCACCAGAGAAGGGTGGGGTCACGTCTCTGTCCTTCGGCTTGCTCTTGATCTGCCATGAGAGTTTTGAAGGGTAGTGTGTGATTCCAGACAGAGGTATAAAGTTGAAGGAAAAGTCCTGCCTGCCCTTTGCCCTGCCTACCCTTTGCCCTGATGTTTATTTACATGCTATGAGCACCGGGAATATTTGTACAGGCGTTCTTTGGATACTCGGTGCATAAAAGCATGCTTCCTCTTTCCTTCTAATGTAAATGAAGGGAGAGTCTTGTCTGTAGAGAGAGTGCCCTCGTCTGTAACTGAGGAGAGGTAAGACCGTTAAGAAAGCAGAGTAAGACCTTAAAAACAGAGAAGGATTTGAAGTGTGGCATCAGTTGTTCAGTTGTATTCAGCTTCTTGTTTTGTTTTCATCTTTGCAGTGTTTGCTATGACAGAGCTCCCTGGTACCCTACGGCTTTAACGTTTATCCTGTCGGCCCTGTGGCATGGTATCTATCCTGGATATTATTTTACGTTTCTCACTGGAATCCTTATCACGCTTGCAGCCAGAGCAGTATGTATCTTTTCATTGTTTTCCTCTAAGGCCCATGCTAGATACTATCCAGCTGTCACCTGCAGGGACCACCCTGACACGGTCAAGCAGCTTGTCCCTGGTGTGAGCCCTCTTTCATGCCTTTGCGGGCTTGATGTTCACTGAAAATTTAGTCTGTATTGATGCTAATTACAAAGTACACCCAGCAGTTATAACCAGCACCAATTCTGCACGTGCTGCAATGCTGTCCTTGGATGTCAGAGGAAACATTGCTTGTGAGTGTACAGTTGGTGGAGCCACCAGCTATGGCCACGCAGTCAGATTACCTTGGGATTCAAGGTTAAGCTTGAGTCCAGACTTCTGCTAGGTCATGTTGCCTATATGCTGGCGTGTAATCAGCTCTGGGTGCAGTCTTTCACAAGAAGCTGTTATGGGCTGAGCATCAGCCCAAACTTGAACTCTTTCATGTGGATGCAATAGATGCAGTAAACTGGTCTCTATGTTTATAAGCCTCGTGTTGGGTAGAGTCAGCAAAGACAGAACAGGTTTCATGTCTCACTGTTGTTAAATTTATCACAGCTGATCTGTCAGGCTGACCCAGCCGGTTGTGCAGGGCTGGGAAGCACCACTGTTGTCTTTCAGAGTTTGACTGTGGAAAAATAACCAGGTCAATTTGAAAGGTGAATTAAACTAGTGATCAGTATTAACTGCTACGGCTAGAGCAGGCTGCTGAGTCTTAACGTGCTTTGCCTCTCATTTATGAGGATTTCATAGATGTGAAGCTAAACCAAAATCTCCAGCGAACAGCACGTGCTTGCAGGTATAAACACGTATTTGTTCATTTCAAGTAACTTTGTTTCACTGTTGATAACCAGTAATAAATCAAAACCAGGAGGGAGGAAAATCAAATCATAACAGCTCCCTTCCCCAAAGATGCCAAATGCCCGACATGAGTCTGCTCCTGTGATTATGACAGATGAAATTGGGGGACACTTCTCTGTTTGCTGCTGGTTGACTCTGGGATCTTGCATATGCCAGTCAATACACTTCTGCCTTCTTACTCTCAGTCCTTTCTAACTGGTGTATAAACTTTCCTGTAATACTAATGCTGATGATAAGTGGAGAGTCATACACTGCAATATGTCCGCGTGATTTTGCCTAAGAAATGGATTTATATAATTTCCTGTTTACTTTTCCCTGACCTGCAGATCAGAAACAATTGCAGACATTACTTCCTCTCGTCAGTGCCTCTCAAGATAGCCTATGACATTGTTACCTGGGTCGTCACTCAACTGGCTGTGTGCTATACTGTTGCACCATTTGTTATGCTGGCTGTTGAGCCCACGATTAAGTTTTACAAGTAAGTTCTCTCCTCTTGACTATTCTTCTTCAGACCAGCACAGGCTTTTGTTAAACAACCCAAACCATGCTGAAAAGCAGTTGGCATTTCATCAAATTTGAAAGGACTTCAAACAGGATGTTTAATAATGTGTGAGGGGTGATTTGGGCACTCTGTAACTTAAGGAGATAATAATAATAATCATAGAATCACAGAATGGTTTGGGTTGGAAGGGACCTCAAAGACCATCTAGTTCCAACCCCCCTGCCATGGGCAGGGACACCCTCCGCTAGACCAGGTTGCCCAGAGCCCCATCCAACCTGGCCTTGAACACTTCCAGGGAGGGGGCAGCCACAGCTTCTCTGGGCAACCTGTGCCAGTGCCTCACCACCCTCACAGTGAAGAATTTCATCCTAATATCTAATCTAAATCTCCCTTCCTTCATTTTAAAGCCATTACCCCTTGCCCTATCACTCCATGCCCTTGTAAACAGTCCCTCTCCAGCTTTCCTGTAGGCCCCTTCAGGTACTGGATAGTAATGCCAGTGCACTTCTACTTCTCAGTCTTTCTGTGTCCTTATGTGACTTTTCATGTTTTCAGTTTCCTTTTTCAAAACAGTGAAGCCTCAACCATTAACAGTGGCCAAGGCTGGAGAGGTTAAGGATAACGTGAGTTGGCAGTAGGAAGGACTTGATGAGAAAAGACCAGGTTTCCAGCTGCCAAAGGTGTGGAACAGGAGATGTCATTGCTCAGCAGGACATAAGGAGGGTGCCTGAAAGAACATTACTTCTTGAAATGAGCATGCTTTTCTTTTTTAATATTTCCATAGGATGTGAATACTTCCCTAGGTTCCATAAAAATAAGAAAACACTAATGTTGCAGAATATATTGGTTATACTCTAATAAAAATAATTTGAAATAGAGAAATTGAGAAAATAATTTGAAAAGGGAAACTGGACTACATTGCTTTACTTCTACAGTGAACTGTCAACATAGGGTAATGGGTGTTGGTTAAGAAGAAAGACAAGTTCTTCCTCTAACATGAAAGACATAAAACTGGTAGTCAAGATAGCTGCTGACAGTAAGTCTGTTTCAATGTGGTTGAATTTTGACATTTTCTATTCCTGTTTCTTGAAACATTTGATTTCAACACAGAAAAACTTACCATATGAAAATTACTCCAAATCTTTATTAGTTGCAGTGAGATGCTTTCCCAAGTACCTTGCTAATATCTAATTTTTATATCTTCCAAGATAAAAGTAGCAAACAGCAATCAGAACAAAAAAGGAGAGAAAAGACTAAAATATTAAACTGGTTTATAAACATTTGCCCTGTAAGTGCAGTTGGTTCCCTTTGTGCTACAAAAGGCCATTCCATGTAGTAAATATTAATGTAGTTCTGTGAGATTACATTGCTAACATCAAAACTACAGAAATAAATATGTATAAAGAACTTGCTACCACTATGTCAGCGTCCATGAAGGCAGAAATGTTACTTTTACCAAAGTTCTAAACAAATAAAATTATTTTCCAGCCTTTTTTTGCCTCAAATTGTGTCATCACCTTAATATTGTTTGCCCTAGTGATTTTGAACATAGCACTTAAATTTAGAGACTGCTAAGCAAGGTAATTTGGAGCACTGCATACCTAGAAGTGGTCTTAAGCACCTTGCAAGAATAATAGAACTATGGTAAGAAGCATAAAAGAGACCATAGGAAGGTGCATCTCAGTGGTTGAGCTGGACCATATTGCTCCCAAATGTGGTCCTCCCCAAACTGCCAGAGCCTTATGTAATTGGTTTAAGTATTTTTTATTTCTGTTCAATCTTGTGTCTACCGATTTCTTTGAAATAAAAATATTTGATATTTAATAAGATATCAAATTAAGATATCTCTGAGTAGTTGCCTTCAAAAATACAACCCTTCTGTAAACATCATTACCTGACCTTCCCCAGTTAAAAGCTGAGTGTTTTATTTCAGATCTCAGCACTTGGAATGTTTTGTTTTTTTTTTTTTTTGTTTCCATCCCTTTTTTTTTTTTTTTGTTTCCATCCCTTTTTTTTTTTTTTTGTTTCCATCCCTTTTTTTTTTTTTTTGTTTCCATCCCTTTTTTTTTTTTTTTAAACTTGCACAAGTTTTATGTCCTAAGCCTGAAGGATGTTTCTACAGAATGTAGCCTTGTATACTCCAACATGAAAACAGAGATGGATTGAATAAGTCTAGGGTTGAATTACATGGGTTTATCAGAGCTGTCAGACTTTGGATTCTGGAGTCTGCTGATTGATTTCTTGCGTCATTAATATCCACGACAACATTTTGATCAATGCCAGTGGATGCCACATGCATAGGCTGTGTGAAATTCAAGAGTGTGTTTTCGTGCTTTCTAGGTCAGGTTCATACTTTTTGCATTCATCACTTAGCATTAGATTCTACGTGGACTTACTGAGGTTGCACAGTTCATGTTATTACCAACAAAAATATAATACTCTTTTTCTCCTTTTGTTCCTAGGTCTATGTATTTTCACATGCACATTCTAAGCATCCTGGTGTTGCTCGCGTTACCGCTCAGACCTCAAGCCCACTCCGTAAGAAAGCCCCAGAATCAAGTTGTGCAGAACTCTGTTAAAAGCAAAGACAAATGACGCCTCCAAAGAAAACTGACGACATTGGGAAATCGAAGTGACGTATTGGAAGCAAAGAAGAAGAAAAACGGGTGGGATGGTCAAAGTAGAAGACAAGTGGCACTTGTATTGGTTATCTTAAAATCTTACTGGACAGGGCAGAACAGAGCCTGAATGACTGCATTTCAAATTATTCCAGTTAAGAAAGCTTTTACAGGCAACGTTTACAGGCTCATGGGGCATTTTGATTTTTTTAATAAATATTTTTATGAAGTGTTTTTATATATTTAAACTTTTTCACACAGAGAGGCGTTTTTGCTCTTTTACAGAAATATACAATTATTAATCAATAATCTTGTGATTAGAGGGACAGGAAGCAGCTAGTAAAGAGTTAGACCAGCTGCCCGATAGCCTGGCGCTGTGGGCAGCTGGCAGGGGAAGCTTTTCATCTCTTGGCTGTGGAGAGAGGTGGTGCAGGTAGAAAACTACGGACATGGGGTTGGTCAAGGTGCTGGCGCTGACAGCTTGCCCCCGCAGGGAGAAGAGGGAGCGGGGCTTTCCCCAGCGACCCCCAGAGCAGGGACTGCAGCCTGAGCTCGGCAGCAAGGGAATTTCACATCCTTCAACGTGACGCCTGCTGGTAATGAAGGCAAGACAAGTCCCTTGGGCATAGGTGTCTGGGAGCACTGGCAACAGGCTAGGCCAAAAACTGAAGCCAAGTAAAAGCAAAACAAACAAACAAAACCCCCCCGAACTAACCACCCTTTAGAGTAAAAGAATGGACAGACACCTTGTGATCTGGAGAGCTGTGCTTCTCTAATGACGCGCCTGGTGCTTATTGACACATCAGCCTTTGCAGTTTTACAGTCATGCAGCACTTCCATTTCAGTATCAAAATGACTAAGGAGCTATGCAGGCTTAGTGTTTTAAAGCTCGCGTTTCTGAGTTAAATCTGAAAAAGGTTTGTAATGGATCAGGCTGTTCTACTCAAAAACATCCTGTCTTGGGGAGGGGTTACTTTTCAGCAGGGTAACACTAATATGAAACCTGAACAGTAATTGTCACAGTTATAATAAATCATTCTCCACAAAATATTGGGATGTGATATGATCATCACAAGAGTCAGGACAGAGTCCTTATATGATCTTGACATAGGACTTAGCCTGTTGATGCAAGTTTCCCCGCTTCTAAAGTCCTTGGCTTACAGGGATGTTTTGAGGCTTAATTTCAAAGAGCTGCTTGTGTGTTGAGATAACCTGCTGCAAAATGCTATGTCAGTTGTTTTTTATTTCATTATTTTTTTAAAAATCCACTTATGCCAATAAAACAGCCTGGTATGACACATCAAAACCAACTAAAACATTTTAAAAAATGACTGTTTTCCATGGAAGTTTTAATCAGAATTTTGTAGAAACAATTCTATTGTTAAAGTATTGGCATTGCTTTATGATCATTTAACTGAAGTGTGATTGAGCAAAGAATCTGTTGTTTTACTGCATTCTGATTTTTGTGTCAGATTAAAATTTTGCAGAATCCTAATGTTTTGGGCAGAAACAAATGGGTGGAACCAAAGCAAGTTCCAAAAAAAGTTTGACTTTTTTTCTTTTCTCTGGTGGAAAGTTTTTGTCCTGTGACCACCTCATTATTTAGAGCATAGTTCATGGAAAAGTTTATCTGGTAATTTATTTTGAAGGCGAGATGGGATTAAAAGGTTGATCTGAAGAAACAAATTCCTTTGTGTCACCTCCTTGCATTATTAATCACAAACATCTAATGTGAAAATGGGTGAATGGGTGTGAGATCCCTCACTCTTGTCAGGGGAGATGTTCAGTTCCGCTGGATTTTACAGCCTAGCTTAGCTTTACAGCCTGCTCCTGCTGAAATGGAGACAAAACAGCCCCCATCCATTTTTGTGGCAGCTTTGCCCTTAAGTTGGCCAGTCCTTATTTGTCCTCATGCGTTTTTCCTCCTTGTTAGCACCAGCCTCAGTTGTATCTTGGGCATCTGAGGTTCCCCTTGAGGTCTGGCTGCACCAGCCCTGCCGCTCGTTGGGAGGGAACCAGGGCGCATCCCCGGGGAGGACGGGGGTTTGGGTGCTGTTGGCCATGGGATCCCACGGGCTGAAGGCAGCCTGTGTTTGCCTCCCAGAAACAGGAATGAATCTCTGCGAGTGCTGGCAGAGCCAGCCTAATGCACGTGAACTCCAGGCTTCAGCAGGCCTGCAGAAGGCAAATGTTTCCAGCAAGTTGGCTTTAGCACTTGCTCTGGAAAATAAATGGACTCGGTGGGGGTTCTGGGTTCGTATCTGCTGCTCTGTGCCCGGAGATCTGCCAGCACAGCCCCTGCACTGGTCTGCAGACCTTCCCGAACTGTGTTCAAGAGAGGACAGATATTATCAGTGGGGTTTCTTTTCTAGTGTTTCACATAAGTGGAAGTTGCTTAACACTAATGCCATCAACTTCTGTTGTAGTTTCAGCTTCTACAATGTGATGAATTAGTCAGGGCTAGTGAGCAAACTCTTACTCTCCTGTCACGTTGCCTTCTCAGCCTGAACCTCTTCCTGAAAACAGGAACCCTGGGCTTCGATGAGAACTGGTCATGTAGATTTAATATGTTACATGAATTAAAAGAGAAATAGTCTTTTTGGCACGTTGCATTTGCAGGGAAACTTGCTGGTTGAATTAAAGCTGGGAAGGGGAAGGAAATTATCTAAAATCTTTGCTGTACTGTGTTACCCTGGACTAGGCAGCTTACCTAGACAAACGGGGCAGTCCTGCAAAGCTCACACTGTGGATTTAAATCACTGTAAAATACTCCTTTGAAAAAAAAAAGGCTGTTATTTTTGGTACTACCTTTTTCTATTGTATTGAGTCTTCCTCTCCTTCTTCTCAGCGGGAGAAAACTTGGTTTTATGGAAAGCCCGCAAACAGCTACTACTATTTAGAGGAGATTCATGCTAGTAATGTGCATCTACTTTGCACAGGAGTATATAACTCTAAGACCCAAAGTAGAAATTCAGGTTATAGAAGTGTGATGTCAGGAGCTCAAGTACTGGCCTTGAATTACTTGGTCTCTACTTGGAATACTGTAATGTGAGGGTGTGCTTCAATGATTAAAATACATGATTGTGATTACCAATGTGGTATTAGTTTCTAATTCCTCTCTGTGTTCCTTGTGCTGCAAAAAGCTGAGGAGTGGGAGCTCCTGGAGAGATTCTGAAGACAAAAGCCATCTTGATGGTTTGTCAGAGAGAAGTATGGGGCTATCAGAAATGAAAAAGGTAGGTTGTACCGGGTTGACAAGGACTGTATTTTAAATATAGGAATACCAAAAAGACATCCGCTTGGACTGAAGGCAACTTCTAGCTGCTATTTTTCAGCATATTTGACTGCATTTAAACTAAAAGTTGAGGTGCACTTAGGAGAGAGGACTGAAAGAAGAGTAAAACTTCATTTCAACTTAACTATGGGTCTGGTATTTAAAGAAGCAACAGCTCAGCAATTTCCTCAGTGGGCTGGAAGCAAAAAGTACTTTCTTTTACTGTTCTGTAAACTGTCCCCCTCCTCGAGTACATTCCTGCATGTCCTCTTGGAGCATGCCAAGCAATGGAGGCAGCACAGAAGTGGGATGCAAGGTAGGCAGATATTTTCCTCCCTTTTTGGCTGCTCTGTTCTGCATGCATACATTGCACATAGCTGAGATTTTTGCATCACTTAAAATAAGGTAGGTGGGTAAGAAGGCCATAGATTTTTAGCCTATTGGTAGGTGTTTGCATAAACCCACACTTACCTCTCTGTACATATAGAAGCAGGCTCAGCAGACTAGATCGGAATCCTTTCTTAGAAATTACAGGTTGAAACCCTGACACCCAAGGAAGTCTAGTGGTAAAATTCCTATCAGTGATGTCAGTGTCTCTGATATTTAAAGCCATTATCTCCCTTTCCTGGAACCAGGGACTTTAGAAAAATATTCCACTGGCTGGAGTAGTAAAGGGACTAACTAGAAACTGGGCTTTAACACTTGAGCCTGTTACAAGGATTGCCTACGATCTGCGTGTTGGGGACAGAGGAAGAGCGTGTCTCTCCTCATTCTTGCCCCAGACAGAGTGACATGTGTGGTTGCATAGTGAAATATCAAATGTCTTTTGTGGTACCGTTCTCTTTCCTTATGTCACTGAGCTGATGTACTGCAGTTCTCGGGCGCTAGAGGTGTTCCACTGGCATACAAAGTGGGAAGCCTTGCCTGACATCTCAGCGTGAGTATGAATACACAGTATGTGCTTTAAAACCGTTTTGGGTTTTTTTTGCACAGCATCTGCCTGCTGCTCCCTTTCTTCTTAGAGGTGACAGTAATAATATGCATGGAGCATTTGGATTTGCTCTGGGTGGAACCCGCAGCCTTCCGAGTGCTGATGTGACGTCAAGTGGCAGCGCGTTGGCTCGGTTACGTTTACGAGTGGTGCCCTCTGTGGGCGACCGGACCTCGGTGAACACGAGTGAAGAAGCAAGTGTGCTGGGGGGGGGACGCTGCAAAGATGAGGGGGTCTGCAGCAGTGCAAGACGGCCGGTGGGTTTCCCATGCGCGGTAACAAATGTGTGTTGCTCTTGGGGCAGGAGAGCAAAAGACATTGAAGACCTAGGCACGTTGGAAAAAAATACTATTACAGGAGGAAATGCTGCCGTGCCGGTAGCAAAGATGGTGTTTACACGCCTTAAGAACTGGGGATATGCTTTCGTTCACCTGACTCAAATGTGGAAGGGAAGCACGGGATGGGGGAAAATCAGTCCTGAAAGTGCCCTGAGACTGCCCTCAGGACCAGATTTATTGTCCGTCCACAGAGCATCTCTCAAAGCAAGTCCCCAGGCTTGCCTGGAAGCTTTTCTACTGCAGGATAGTTCCCTGCACACGGACGAGGAGCCGTGCAGCTTGCCCGTGAGGCCCTGGCATGAATGGCAGGCAGCAGATCCAGGAGCGTGCCCTGCCCACAGCTGGATTTCTCGATGTGTCAGATGCTTTACAGGTAAATACTGTGTCCAGCAGCAGAGCAAAAAGCCTTTGGAACATACCCAGGCCAAAGCAGTTGCTGTAGCGTAAGAAGGGAAATACTGCTAGGGCCCCAACACACTACGCAACCCTTGCCTTGTCCAGTGATGGAAACTGGTACTCCTCTACATCAGAAACATCTTCAGATGGTGACATTGTCACTGCTCTGAGACACATGGATTTCCCTTTGTTTATAAAGATGCCTATTTATTCTTACCTTGTTGGCTTCTGTATTAGTAAAATTTAGTTTTTCAGCTTTAATTTTTGTGTTTGAGAAAGATGCTATTACACGGCTGTTTTATATCTGATCAGGGAGACACACAACTAAAGGCAACCTCAAAAAATGTGGTGAATAACGTGAGTTTAGGAATAGATAACGTGAACACAGTCAAAGTCTTTTTAGGTTTACCTGTCTGTGACTCTGATGTGTTTTTTTGTTTTTTTTTTCCCCAGTACTCTTAAATGACACCTTCCAGTGTGCAGCAGATGGTGCAGATTTTCCCTGGAGGTGTCTCGGGAAGCAGCTCAGAGAAAAAAAGCCCATTTCTGACACCCATGGGCCCCCCTGGCTGTCCCAGTCCATGGCTCCTCCAGGGCAGGGTGAGGGGCTGCCCAGGACACTTTGGGGTAGCTCAAGGTGCCACGCTCTTTCTCCGTCTCCCACCCCACACACACACACGTGAGCTGTGGCACACGTGTGAGAGAGGCTGCTTGCAACTTCAGCCCTCAGTGTGCAAAACCCAGATGCAGGGCCCCTCAGGTACATGAAATGAGACGATCCTCACACAAACCATGAGCAGAAAGACAGATCTCCTTGGGCAGCAGACAGCAGAAATAATTGCGTAGGTGGGGACTGGAGGTACGGAGCGATTATGACAACAGACCACGAGCAGGGAGCTTGTGGCACAAGCAGGAGTAAAAGGCTGGTTTCCGAAGTGCCAGCCTACAGCTTCACGTGCCTGCTGCCAGAGATGGTGGCAAGGTTTGCCTGCCACTCTTGGAGGAGTCAGAGCTGGACCCAGCAGCGGCAGGGACGGATGCAGCGCCCGTGGGATCGACCGTCTACCACGGCGTAACGGCAGGACCTGCATGGCACCGCCGGAGGGGACTGCAGCCTCGTTAAGTGCCCCACACTTGGGGTACGTGCGTGTGCCTGATTGCCAGTCCCATGTGTTTCCAATCCCAGGCTGGACCCTCCCGTGCTTTCCCCCACCCCAATGAAATCAAGAGATGCTCTTAAAATATGAAATGTCGTCCAGAATCTTTAATGTCTTTATATTTGCCTTCTGATGTTGGCGACTCTGAAGCCTGCATGTTCAAGCTGTTCCCAGCTGCAAAGGCCAGAAAGGTTTTTGGAAATCATGGGTGTCGGTAAGACCGTTTCCACGCTGCACCCAGTCCCCCGACACGTTTTACAAATGATGTAAAGCCATGCTGGGCACAGGAACTCTCCTCTACCCTCGCTCCTTCCTGCCCAGAGTTTTGGCTGCCAGGGTGGACGGTGGCAGAAACCACCCGGAGGATGGGAAGCGGCATTATTGGCGGCTTTCAGAGAGCGGAGCGGTTTTGTTTGCAGCCAGCAGCGTGGTCCCAGCGGCACGCTATTGGCCTGCCTCAATTAGGCTTCTTGACTGATGGCCAGTTTAATGAGCCTATGTACAGAGGGTCATTCAACATGGCAATTATACCTATAAATCTATTTGCAGCAGGGCTCGAATAACCTTTTGCGCACAGTTCTTCATAAAATGACTGTCTGATTAATTAACATTAATTTATCCACTGTATGGAACCAGCTGTAGTCTGTATGAAAGCTTCCGCTCTGATGTGCAGGCACTGTGTGAGCTGGGAGGATTTGGGGATGGGAATGGCTCTGATGTTGTTTAAAGCCTCTCTTTTAGAATTTTTCCCCCCCTCTTTCTTCCTCTCTCTCTCTCTCTCTGGTCCCAGTTGATTAACATTCCAGGGCAGCATCATATAACAGGGGGCAAAATTCAATTAATTGAATATGAAATATTTATAACCCTACTCTATGTGTCTATCAGAGAAGGGTCCTTAATAGATCTTCTCATTAGCATGGACTGGTGACTCACTTCTCTGCTTTCACAGTCATTTGGAATTAAAATCCAATTAATCTAATGTCCCTGTGAATATTATTAAACTATTTGAAAAACTGCATAGAAGAGATATGAGGCAGGGGGTGAGGGGCTAAGAGAAGAAGAGGGAATATGTCTTGGGCTCATGAAGATTCATTTCTTCTCTGTTAAACATGTAGTTTGGAAAGACTAATTCCCTGTTTTCTGGAAAGTGGAGAGCTAATTCTTAATATCAAAAGCCTGAGAATGGAAAAATAACTTGCTTTCTACAAGCAGAATTGTGTCATCTTTGAACAGGCAAAGAAGTGCCCTTACCTCCTTCCACCTTTCAGGTTACTCCTACTTCTTGGGTGCTAATGTTAGCCTGAAGCAGACAATAGATTTACATGAGGTATTTAGGCACCGGGAGATAATTTTGGGGTTCGTTCCCAGCTCTTCAACAGCACTCAGCTGCCCTAGGCTGCGGGGCTGGCTCTGTGGCCAGAGACCCCGGCTGCCCGTCCACGTGTCCCTCTGACCCTGGCCGGGAATTTCCCTTCCCATGGGGAGTGTGGGGAGAGGCGGGGTGAGACTGTGCCTTTCTGGAGCAAAATCATGTAGATCATGCTGGGGAGCGCGCCTGGACTGCTTCGTACAGACGTAGCCTAGAGGACTATTTAATTGTTCAATATCTCTGTCTCTTCAGTGGATAGGGCACTGACCTGAAACTCAGTGAGGAGGGATCTTAACCATGAATTTCACATGTGAACTTCGAGCAAGAGGCAAGTTTCTAAATTGAATATTCCCCTAATGGGAATGACTTGAGGACAAAATCCTTTAATGACTCAAAGGAATTCACAGACTGCTGTGAGAGCGTGTAAGTCAGGAGAGAAATATTTCTGAGCTGGAAGAATATTCTGGATATTCAGATACAAAACGTTCCTCTTCTACTTTAAAAGCAATAAATTAAAAGATCTATCCATAAAGTTTGTTCTGGTGGTGTTTATTTGCTTTTCGGTTTAGGTGGAAATAGCCTATTCCTTTGAACACTGCCGCCTTTTTTTTTTTCTCTATTAGAAGCTTAGTCCAAACATTATCACAGAACATAAATACACATTAAGATACAGCCACTATATATCCTAACATCTTTATGAAGCCTAATAAGGCCAGGCTTTATAGAGACAGACCATACTTCCCCTGTCACAGAGGTGCAGCCCGTGGGAGACACTTAGTGGCACGGCAATGCTGCTGTAAGACGGCAAACCAGAGGCAAGGGACACTCGTGCGTGTTGGGAAGAGGTCAGGCTCCGTCACTCCTTTCCTTCCGCACGTCTGGAGGTTTTGCCACCCCGTGTCCACCAGTTCCCGTTCAGTTATTGTATGTAGTGAAAATGCAGGCTGCGGCCATGTGATACGGTGAAGTGCAACACGCAAACCTCAGCTGCTCTGGACTCCATGCGGCAAATAAATCAGAGATGAACGTATCTATTTTTAATTTACTAAGGGAAATATATGCCTAACACGCCTTTTTTTCCCATTATTGTAGCTCCAAAAGTCATTTAAAACTTTTTAAAGTTGCTTAATTTACTAGAAATGAAAATCTCATCAGCAGTTTGGTCTGGTGCTCATCTGTGGCAAGGAGCTAAAGTCAGATCCTGCAGAAACATATTCCCGTTCATAGTAAATCTGAGTGAGAAGCCTCTTGATTCAAACCACAGCTTTTCAGTGAGCAGAAAGCAAGAATTGAAATCTTAACCCCCTTCGCTCCAGATGAAACCACGGTACCTGAAACGCCATTGCACCTCACAAGGCAAACCCAGAAGGCCCCGAGGGTGCGCTGCTGGTCTGCTGAAAGCTGGGCCACTGCAAAAACCTGCTGTTTGGGCTGGGTAGCTTTTCATACCTGTTGTTGTCTGTCAGTCTAAATTTGTTTATTTAATGCTGGTGACCTGCTATGAAGGATATAGGGAGGCGGCTGAATCTGAACTACAGGTTTAAAATTTTATGATCGAAGGCTTTAATTGAGTTTACTTTTGATATTAGAAGAGATCGATTGTGACAAAACTCTCGAGTCCAATCAAATTAAGAGAAGAAACAAGTTTTTCTTTTCCGTAACTCTGTGCCTTTTCTGCAGCTGGTCACTGGATGTTGCCCCCAGTTTATTCTTATTCCAACTTCTATCCTAGCCAGAGATAAACGTGAGAGCCCTTCTCAGTGGCTTCCCTCTCCCCTGGTCCCTTTGTCTGTTGTTGATGGTCTATGTCCTAGCTTAGGCTCCAAGCCCCGGTGGTCAGGGACAAATAGTCTCGATTGCCCCTTTCCCTGGGATCTTTGCAGCAGGAAAATAGGAAGGCAGCATAAAGTGCACTCGTTCTGTGTCGTGACGATTGTGCTCCCACTTTGCGCTGGTATAACCTGACTGCTGCTGATGAAGGGCAGTGGAAAATCACATCTCTGGGTCTTTTTTTTTAATCTTCTGTAGTCCCCTGCACACTTCAGGCACAGTATTAATCATTACAATTTCTTCCACATTGCCACTTTGTCTGTGAGCTTCCTTTGAGCAGTGTTTTCTGTTTTGTGCTCTTTTCCAGCAGGCTCCAGCTTTTCTGGAAGCGGCTGCCTGAGCTCTTTCCCAGGGCGAGGGTATGCCAGCCAGTGCATCAATCCACTTTTGTTTTCATTATGCCAGCTTCCTGTGAAGTTTTCAAATTAATTTTAATGCCTCCCTCAATTTTAAGGCCTATAAAAAGACCTTGGTTCTGCCTACCTTGGTGAACTGGGACCTGTTCAGGAATCTGGAGGATGCTTTTGCCTCGGTGCCGGGGGTAACCATTTTCCCCGCCTGCATTCAGGGGGTTTCTGGCACTATCGGTCTGAAAACATCCGGACCCTTCCCCAGCATCCCAGTGGGCAGAGGATGGGGCTACGCTTCAGATGTCACACCCCTGCCCCACGCTGTGCTGGGTTGGGCAATGCCCGTAGGGCGGTCCTGAGCCTCACGCCTGCATCCCTCTGCTTGACCGGCTGGTTGGAGCCGGGGTTCTCCCACGAAAGCCCAGCCGAAGCCGGGGCGGGGGCAGGGGGAGGAGTGCTGAGGCTGAAGTGACAAGTAACACGGTGTTTGCGTTTCTCCTATGCAAGATCAAAAAAAAATTAAAAAAAAAAATAAATTGAACAACGGGTTTGGTCTGGAGCGTCTGGTGTCTGGAGTGCAAATCAAAATGGTGACAGCAGCTCGTGTGGATTTATTTATGTTAGCTTTAAACTAGCTGGCTCTGTGGCAACATGGACCTTGGCTCGGGCTCAGCTGGCAGAGGCGAGGGGGGAGGAGGACATCCTTGTACCCGTGAAACCTGTCCCTGTCGCGTGCTAAGTCAGGGGTCTATTACCTGTGAATGCTTGTGGGTCTGTGGACAACTGCCAAGAGTTTCTCTGCAAGGAAAAGGCAAACCTGGTGTCAGGAGACTTACATTTGTGCTTCAGGCATCTTCACCACCAGTGGAAAAATGTTGAGGGGCTTACAGATAAAAAAAAAAAAAAAAGCTCACTATGGGGCAAGATTGCACTGGGTAACCCCTTTCCTGCTTTTCACTGTTGACACTGCTAAGCTCTCTGCTGAGTAACTTTAACAGCTTCCCTTTCTGATGAAAGAAAGGATGCGCGTGGTAAAACAGTCTGGAAAGCATTTGCCTTGGTAGCCATGGGTTGCCAAGTCTGTGCCTCCGAGGGATGCCCTCTTCCTTTCTAACAGCCGTCCCATGGTGACAGGATTTGGGGGGGACAGATGAGGCTGCAGAGAACTAACCGTCCTGTGTCTCTGGAGTCCCAGGCCTACGCCAGCGGAGGCTGGCCACGAGCGGCCGCAAGCCACAGCAGAGACAAGCGACATGCATCCACTTTGCACCAGAGGGCATTCGCAGAAGCAGCATAACCGAGGTTGGGGGGCTCCTCTGGAGGTCAGCTGGGCTGGCTCTCTTTGTCACCGCGCGGGGCTGGCACGGGGATGAGAGGAAAAAACCCAAAATATTGATGAAGGGGTCCGGCGGCTGTCTTTCTGCGTCTAGTTCTCCCTCATTCACCCCAGCGAGGGACCCTGCCGCTCAAGTCGGCAAAACGGTGCTGCCCGAGCACGGGTGTTGGGAGAAGGAGTCCAGAGCAGAGACCCTTGCCTCTCCTCTACTCCAGGTACCTATCACAGTTCAGGTGGTTTAAATAACAGAAAGGGAAGAAACATCTAAAACCTTTCTATTCACAACAAGGAAAGAGATAAAGCTGCCAATTTTCCCTCCGGCCAAAGCCTCACGGTCTCAACTTGAATGTTACCTGGTGCGTCAGGAGGCTTTCCCCAGTCAGACGGTGAAAGGCACTCCTCCGCCAGTGCCCACCTACAACTCCAGAGCCTCAGATAAAGCTGAGACCTGTGTGGCTGAGAGATAACCTACTTTTTTTTTTTTTTTTCCCCCCCCTTCCCAGCATCAGGCTGCAAATGAAAATACCTTTTCGGCCCTCGTATTATTACCCACACGGACGGTACCTTTAGCGCGCGCTATTCATTGCTATAATAGCTGCACCTGTGTATAGCACGCGCGCTGGAGCTGCGGCAGCTGTGGACTGTAATTGCAAAACATTATTTTCTGTTTCTCCCTGAAAGCTGCTTTTTTTTTTTTTTTTTTCCCTTGTTGTTGTAGTCGTGAAGGTCCATCTATAATGACTGCAGACCTCTTTCTTTCTGCAGGGCTTCCTCTTCCTATTACACCTATTTCTATAAGCTGGATTTCTTCAAAGAGCACCCGTGCGAGCGCACGTGCCGCCTCACGTGGGCGTGTGCCCAACCGCTTGCACACTCGTGTTGGGTGGCACGCAGGGCAGACGGGGCGCTCGCTGCGGGACCCGGCGCTGTGCGATCAGCCCAGGGGCCAGTTCCTGCCACCGCGCGGGGCAGCGGGCTTTTATGCGGGTTGGCATGGAGGCTCTGAGATGATTAATTCATTTGTTCCTTGAATATTCTGCCCCTGGGTGCCCGCATTACTGTGAATCAATTTAGTACTTTCAGGCCCGGATTAATGCAAGTGCCGATGGAGCATGCACGGGAAGGAGGAGGGGGATGAAAGGGGGGAGCAGGGGGATATCCAGAACACAGCTAGCAACTCTTAAAAATGAAAAATACAGAGATGGAGTGCTTTAAAAAAAAAATAAAAAAATTGTTCATTTGTTTTTCAGTCCTCTCAGCTATCATGCTAAATTCAGTTCACTGAAAGGCAACCAGCTAGTCAGTGTTTCAGGTTGTGCCTTATAAATCAAGGCTGTAGCAAGGAATTTGAAATGTATATTGACGCTGGCTGTTCTCTTACCTCCTGCTGTAATGAATTCATGTCTGCAGACAACAGACACAATTATTATGGAAATTACACACACGCACACAAACACTCAGAGGAAAACATTTTTTTTTTTTTTTTTTCCTCAGAGCTCTTGCTTTACTGCTCTTAGTCCCAGGCCTTCAGCACCTGAGCGGGCTGTCACGGCCGGTGGCAGGATTTTGCCCACCTTCTCGGGCAGCCGCTGGAGGACGTCACCCGCGGTCTGCCTCGAGCAGCTGGGGGTGCATCTGGGGGTACATCCGCCTCCCAGCCTGGTGCTCTAAGGCAGAAGCATGAAAGCTGGGTGTCCGGCATGGGGCTAAGCAGCGGGGCAGCAGCGCGGTGAGCGGTGTGGGAAATACCCGGGGATCCGCCAGTCATGCCAAGGCAAGTTGCTGTAATTAAATTAAATAAATAAACCCAAATCGCACTAAACGTTCTAGCNCCCCGCGGTGCGGGGCGGCGGGTCCGGGCTGTCCCGGCAGGGGGCAGTGCTCCCTCAAGAATTTGGGAGCCCTCACCGGGAAACCAGCCATTTCTTTGCAGATGCGGCTGCAAAACCGAACGAAAATGAGGGCAGAGCGCTGGGACCCCCTTTCCTTTCTTTTCCAGGTAAATGGAAAAGTAGTCATCTTTCCTTTTCTTCTTTTTTTTTTTTTAATTTGTGTGCGTGTATGTGTTTGAAAAAGAACCCCAAAACCCAAACAAACAAAAACCTGAAGATCTCCTTACTGTGCCTAAAAGTAAAAACGAACAGACCCTCANCTAAGCAGCGGGGCAGCAGCGCGGTGAGCGGTGTGGGAAATACCCGGGGATCCGCCAGTCATGCCAAGGCAAGTTGCTGTAATTAAATTAAATAAATAAACCCAAATCGCACTAAACGTTCTAGCACAAAACATGATATTGCGGTGACAGGAATCAGTGAGCGAACAGGACCGATGTGCTCAGAAGTTGAGCTATCCACACCCCCCCCAGCTCTGCTCCCCGGACTCCTCTATTGCATTTTCTCTGGGGCTGCACACCCCTCGGCAAAATCCTACTCTTTCAGCCTTACGTCAGAAGGAAGCCTTCACTCAGAGGCGTAATAACCCCCCTCCTCGGGCAGCCAGGGGCGGAAGATCGGATGCCCCC
>VXBL01007677.1:239058-252582 GCA_013400195.1 Aramus guarauna | reverse complement strand
ACCCTACATTTGTCCTTGCTGAATTTCAGTAGGTTTCTTTCCACCCAACTCTCTACCCTGTCCATATCTTTCTGAATGGTGGTGCAGCCTTCTGGTGTGTTGGCCACTCCTCCCAGCTTAGTATAGTCAGCAAACTTGCTGAGGGTACACTCTGTCCCCTCATCCAGGTCATTGATGAATATGTTGGACAAGACTGGACCCAGTACTGACCCCTGGGGCACACCGCTAGCTACAGGCCTCCAACTAGACTCTGCACCACTTATCACAACTCTCTGGGCTCTGCCATTCAGCCACTTCTCTACCCACCTCACTGCACTGTTGACTCATCTCACTCACGCTTCCTAAGCTTACCTATGAGGATGTTATGGGAGATAGTGTCAAAAGCCTTACTGAAGTCAAGGTAGACAACATCCACTGCTCTCCCCTCATCTACCCAGCCAGTCATGTCATCACAGAAGGCTATCAGATTGTCAGGCATGATTTCCCCTTGGTGAATCCATGTTGCCCACTCCTGATAACATTCTTTTCCTCCACATGCTTAGACATGACATCCAGAATGAGCTGTTCCATCACCTTTCCAGGGATGGAGGTGAGGCTGACTAGCCTGTAGTTTCCTGGATCCTCTTTCTTGCCCTTTTTGAACATCGCAGTGACATTGGCTTTCCTACAGTTCTCAGGCACCTCTCCTGATCTCCATGACCGTTCAAAGATGATGGAGAGTGGAAATAACATCTGCCAGCTCCGTCAGCACTTGTTGGTGCATCCCATAAGGGCCCATGGATGTGTGGGTGTCAAATTTGCCTAAATGATCTCTAACCTAATCCTCCTTGACCAAGGGAAAGCCTTCCTTTCTCCACACTTTTTCTCTTACCTCCAGGGTCTGGGATTCCTGAGGGCTGGCCTTAGTAGTAAAGTATGTAGCTTGTATAGGGTCTTTCCCAAGCTGGTATTTCAGATGATTCTGATACCACCTATCCTGGAGCTTGCAGGACTTTTCCCAAAAGTCTGTTAACTATTCCAGAAAGTGCTGGAACTTCCAGAAAGTGCTGCTGGTAAGCTCAGTTTGTCCAAACACTTACAGCAGATTTCTTGTGAAATGCGCTCCATAAGGCTTAGTGCACGTGCTAAGGAGATGTGTGTGCTGAGAGTGAAAGCGGTTGCCATTGTTTTTAAAAAGGAGAGACTTGTGGTCCTGACACAAGGCATACATACCATCAGAAAGGGTTTGGCATCTTTTTTTGTAACCCCTTTGGATCATACACCTCCTCTCTGATATTGAGGATGGCTTTTTCTCAGAGCAGGACAAAGGAAAAGGCTTTTCAGGGAAAGATTAGTTTATTTGACATGGTAGTTTGAGTTAAATTTCACTGTGCTTGTCTAAATCTCACTAACCTAGCTGTGAAGCAATCGAGGAAACCCATTAGAGCTACACAAATGTTGTGAATTAAAAAACAAACAAACAAACAAAAAAAAACCACTAAACAAAAAACCCACCCAAATCCAACTCTCTCTGATCCAGCCTTACTGACAAAAATGAAGATAAACAAAACCTCATGTGAACTCTAGTCTATCCCTTGTCCCCAGGTCTGGCTGAGATTGAAGATGAGTCATTTACTGTGGCATGATGGTGAAAATGAGCATCTGGATTGGGTTTCTAGCATATAAAAAGCCACACTGTGGTCCTGCACACTGAAAACACTGATTTTTTTTTTTTTAATGAGTGGATAGCTAGAGTTGTTATCAATCTTCCTTCACCCCTTTCCCTCTCCTACAGCCACACAGACCACACTGGGAGAGGTCACAAAGAGGACCTCCTACCTCAGTTTGTGCTAGCCTGCATCCTCAGAGAGAAGCGAGCACGCTGCGTGCCTGCTCGGGAGTAGTGCTCAGATGCAAGCCTCCACCACAGATGGCTGAAACTAAATTTTCAGTTCACTGGGTGTGTTATTTCTACCCAGTTTGAACCACAAATATGTTTGTTTAAATATTTTCTCTGAAATTTCACTTTTGGAAATTTGCCTCGTAGCATTTCAGAACTAGTTCACTTGGTGATTTGTTTAATTTGGGAGCTAATTATTACAATTTTATGGTATTCCTTGATGTCAGTTATCAGAACTATACTGATGTAATTGGTAAGTAATACAGATAGTAGAAAACCCAAAATGAACCACCTAAAAACATTTTGACATTGTATTGTCAAATTTCATTTCAAAACTCCAAAATCTGACCTCAAAATGCCAACATGTTCTGGGATAAAAATGCCTCACATTTTTATTTAATTTCAGTATGTTTTTAATGGGATTTTTACTGAGATCATTACTAAAGAGATTAAATTGGGTAAAGCCTTCAGTTTTTCATGAGAAATTCACTATAAAATTCTGTCGCCACTACCCTGCACCTGCAGCAGAGCCACTCATGTGAGGTACATGTCTCCATCGAGTCTGGATGAGAGGCTTTTGCCTGGGTCTTAGAGAACATTAAAGACTCCATCCTGTTAAGAGTTTGATTTAATGCCACAGTGAACTTATCTTATTGTGTCTTTATTTTCTCAGACCTGTTTGGGCTCCAGCTCTTCTCATTAGGGGTAAGTGCTCAGAAGCTGTGTAAGTTGTAGCCTACTTACATGTCATACCTGACTGAGCCAAACAATGATGTCAATATTAAATATGATATGAGATATTAATATGCAGATATGGTGATGGAGAGGATGAAGAGAGGGCTTCTGCCATATTATCACTTCCCTTTCATCACTCCTTCTGAGAGGAGCACAGAAAGAGCTGAAGGAGGGATCAGAAGAAGACAGGGCTAGGAGACAGGGCAGAAAACATCTAGGTTTAATGTTGAATATGGTGAAACTTGAGGTCATTTTAATTTCTGGTGGTGGCGAGTTCCACGCCACATAAATCACAGGTCTGTGGGAGACCGGCCAGGCGCTGCTGTCAGAAGGAGATGGATGGCTGGTGGGGAGAGGTGGCCTCCCAGGTGAGCTTGGCTGGGCCAGGCGCAGGCGCAACGGGCAGCTTAAACTGCTCTCTGGCTGCACCGAGGAGTCTGCGTCCCGCTAGTGGGATGAGGGGGAGGTTTGTTCCCAGGGACCTGCTTTGCTGAGCAGATGTGCTGCTCTGCTTCACACCAATGCATAGCTTTATTTTTTTGGTATAACAGCAGGAAGCATCAAAACTGTGCCCACCTCACTCACCTTGGGAGTAAGCTATAAGCTGTCCCAGGCAGGGGAGAAGCACTTTGCTTTGTATCTGCTGTTTCTTACCTCCCAGTACTCAACCGAGACTCCGGGGTTGCAAGGGCTGACCCCAACAGCCCAAGTGGGCACTGCTGGGGGGAGGAAGATGGCTGAGGCCGAACAAACCTCCCCAGCAGGTGCCTGATGCTGCTGGTGTCCTGGCAGGGTGCACATGAGAACCATGCAAAGCTGCACACGTCCCATACCTCCCGAGAGCCACCACTCCTCCTGCCAGCCTGACATCCAGGAACCCTTCTCCCAACCAGACCAAGAGCTGAGGCAAACCTCGGGATGGCTGAGGCTTGCAGATGGCCCACACGACGTGCACAGAGAGCTGTCACTGGCCCTTCACATGAGTCTCCTTGTCATGGGACAGCAGCAGGGTACCATGGCTGTACCTCACACCGTCACACGCCTCGTCATCCCCTCCTATTTCTGCACTCCTTGCCCTGTGCTGAGCAGAATAGCAGAGTGAAGATAATGATCCTCATTTATATCAGTTAAGGTCTCAGCCCACTCTGGAATTTACTTCATTAGGACTGTAGGCTGAATTTATTTTCATTTCTCCGACACTAGTGCCTTGCTGCAATGTAACTGAAGCATCTCTTTTTAGTGTACTAAAGTACCAGAGTTGTCTCTTCTCATTTCTTTTAACCTTCCTCAGCTTTCTCTTCCTCCCCTTCCCACTTCTCCTTCTCGCTCCCCTTTCTTGCAGGCTGTTTACCCGCTATCAGCCAGCCTCCGACGCCAGGCGTCACCTGGATTCATCGGCTGCTGGCAGCGAAAAGGCAGCAGGCAGGGATGCCGGCCACGCTGGGTACATCACGTGGACTGTGGGTCTATCAGTACATCGCTTCTGCAAAAGCCCCGATCTAAGCGTAGGGTGCAGGCACCTCTCCCTCTTCCCCCAGCTGACGCAGGTGAGAAGATGCACAGGGTGAGAGGTGCTTTTGGCTGAGGGAGGGCAGAAAGTGCCTGCTGCCTCTCGGGCCAGTAATAAAAAAGAAGGAAGGGCAAGAGCCAAAATTTAAGGAGGAGGGAAGCAGGTGGGGACTCTGGGAGCAGAGATCATGGCCCATTGCCTTTGTCTGAGCGAGGTGAATCTGTGCATGGTGCCATGCGGTACTTCATGTCCAGCCCCCTTCCCCCTCCCACCAGGGGCTGGGCTGGGCCTTGCCCATCCACAGGTAGGCTGGGTTCTCCCCCTTACTCCCAGCTGTCTCTTTGAAGGAGGAAAAGGAAGCAAAGGGAAAAGTTTTATGAGGCCTTTTAAGGGTCCCTGCATCTCAGAGCTTTGGCCTCTGCAAGTGAGGGGAGTGCAGGTTGCAGGGATGTGGCTTTTGCGGCGTTACGTCCCCGTGATGTGAGCAAGAGCTGCAACAGGAGCAGCAACCCCAGCGGAGCCCACCCCGTGCAGGCAGCCCATCCCCAGCGGTGTGGCTGCCGTGGCCACCACGACCTGCAGCGCTCCGACACCTCCCTTCTCCTCTCCCCAGGCCTGGGAGGCTGCGGTTCCCACCCCGCAGGCGCTGGGTCAGCGCGGCATCTCGCCAGCTGCGCTGCAGAGTCCCCTCACGCCACTGACGGCACTGGGGTGGGTGCCACGGCTGTGGGACCTGTTTTGAGGGAAGGGGACACTGCGGGGAGGTTATGACCAGGCTTACCAGGTTTTGCCTGATTTCTGCCACAAGACTGGTACCACCTCCCCTTCTTTTCATCCAAACCCTGGTGCTCCCTCTGCTGGGAAAAGTAAAGAGGTGAAAACCAACATGAAATAGGCAGAAATGGCCTGAAAAGTGTGAACGTGGTACTGTGAAAACTGCTGCATGACACACCTGCATTAGCCATAGCTGCAACAAGGTCATGGCCACTGACTGCCTGTGCATATACACAGACAGGTTTTGGGTTTTTTTAATAGGCTTTCCTGAGAGTCTATGCTTTAAAAGAGATGTAGGACCTTCTTTCATGACAGCCTGGCTTTAATGCAGCTTGCCCGGCCCCTCTGTTTGCCCCTAATGCAGGACTTTTTTCCAAAGCCTGACCCTAAACTCTGAGTACTGGGGACTGGTGGCTCAGCGCACCCATCACTTCTGCCTCTTACAGCTGGTGTAAGACCCTCAGAAGAGCCTTAGAGGCAAAGGTTTCCTTCAGTGGGAGTGGCCCCGTGGTACAAATGGCTCTTTGCATGTAGCACCAGTGCTGCATTATAGCACTGGAAATCCCTTTTTTGAATGAGAGAAACAACGAGGTCGAAATGTGTGTGTTTGTGTGGTGCACAAGTGTGCGTCTGCGTGTGTGCTATCAATGGACGAGGAGAAAGCGTCCGCCAAGCTCTTCAACCCTTTTGGAGGTGGTGGCAGCAGGTTTGCTTCTATAGAGAGCTTTATAGACTTGTTTCCCATCAATGGGCAGCCCTGACTGCATTAATGCCTTCCATTGAAACAAATGAGTCTGTGGCTGGATCTGACTGCATGGCTTTCAAGGGAATTCATTCTGTGGCTTTCATGTTAGTGATATCTGTGAAAAACAGGAAACTGTTTTCCCATCTCATTCACATAATAGATAAGATGAGAAATTAGCTGCTGGATGAGCATCCTGGGGGCTGTTCATTTTGTCACAATAAATAAGGCTCTGCTGCTGCTGCCTCCTGTGTGCACGCACCACACACACACACGTGCACGCACCACACACACATGTGCATGCACACTCACACTTACACTCAATCTCTCAGGATCATCTGCTCACTTGAGAGCAGCTCTGCTTCATTGCTACAGGCTCCCTGATTTGGAAAGGTTTTCCTTCCTCAACTTCTCTTTTGCTTCCTCCCACAGCCGCTGCCTGTGGAGTACCCCTGCTCCCTAAATGCGCACCCCTAAATGAGGAAGGTTTGGGTGGGGAGTGGATTTTCACCAGCACGACATGGTATTTAACCCCTCCTGCCTGCTACTCTTCCCCCTTCCATGTCCAGGGGCAGGGACCAGATGGGAGCCCCGACACGCTGCTGCGGTGAGCTGAGGGTGTGCTCCAGATGGCCACCCCTCGGATGGCCTCCACGGCTTGACGGCAATGACTTTTCTCCATCCTGATGAGGACTGCACCGTCCTTCTGCATTGCTCCCTCCGCAGGAAGTGACCAATGCTGTGGCCAGGCACCGCCGTAGCCCACGGGTCACAGGCAGCACCAATTTTCTTTTGAAGTTTGCTTTTTCCACCACCTCATGTTTTGCCCACTTTTGGTCAGTAAAATGAAGGCAACATCAGGCAAAATTAATCATGTTCAAGAGCTGCAGTTACTGTTTAGGATGAAACAAAAATATTCCCAGGAGGATGCTGGAGGAGGAGAGGGTGCTTTTGCCATCTGAGTTACCTTGCTGCAGACCCGTCTTGAGGAGAAGCTCACAGCCTTGAAGCAAATTTGAAAAAAGGAAAGCGTAGTCAAAGCAGAGGTGTTTTTTGTTTTGTTTTGTTTAATGTTTAGAAAACTAAAGAAAAGGAAATCAATTATGAGGCCTACCTGAATTTTATTTCCTCACCAAAAACCAAATTACTCAGCAAACTTATCGCTTGCTATTGCAGGCCTTGGTATTAAAGAAAACAATCAGGCCAGCAGGATTAATCTCTGACAGCTGCCTTATCTTTAACTTGCACCTTTGTTATTTTCTGATGAGCTTCTCTTTTTTTGCTGCCACGTTGTACCATACCTCACTGGTTCCTTTCATTTTATCATCAGGCAGGAGCGGAGGACCTTTCAGTTTATTAAAAAACCTTTATTTGTGAAGAACAAAGAGGGGGGAAAAAAGGCAAACAATGAGGTCAGACAATCTCCTTCTTGCCAGGAGTCACTCACCTGTTATTTAGAGTGTTATCAGTTAGAGGAGACTTGCATCATTGAAAATTGGTCCCTGACAGCATACTCTGTTAATGTGCACACCCGCTCGCACACTCGAACACACACACACACGCGTACGTGCACGCACACAAAAGCCCTTTGCAATTGACTCATACCGACCTCCAGACAAGGTCCTCTCCTGCCAAGACTATAATATTTTCACCGAGGAAGTCCATTTTTGTTCTGGCTGGGGTGCGGTGGCCAGGGTCTGTGGCGCAGGAGTACACCTTTGACAAGTCTGGCTGCACCAGGCTACTTACAGTGCGAACAGCGTCCTCTGCCCCTGGGACAGCCTCCTGTCCTGACCTGCCTCGTGCTCTTCTGGCAGCTAGCGAGACACACCGTGACTTTGAGATTTGCTCTCAAACAATAGACTCTCTCTTCTGCTAGGGTTGTTCATGTGCCTCTCCAATTAAGCTTGAGGTTGACTCACGTAGCACCCGAAATGACTTTGTCAGGTAGGAACATGTCCTTTCCCAACTGCAGTCCTCAATGTCGTGTAGATACTGATCCCCTTGGTGCAGGAAATGCCTCCTGCCCTTCTCCTGCTGGTGGGTTTTGCTGTGGAAGTCTTCACAGAAGCTTGTAGCGGCAAGAGGAGCTCCGATTGCAAAATGTAGAGTGGGTTCCTGATCTTGACATAACAAGTCCAGCTTGCAGTGGTTCTTTTCCTTCCTTTCCTCCTATTGAGTTCTGGACTTGGGGGACATCAGCTCTTTAAAGTCAGCTCGTGAATGAGTGAACTTGAGTAAGCGACATTACATTGGTCCCACAAGGCTGAGAGCTGCACCTATAAAAACAGAATTATAAAAACAGACTTTTTTTTTTTTCTGGAGTTTAAAGAGCAAACCAACTTTGAAGCTGTCTTTAAGGAGGAACTTGTTGAAGACACTGAGATTATGGGCGGCTACTTTATGACAGTGGCAATGGATTACGTGCTCAGTAAGTTCTTTGTACTCAGAGCTCATCTTGATGCATGCATTACACACATATGTCAGCCTAGTTCGTATAGTGTAGGTAAGTTAGAGGGTACTTGCAATGTATGTCATAGGCTTATGGTCATGGCGGGGAAAGCCTCTCATGAATGAAGGAATATTATGTCTGGGATGGTCAGGCATAATGGACTATCAACAGGTAGAAGAAATGGGGACTCAATTACAAACGTGTCATGAGACAGAGTTTTAAACAAGACTGAGAACCAGACAGGTGATTTTTAAAGTCCTTTTAAGCCTTCTCTGTACAGTTGAAGGCTCGCCAAAGACTGTGTGCATGTTGCAGGAGCTGTGGAGTTAATGCCACTGAGAAATTTTTCAGTATTTGAAAAGACCTAACAAGAGAATCAAGGAAAAAAAAACACCAAACCAACTCATAAATAATCATAATGGTGTTACTCAACCCCCACAAAAATTAAAAATGCCTGAAACACAAACATGTGAACCTATGGATGCATACCTTTACCTTACTGCATCTGTGTGATCACAGACATAGTCATGTACATGATGATAGAAGACATGATGATCTAGCAGTATAAATGCTTTACTGGCAGGCGTTTAAATTGGTCTGCTGTAAATCATGCTGCCAAGAGTGGTGCATGGCGTTCTTGTCCTTTGCCTCTCCTCTGAACCAGAGGGGGAAGCAGATGGTATAAAACTGTTTCTTCCAGCACTATGCCAATCCCCATCCTAGAGAAAAAAAAAAAAAATCCTCTGCTGCCTGTTTGAGGCAGCTTTCCGTCCCCTTTACACCACTGGAGAGCAAAAATCCCCCAACAAAGCTTTTCTACAGGTAAAGAAAGTACAGTCTCAAAGGGCTGACATTTCATGCCCTTTCCTAGTTAGATGCTTCGGGGAGCTGGGTTTCTGTCCTCTCCTGGGTCTTGGGGTGAGGTCTGCAGTGTGATCTGCCCACAGTTTTGTCCTATGAGCTCTAGACAAGAAGTCTTCTCTGCCACACATGGCTACAGAAACTGAAGCTCTACAATTGTCATTGCATACCCAAAAGTGACCATGAATTGTGGATGATTTATAAAACAGAAATATACCCAGATCTCTGGCTAAGAGGGATATAATTGTACATGAAAGGAGTAGATGTGTTTCCAAACTGTGGATATACACAAATAAATGCTTTTTGCAATCAAGATCTATTCACCTACGTGAGTATATATGTACATACATGTGCCTTTAGAGAGAATCAGCTCTATCATCTAAGACCCTTAGTTATTTTCAGCAATCTGCCTCTCTTCTTTCTAGGTTTTTTCACTTCTTATCCAGAAGCATTATTCAGTTTGACGGCTGACTTCAAATCTGCAATATACAAACCCAGCTGAAAAGAACCTGAGAAAATAAGCACAGACAGCCACACAAAGGAAGAGTGGAGGGGGACTAAAATCAGAAGAAAAAGAAAGGTAGAATAATTATTTGACAAATGGGTCTTTGGGATCTAATGCTGTTGCAGTTTGTTATTGTACTCCATGCTTTGTTGTTGTTATTTGGAGGTTTTTTCTTTTTTGACAGTGCGTCTTGGTCAGTATCTCTGTCCTTTCCTCTCTAGACCAACAGCAGCCACATATTGCAGGCAACTCTCAATATGAGCTTGAAGGACACATGAGGCCCCAAGAATCCCCTTGCAAGGAAACAAGTCAGTGGCATCCCATAGCATGAGCATACAGAGGCAACCTGGCTTACTCCCTTCCGTTTGGCCATACCAACTTAATTCTTTCCAGTGCAGCAATACTCAACTCTTGTCTTGCCTTCCCTTGGTCTCCAGTAAACAGCACTGGCCTGAAGCATTTGTAATTATTTATTTGATTTCATTTATGCTGGGCACAATCTTAGATTACATTAGCTACAGTTAAAATAAAAACAAATCAAAACTCATATCCCCTACTGAATTATACTGCCACAACAACAATGAAAGTAAAAGTATCCTCACCAAACCCTCCCTTCTTAGCCCACCCCAACATATTAAACTAAAGCTTAACAAAAGAGACAAGTTTTGCAACGTGCCCTGAAGGTTCACCACACAAGGAAGCAAATTCCAGAGCTGTGGGCCTTCTTCTGCTGAGAAAAAAGCCATTTCCAAATGCACTGCTCCAGGGACTGTCAGTTCAAATGCCTCGGCTCATCTCAATGGTGGACCTAGCTTTCATAGGCAGAGGTAGTCTCTGGAGGACAGGCAGGTTCAAATCACAAGGAGATTTAGAAACTAAGGCCTGAATTGCACCTGGAAATGAACTGAAAATTGGCGCAGCCTGTGCACCATCTGCGCTCTATGGTTTGTGTCTGAAATGTGGATATGTAAGCAGGCAGCTGCATACTGCAATTAGCTGAAGTTTCTGAGTGGTCCTCAGACGTAGTGCTGAGCAGACCACATGGCAGCGATCCAGTCTGGAGATGAGAAAAGCACAGACAATGGCGACACAGTCCAACAGGACAAGAGGTTGAAATCTCCTCACCAAGCAGATACGAGAAGGGGAAATAAACACTCGTAGCTCCTGCTGCCGCTGGAACATTCAAAAGCATCTGGAAATCCAGGAGGCCTTCTCCAGCCGGGCAACAAAGGGCAAGGCTTCCCTCCATCCAGACGGCGAGCATCACTTTTGCCATCTCCCCCAATTATTTCCTGTCACCATTATCGTTTTGATTTCATGTGCAGTCAGCTCTTGTCTTCCAAGCCCTGGGTTTGGATTGAGCCTGAGAAAGCCAAATGTCTGCAGAACCTGAAGTCCCATGAAATAGGAGTCACAGAGCTGAACATCATAAGCATTTTGATGGCGTTGTTTTCCAGCACCGTAATGGTTCCTTTGTGAGTATGACAAGCCATCTGCAGAAAAAGCAATGAAATAACCCTCTAATAACCAAAAATACATGCAATTTTTTATTCACATGTCAGAACCTCTTGACCATAAACTAGGTGGGTGCAGAACGTAAGTACTCTGAGGCATAAGCTTTGTTATGGAAGAGACAAAACTCTGAAGTTTGCCTCAAAGGTGGTGATCTCCTTGCTGCATTGAACAAAACCTATTTGAGGCCTGCTAGGATTACCACATCCAGGATTCAGAAGTGTGGTGAATTTTAGCCCTAGTTATAGAAATGAGGAAGACTTTTCTAAGGGAATTTTGGAGAGACAAATAGTGGTTCGAAGTGGGAAGCTGAGGTTGGAGCTTTACAGTTGGCCAAGAGTCACACAGGTCTAAGAACCCAAGTATACTGTACCACGAGTGTGTGACATATGGACAGGAGTCCAAGCAGACCGCTTAAATTACAACATGACAACTGCATTATCAAGAATCCAATGGGTCTGACCTGCCACTGTGTTGCTCAAGTTTTAGGCTGGTGTAACTCTTCCGAAATGACTCCTCTCTGCTGAGGCATCCCGAAGCAAGGCATTTCCCTGGAGCTGTGTGACGGTGCAGCCGGTGTTGTTTCTTGAGGGACAGAGAGCAATCGTGCTTCTAGGGGTGAATAAGTAAAATCACTACACCTCAGAGTTTAGACAACAACATAACCTAATGGCAGCCATCCCTTAGCTAAAAGGAGGTTTATCAATAAAACAACATGGAAACTCAGAGAGACAGATTCACATGGGGAGCAGATTCCAGTTTTTCAAGAATGATTGTATGTCAGGAGTGGTAATGTAGAAATCCACCTTATTATATCACCCAGGTGAGAAAGGTTTGGCTTGAAGTTATATTTGCTCACTGTGCTAACTGAAATGGAGGGTACACTTCTTTTTGTCCAGCAAGCGCTGAATCACCAGCCCAGTGTGGGATGTCCTGCTTCATTTTGTACTGACACACCCCACACTCTGAGGACTGGCAGCTAATTTCAAATTGGATGGCTCTGCTTGTTAGTGGTGTGTAAGACAGAATGGCAGCACAGGCTGAGGCTGTTGCTGACAGTTAAAATAATGGCCTTTTTACTAGTGAACTGTGCACATTTGATCTTGAATCACTAAGAGAAAACAGCATGGAGAGTGCTCCGGGAGACAGCTTGCACAATGCCCTCTCTAGCACAATGGCAGGGGAGACTGGCACTTCAGATTTCTGCTTACTTGATACCAGCTTCAATTTTGCTCCTAGCACAAAGTGCACCTTGGTTCAGATCTGCTCATTCATGTTTATGCCTAGAAGACCAATGCAATAGCATCAGTGTAATTGTCCATACAACACATTTGGCAGTCTTGAATTAAAAATTCTGTTTTGGAGCAGTGTGACCTTCTGAAACTTTAGGAACATGCTGTCTACCAGGTCATCTACCTACCCAGATGTCCCAATACGTCAAATCACTTGACCATCATGATCCAAATTTTCTATGGCTTGTTGCACTGACCACACCAGTATGTCTTCAGGGATTCCCACAACTCACTTGTCTTCCTGTACTGCATTGAGCATATCTTCATTTCCAAGGCCTATCATTCCCCAGCTAGCACACCACTGGGTCACCACCATCTCTTGCATACTCATGAAATGTCTACTTCCACCTCCAGTCAAGCAATTTTCTGGTCTCTGTTCCTCATTTGTTAAATTTTCAAACAAGTGCCTCTGTGTTTTCTTCCCTGTTGCCTTGTTAAAGTTTCAAACAAGTGTCTCTCTGTTTTCTTTCCTGCTGCCTTTTGTGCTCAAGATGCATCCCCTGCAGCCAAATCCAAACTTGCCTTATTATCGCTGTCCAACCCGCCTTGAAACTATCCTTTATAATGGTATCTATAAAAGGCTGAACAACTGCTCGTGGGTGTGCTGGAGTGACTGCCTAGCCAGCTGACTCCTATTTTCCTGTTATTTCCTTGTATTTCCTTCCTGTCCGCATTTGCCTGGGGTCTTTCTTCTCCCACTAAGCCTCATTTCTTTGTAGTTTAGACCGTTTTCTTGTGCTGTGCTTATAGAGCGCATGCCGCAATGTAAGCCTTGCCTGTGGCTAGGGCTCTTGGACACAATGGTGGTTTATATCAGGTGGAGATGTACTGCTGGGAGAGAGGAGGATCCCTGTGTTGCCTGTTTCTAGCCTTGGCTAGTGTGGAACACGCATTCCTCAACCCCCCAGCACGGCTGTGTGGCCTCCTGGCATTCTCCCTGGAGTCCAGCCCTATGAATTTGAGATGTATTCTGCAAAATTTTGAGGGGTTTTACAATGAGGTAACACCATGCTGCAGCACAAAAAGGTGCAGGGTCAAGTCTTTCCCTGATGCAAAAGGACAAAATGCCATCCCAGCTAATGGAGGCACAGCCATGGTACGTCAGCAGAAAGTTAGCACCTCTACAGGTGGGGTAAGTGCTGTGGGGTGTCTCTGCCTCTGGTTTGAACCAGCCACCAGCTCATGGCTGTCATAAGCAACTCCTACCAGGTCAGCAATGGGAAGAGGAAGAGGAAGAAGGGAAGGGGAAGAGGAAGAGGAAG
>VXBL01007677.1:194897-238314 GCA_013400195.1 Aramus guarauna | reverse complement strand
GAGCAAGGGTCGTCCCGGGGCCCTAGGGGGGGCGGGCGAGGAGGGGAGGTGGAGGTGCTTCGTACCCCTGGAGCAGCCCGTCGTTCCCCAGCATCCCTCAGCATCCATCGCTGGGTGTTTGCCCCCCGCTGCATTACTCCCATTTTTGAGGCAGATGTCGGGGGGCGGGGGAACGACACACCTTGCTTTCCCCTTGGCTCTCTTTCCCACGAACTCGCACAGCTCACTGGTATTTCTCATTTGTTGGGAGTAAATCATTTGGGTGACTAAGAAGCTTAAGCTAAAATATGTAACAGGCCCCGATAAATCACAGCAGTAATGGCAATGCAGCAGATCGCAGAAATGCTGGGGGTAAATATTTTTTTCTTTTCCATCCAGTCAGCTCATGCTGACACGTCTGTGGTTGCATCGGTGTCAACAGAGAGAGAATTATTTCCCTGCATGAAAGAAACCTGAGAAAGAAAAAAAAAATGATGGAGGAAGGGATAAGAAGCTCCTGTGAGTACTTTTTTCCTGCTGTAAGGGGGAAAAAAATTCTCTTTGTTTTGTTCTCTTGTCTGGATGTGACATTTTACACCGTTTCCCTTCTATTCTTTCTTATCCAATTTTAAAGGCTATGGCTATCTCCCGTAAGCATTTCTGTGGCAGGCTGAAGGCTGCCAGCGTGGGCAGGCAGCAGCAGCTCTGTCCTCAGGGCTTCACCCTTTCGATCCCACTACGCTCTCAGAAGGGTATCGAGTGGCTGCCACCTGATTTCTCAGGAGTTAATGCTCCTTTCTTGCGGAGTTAATTCCACACTCAGCATTTCACACCCTTTGGCCCAAATATCGCAGTCCCAGTGACTCCTTGCATAGTGGCACGATAAGGCCTTTCGGTTCATTTGAACCACTGGAGGGTGAAAGAACTTTGCAAGTTCAGTAAAAGTGAGCAGCAAAGTAACTTCCATTAGAGGTAAAATTATTAGTTACTGGTAACTGATAGAACAATATCACTAGACTGGTTTATAGGAGCTGTAGATCCTGGAAGGAAACTGGAAGTGGATGGTAAACCTGCCTTTGCCACTGCTAAACGTGGCTTGAGACTGACTACAAGTCTTGTTGCCTTTTGACTCATAGGCGCTTCATCCATGGGAATGTGTTGGTTAATGCTCTTTTCTTCAGAGCTGATACTTAATGTTTTCATCAATCAGCTAATAATATTTGAGCTGATATAGAAATCTTTAGGTTATTCAAAGCTCCTGATGAAGAACTTCAGAGTAACCTGCTAAATTCAGGTGGGTAGATCGCTGAAAACCAAATACAAATAGGGAAAATAAAAGGTGAAGGACATCCATGGAAGAGTCACAGCTGGTAGTGGCGTCTCCAGGGAAAAAAAGAGCAACCATTAGAGTCCATGGGATTAAAAAAAACATACACCCTTCTGCAATTGTAGTGCCCTCAGTCAGAGAAGCAAACTTAGTCTACCTTGCAAAACTTTTCAGTTCATCTAATAAAAAAAAAAAGGCAAGGAAAAAAAACACCTTGAGATGAAAGATGAAAGGATCTGCAATATGAAAGGGTTGAAGTCAGCTGTGGAAATTGTTAGAGATATGGAAAGATAACCTTGCAGAGAGAGGGGAAAATGCATGAAATCTAGAGTAGGCCAGAGACTTGTAAGGTGCTCGCAGAGGTGTATGACCCAGAGGATGTCTAAACAGGAAGGAGACGTGCACTCTGCATGGTATTACAGATTATTAAATCTATCAGTGATATGAATCCTAATGCTCCATGGCATAACTCAGAGACCCACTGTCTAGCTTTGGAAGGCATTTTTGAAGTGGGTAAGTTATTTCATAACTACCAACTATAAATTGCTTTCCTTGTCACTGGGATCGCTCATACTGGTCACTTGTGGAGGCCCAATACTTGCCTCCACTGCTAATTTCTTATGGGATATGATCACATGTGTCCATGCCAGACCTCTAAGGCGTCTCAGTGAGTAAATTCCTCAAAAAAGGTTCCTAATATCCTGTTCTTGAAAATTGTCTCAAGGATTTCTGCCAATATACTTGGCGCTTTCTCCCAGTGCACCGCATTCATGTGGGCACGGCCCCGCGTCCCCTATTGAACGAGCCGGGAAGTCTGTATGGGTGGACACGGATCTGGATCCAACGCATGCTTTTAAATAAAAGAACCTTTCCCCAAGAACAGAAAATGCATGTGACTAGTACAGCATCAAAGCGCTGAGCAGTACATTTTCTGAGCATGAAACATATTGACAAAAATTCCCTGTCTTGCTAGATGGGATTATGATAAAGTGCTGTGCCTTCATCACGATTACTGCCGCACTGGGTTTTTGTTTGTTGGTTTGTTTAGGTTAACATTTGTAATGTTGCTAAAAAGCAATTCTTTGCTTGTTCCTGATTCAGCTGTTCTTCTTGTGTGTATCGGACTATGCAAAAGTAAAAGGACGCAGGGTGGGAATATGGTGAGCTCTGGCAAAGGATGGGATGGAAACCTCTCCGCTGTTGCAATTTTTAGTCTGTGTGTCTTGCAGTACTTTGGGGGCATTGCCAGTGACACAGAGCTTTGGCTTTTGACTCTTTCCTTGTGGCAGATACAGGCTGCTTTTCAGCTGGGCTTGCTCTTGCACCCACAGCAGCGATGCCTCGGTCATGGCCCGCGTGGTCTAGCACATCAGCAACGACGAGGTGATGCGGGAAGGTCTGACCCAGCCCTGTGGTTAGAGCGGAGGGAGCTGCTAGATGTCTGCAAGCATGAAAGACATTTCTGTTGTCTTTCAGGAAGCTTCTCTACCTTGAACTGATTGGCAAAGGTTAGACTAAACTTTCTGTGCTGATTAATAAAGCCTCTGTGGACAGGGTCCAAGCCAAACCTGTGAACAGTCTCCATCTCTGAATTTCAGTTTGTTACAGCATTTACATTAACTTGTAGATAATGTGCTCATAAAGCATTAATCTAATACTCTGAATTATGAAGCAGTTACAGTTGAATTAATGTCTTTTTACAATCAAGTCTTATTTTGATACCTCTTATGTTCAATTTCCTGAAAAAAATCTCCTTTCGACCTAAAATTTGCATATCTGTTTTTTAACAAATCTGGTAGAACTGTTTGATGGAAAGATTAGCAAAGGTATTTCACAGGCTTAGGCATGTAAAATGAGCCACAGTACTTATTTTGCAATAGCTTCTTCCATTTTTAACCCATGCCTCAAAATTGCAGTGTTTTGGAAGCATGAGCCTGAAGGAAGATGCAGATTGCAGAAGATACATCCTGTCGACTTTGAATTTAACTCAGTCACACATGCAGTAGCTCACCTCATGAGTTTAGCAAGAAGTCAGTTCAAGGCTGGAAGATAAATTTGGCACACATTTGCAAAGGTGAAACTGTAGGAACCATCAGACAAGCGTCTTATTGAAAAGACAAGCTAAACTCTGCTGGCACATCCTAAACTAAGGTGGCACTGAAGTCAAAAGCCTGTATAAACCTGACGCTGAATGTATGGGGGTTCACTTCTGCTTTCTGCTGGCAGCAAGGCAGACCTTCACACTTCTCTGTTGAAGCTTCTTCCAATCACTTTTCCTGTGTTCAGGGAATACCTGGTGTTTATTCACTAGAATGAACTACAACCCAGAAAACTCAGATTAAAACTTTTGCCGACAGGAAGTAGACTGCCTGGCCACACGTTCCGGTAATCCAGATGAGACAGGACGTCAGGAACATTTGTGCCTGGCCCAGCTTTAAGAAAGTCCAAGTAGTACTTTGTACATAGAGCAAATCTATGGTGAGAAGTGACTTGAAATGTCTGAGGAGTTATACGCTCATTGAGTAAGTATATTTCAAAAAAATAAAATACCTTTTCTTGATGGGAAAAAAAAAAAGACACAGATTAGATTTTTTTATTGCACCAAGGGGACACTGTGTTAATGAGCCATGAGAGCAAAGTTTGAACGTTACAGTATTTGTCAACCAATTGGATTTCCAGCCTGTTTTATTTATCTGTGACTTACTTGATTCCGATTGTCAGTAAGGTGGAATTATGAAACAGCAAGTGGGGTACAATTGTGATTTTTCACAATGAGTCCCTTTAAATCTTCAGGTTGACTACCCCAAAATACTCCAGGAATTTTCCACAAAGTTGTTTACTAACTGCAAGAGAAAAAACCCCACAGCTTGGCAAGTTAGTTTTATAGTGATATATATTCTTAATATCCAGATAAACTCCTAATCCTACTGATTCTTTTTTCTTCAGTCATATCTGTTGACAGTTACCTCCAGAAGTTACTTGCATGTTGTATACAAATAAATAAATCCTTTTATCAGTTTTCAAATGAATGCCTTTCAATTTTTTTTTTAGCTATCTCTTGTTCTTTCATTATGAGAAACAGTAGATAGCGCAAAAGTAGATTTTTTTTGTGCCGCACAAGCTAGCAAGGCCCTGGTTTTGTTACTTCTCTAAGCTAGAAATCCTGTACTTTTCAATCTCTCCTCCTATGGAAACTTTCCTCATATGTCTAATAATATAGCATTGAATTACATAATGATGAACTAAACCAGGATGTTTCCTGTTGTGCAATTAGCTTCGATGAGTGGGTCTGCCAATACTATTGACTATCAATTGTCACTTTATATCAAGTACTTGGTGGGAAAAGGCCAGGAGGGATTTGCTTATCTAATTTTGGAGCGGATGGTAAGCGGCACTGTTGCAGGGGCGAGGTGCCAACTTCCTTCAAAGAAGTAATTGTTGGACATTTTCTCAATAAATCATCTCTTGTTTCTGATAAACTCACCAGTGTTTGTTCTGCCTCTACATTTCCCGGCAGGAGGATGAGGCTAAGCAACACCAGCATTATCTGAGTCTTCTTCCTTGCTTAACCCTAGTGAGGTTGGTGCGTGCTGTGGGACCCCCATGGGAACACTGCTGGCCAGGCTGTTTGACAGTACTGCAGAAGGTCATGTTGGTCATGTTGACTCTCCAAGGTCTGGGGCGGCCGGGCACACCAGGTTTGTCCAGTGTGGAAGTGCACACACTTCCCCAGAGAACACAAACCTGGTGAACGTGGCATTAGTATGAACTCCACACTGGGCTGTAGTTGTCCCAAGACTTTCCCTGGGATGACCTACACCTTTGGTGAGCCTTGCTTCTGTTCTTGCTCCTGTCAACTTTGGAAACCACAGCATTTCTGGACCACCCTGGTCTCAAGCCGGCTCCTAGACGAGGGTCTCCCAGTTCCTTCTGCACCCATCTCCTCCTTTCCCCCTCAGCCTGTGTCAATAGCCCAGCACCACTCCAACCCCCATCCCTTGTCCAGGCACTATCCTTAAGCAATTTTCTTTCCCCATCGCTCATGACTTTCTGTGGTGTCTTCTTTCTTCACTGAGTCCTACAATAGCTTTTTATTTGACTTGTAACAGGAGCATTCAGATATGTAGAACTAGTGCAGAGCAAATGCTTTTGGAGGTACTTCTCATGAGTGTGTAGATGTTGTCTGGGTGTTTTGTAAGACCAGTAACTCCGTTTTGTTGCTCTGCCTGGCAAAAATTTACCTTTGTGCAAGTCTGTGTCCCAATTTTGAATATGCATTTCCTCCCAAAGTCTTTCTGCTCATAAAGAGAGGAGACTGCCCCTGTTGCCTGTTTACTACTTACAGAAATGTCCTAAGCAGTCTTGACTAAAATGTAGACATTAGCGGAGCCAGTTCTATGGTGGACTTGTGTTAATGAAATGAGATTTTATTTGGTTTAACTTCCAAATACTTTGGTTTTCATGCAGAACCTCAGATCTGGGTAAGTTTAGTTTGTATGTGACAGGATGCCTGAGAGATGGGGAGTTTGCTTTGTGGTAAACTGATTATAGGCTTAAAATCGTCGTTGGCTTGTATCACAACAACAATAAACTTCCATTATCCAGATGCTGGCTCTCAAACTTTTGATCTGACATAAGTGAAATAGTGGTACTGAATTCATTTAAAGTCATGGCTTCTGACTCCTATATTGTATGTGTGAAGAAGTGTCCATAGGGTATTGTTTTCCTATGGACAGAGACAGATTTGTGGCTTCTAGATTTCACCCTGAGCATATTGCCTTAAATACAGCACACAGAAAAGCATAAAGGCCAGAAGAGAAACACAAAAATGTCTCTATCAGCCCCTGTATGACCCTGGTAGAAGTAGCTGCAGGAGTGGCCCTTCAGTGCATCATCTCAGGCTTCCTGGCTCTGAGAGGATATTCTTCTAATGAACACTGGAAAGAGTTATTGTATAGAAATAAGTGTGTGTGTGAGTGAGAGAGAGGCAGGCAGCTAGAGAAAGTTTTTTTTTAAATTAGTATTTTAGTCTTCTGTAATTTCAAGCAAATCAAAACACATTATTGTATGAATAATATATAAAGAGATAATAATATAGATACATGCTACGTTTCTGTATCTGCACACCCAAAGAAAGAAAATTTGATTCACTCCCATAGTTTTTCTCATCCAATTGCTGTAAAAATCTTTCCTCTCTCACATCTCTCATTATAGTCTCTGAAATATAAATATGCACCCAGACAGCAGTACCTAGGTAGACTGCAGAGAGGTTTCTGCTCTTCCCCAGCCTGTGGCAAAAATAGGTCTTTGACAAATTGGGGAAAAAAAATCACCTTTTGTTTTCAAATTTTTCCATTTTTATTTTACTGAGATCTGCTTTGATAATTTTTTTTTTCTGTTGTTCCTTCTTCTTTCACCTCAATTTGTTTTCTAGTAAAGTATAAAACAGAGCTGTGGGGAAAAGCAAAAGAAAGCACGGAAAGAAGCAGGCTTTACTCACCCCTAATTTTGACATAAATCTTCAGAGAAAACTGTGAATGAATGAAAAAGTTTGTCCCAGAGCTGTCAAAGGAAAACATTACTGGAAGTTGTTACAATTTTTGAGGAACTTGAATCGTCACCGCTCGCATGGGAGCAATCAGCTGCGTTCACTTAGTAATACAGTGAACTGGGATTTCTTTTTTCTGTCTGTCGATGTCGAAATACTGGTACTGTTCGACTGCTTTCTGAAATACTCCATTCCTAAGGCACAACATTTTATGGGATCTTAAATGTAGTGATGGTTTCTGTAGATAAGATTTATTTTGAATGCCCTGGTGAAACTCATTGCTTTGGTACAGAGGTCTCATCTGATCCCTGCTTTTAGCATGCACATTCCTCAGTTGAAAAACCCATTGTTCTGCCTAAAACCAGTGAGGACACAACTTAAACTATCCGAAACCAAAGCACTTAATGGGGAGTAGCCTTCCAAACATGTATCCATGTGTTTGTGCTAGGGAAGGTGTCTGAATTTTGTGCCACCCAAATCTTTCTTATTTTTAACGGGGTGAGAATTGTTACTTCTGAAAACAAGAGTGTGAGAGGGATGCGACAGTGCACTGTTCCTGTTGCACCACAGGCTGCAGCACTGCTTGCTAAGGTCTTTGCAAGAGTGCGTGAGCAAGGGATTTCAGTGTCCTTAGCGTCGCCAGCGCACGGATGCTGCAGACAGATGTGCATGTATGCAGGTGGATTTTTCGTGTTTGGTTATGTATGTTTAAGTGCATGTGATTTTATAGACAGGGCACATTTGTGCTTGGCAAATAAAAGTTGTTAGAATGCAAAGTGTTCTTTGCTGGACGCAACGGGGAATATTAAACAGAAGACTAAAACCTATTATTATCAAGTACTGTTACTGCTTAACATGCAATGCCAGAAGATAAACTTTTCTTATACTTCCTCTTGTCCTGTGATATTTAACATGTCCTGTTTACAGCCGTCCTTACCTTGCCTAATTCTGGCGTTATATTTGACATCAAACACTTCCATCCTGAGGTGGGTCCTTGACAGTCTTTAATATAACAAAATGATTTGGGCTTCCTGTCATCCAGTTTAAATCACTTTTCTACCCACGCATAAAAAAAGCTCCATCGCAATCCTTGATGGCCACAAGCAAAACACGGCTGGTCCCAGCCTAACCCTCAGCTGCACGGCACTGCATTGTCATCATAATTGGACGTGATAGATTTTCACTCTGCTTTACTAAAATTTTGTTTGTGATTGAGTAAATGTGCCACTTGCGGTTGAAAATAAATTAGCCCAGAGCAACGGCAGCATGAGTATTTTTTAAAAGTGTGTGTGCTTTTTATATATATATATATATATATACACACACACACACACACACATACATATAAATAAAATAGAAAGGCTGTATGAGGAGGTCAAGTGCCGAGCTAAGATTAGAAAAAAATACCCTTCATTGCTAAATGGCATCCTGAACTCCATTTTCTCGACATGTGTTGTACATTTCCCCCCTCAGAGAGGGTGAAAACATAAAAGCAATACTGCAGACTGCGGCATGGGGGAGGGTTTTCTTCCTCACACTTTCTACTTCTGTCAAGCCACCTGAGAAGTTGATATGAGAAGGGCATTTTAGAATAAAGACATTGCTCTGACAGCAAATACAAATGAAATAAAATTGGCCTAAGGCTTTGATGCCAGAACCTGAATGGAGAGCTGAGACTTGGCAATGCACTAGTTTAATACACCAGAGAAATAGAACTAGAATAATTTGCAATGCAGTATGATGAAAGAAGAAAATATAACAAACCCAGAGATTAAAATAGACTTTCCAGCCTGTGTATATTCGCATTTTGCACTCAAGTTGACCCATAAACATAGCAAGAGAAGTAAACGTGCACTTTTTGCTTCTTTTGGAACAAAGCCGTCGGATGTGGGGCTTCTTCCTCCTAACTCTGGAAATGGCCACCACCAGCCACGTTAAGCCATCGCTCTGGTCGCTGGACAGACAAACAGGCTTTGTGGTGGAAGAGAAGGAATACTCGAGAAAAAGAAGGCACTCGTAGGACACCTTGTGCATGCCACTGATGGTCTTTTTCCTGTACGTGTGCACACACATCCCTAGCTTCCTCCTGATCCAATTGCTTTCTTTAGTGTAAAAACTCTTAAGAATTATTTGGGATTTCATGCTGGTACAGCATTTATAATAAGAAATCATCCTATGTATTGCCACAATGGAAAGAGAAAAAAATAATAGCCAATGGGTTAAAGACTGAGTTGGTTTGCATTAATATGCGGGTCTGTTTATTTTCATATCCTTCAGAAGACACCATTTATTGGTCTCTAATGTTTTTCAGGTTTGTATGACCCAAATATGGATTGTTTGACTTTTTTTGCAATAGGCATTTTGGCAAGTACTGAATTCATTTTATGGTATTAAGTCAGCTGTAGAGAAAAATAAATAAATTGTTGAAGTATCAGAGCCAATTATGGGCACTGGTTCATGTGTTGGATTCTGCATTTCTCCTTTAGATATTTAAATGATTCCAGTGCACAGGCCCAGTCATTCCAAGTCTTTGGATGCATTTAAAGCAATTGAAAATCCCTTTTCAACACAAAAGTCAAATACTATTACAGTCCTTTAACAAATTCTAATAGTTACCTTGAGATTGTGGTAGGATGTAAGTTTTAGTATAAAATTCCACTTGCTGGTAAAGGAGTGTTTACACTACACAGGAAAAGTGCCGTGAAGTACAAGTAATAAAAACAACTCTTTTTTTTTTTTTCTTTTTTTTAACAGGGTTCAAAGACCACACCATCCTCATCTCCCGGTGTAAGTCACTTCAGTTTCTTCAGATCTAGAGCTTGATTGAACAGAGAGCAATTTGCAGCAAATAAATGTAAGACACACAGAATTATACAGTGTTCTCCTAACGGGAGACTTTGCTATTAGCTATGTCATACAAATTGCCCTTAGGAAGGAAACCAGCAATTCAAATAAACCAGTCATTAGTTTGCATCAAACTCATAAGTCTGAATCCTACAAGTCATTAATTTTGGGTGGGAAGGGCAAGACTACAGCTATTGTCTGATTCTGTCAATAAAGTAAGAAAAAGAAGATAGTAGTGCTAATTCATCAGGAATTTATGCACATTAAAAAAGCAATAATTTTGTCACAAATATACAAACTATCAAAAGTAAACAGCTTCCTCAAGCCTGACGGAAAAAGCTATAGCATGCTGCAGCAGCAGGGCATTTGTTTATTATTGTATATAGTTTAACCTATTTTTACGTTAACTGTCTGATTCTCTGCTTTTCACCCAGACACAAAAATCCTAGGTTAGGGTGTAAAGGAAGGCGAAGCTTGCAAGCAAGAGCTGGACAGCTGGTGATGGAGGTTATTAACTGAGGACAAAGCAGACATTTACAACAGTGGGCCAGAAAAGGGAGAATGAAACAGAGATCTTTAGTTATAATTTTCTCCTTCAGAAATATCACTTTGTCTATGGCAGTTTAAACACTTGGGGGAAAAAAAAAAAAAAAAAGAAGTAATAATATGAATGTTTTGGCTTCCCCTAGGCATTTTCCATGCTCTAGATATACCCATAATGCAACAGAGCATCCTAGCTCACCACTGAATAACGTCTCAAATATGCCCTTCCCCTCGTTGGCTGGAGGGACTAATTTATGAAGAGAGATTAAAAGAATTAAATATAGATAGCTTTGCTAAGTGAAGACTACAGTGAGACAAAAGAATAGCCTACAAATACATGGAGGGGCTAAATTCCTGAGGGAGGTGAATTATTTAGGACAATAGGAGTGGGTTTAACTAAGAGTAATGGGATGAAATTAAGAATAGGAAAAATTAGGCTGAATATATAAAGGCAACCTTCTTGACAGCAAGATCTATTTGGTCATGGATGGATGTCCCTTGGGAAGTGATGAAAGACCCATCACTCGATACGTTTAGAGGCAGGCTTTGACAAAACATCAGTTAATGCACTGTGGGAAACAACTTGCAGGGAAATATGTGAGAGGAGTTGATAGGTATGTCTGGTCTCCTTAATCTTTCTGTAGTACATCTCACCAAACCAACCCCCCAGCTGAGTGCATCGACTTCGCCATCACCACACTCGGACCACCTGGATCCAGTGCATGCTGCGTCAGAGCCACACCGCCACCATCCTATTGCCCAGGCAGAGGCTGGTAAATCTTGCAAGGTCTTCTCTTGGCATGGCTTCATTTGGTGCAAAGGATGGCTACCTCCATCATAGGGCTCCTTCTGTACTCTCAGATGCTGAGTTATCCTTCCTGTCCCACTCATCTTACACCGCCCCACGGAGGTGCTGCAGCAATTTCTTCATCTTTAAAATCCCCCAGCACAGATGGCTTCTACCTTGGGAGCTCCCTGAACCCACAAATGCTTGAAAACACCTCCCTCTCTTTTAAATGTGTGTGGGAAAGTTAGTTCTTACTGCCACGGCCAGTGACAGCAGTAAGCACTGCAGCTTAAGAATTGCATTGCATTTGAGTTTTGTTGTCTGTTATAAAAAGGTAGTGATGGTTTTGTCTTAATTTTTAGGAGCAGAAGAGATGTGGTTTCTGTAGCTAGCTGCAGGATCCTCAACCCTGTCGTATGCCTGGGGACGAGAAGAAGTCACAGTACGATATAGTCTGTACATAAGTTTATTGTGAATAAAACTGCATCAAATAAAGAGACATGAAGTCCATTGCTTTTAAAGAACTACACTTAACATGGCTTTACCAGCCATTCAAACCCTCAAAACAGGAATAATACATTGTGATGGAAAGGTGTGACTCTCTAGATGCATCTGATTTCCATTGTGTTGAAGAGCTCCATTTTGACACTTTAAAATCATTAAGGCTTCCTAGTTGAGACGTGGGATGTTTCTGTATTATCCCTGCAAATCTCTCACCCGAAGTCTCAATGTGACCCCATCGATTCCCGGGGACTGCGCCACCACCCTGAGGGATGAATGCCCCGCGGAAAGGGGGCTTTGAGAAGGACCAGCCTCACACGAAATGAATTCAGCAACTCCAGTTTGTCATTTTGCCCTTCTTTTGCAAGGAAAAAATACCCACCAGCAAAAAAACCCCCCACACTAGTGATTTCTTTTGACTTAAACTGGGCATTCAAAAAGCTGTTTTTATTAATGAATCATATTAAGCCATCAGTGAAAGGCTCCCTGACTCTGTTTAAATAACAGGCTATGATTCCTCCCTCCCGCACCCCCCTTCCCTTTGGCTCCACTGCTATTAATTGAGGAGTTTCTTTGTTTCTTTTCTAATGAAGCTAACAGAACACATCTGTCAGGTGCTTGTATTCTTCACCCGTCTATAGTATGTAATAGCCCAGCTGGAGGCTATAATGCTACACAATACCCCTGGCCGTTACAGCAACTATTTATTCCTGGGCTTTTCCTCAGATAGGGATTTGAAAAAAGTCTGAAATTTGGGCCTAATTGCTATTTACACAGCGATAGACACCTGTTCTAGCTGAGACACTGGCTCATGAATCCCACACCTGAGACCTTAGGGAAAGCGAAGGGGAAAATTTCAAGCAGCTGCCAGTCCGGTTCAGAAACAGAGAGCTTTTCTATGCGATATGTACGTACAGTACATAAATTCGTGCCTGCGTATTGCCATAGCTACTGTTTCACGGCCAAATGTTCATTTAAAGGCTTAACGTATGCTGGTTGTGTGGACACACGTACACAACCGGGAGGAGAGAGTTTTCTGCCTTCACTTCTACATTTTTATTGGACTCTCCCAAATTTGTTGTGCCAGGATTTCTTTCTCCAAAGATTGGTGGCCGCGGGTTGCTGCCAGCCACCGAACTTCCACTCTCGCCTCACGTCGTGCAGCACAATCGCTCCATTTTCCCCTTGTTTATGCAAAGGATCCTGCTCTTCCTCTTTGTTTTTGTTCAGGGGAGTTTTTCTCGCCCGCGCGCTCCTCAGGAGCAGCAGCCCATGGTGACGGTGGCGGCGGGGGCTTTGTTACCGTAAAGCTGCTAACGGTGGGGACGCAGTGTAAAACCGTACATGAATCTCATATAAGTTAGCAGCCTCTCCAATGCAGTTAAGAGCTCAAATTGATTAAAATGCAATTAGCTCATAAAACTCCCTGTTTATTACCTCGGATGTTTGTCAAAGACACAGAGCTGAAGAAAAGGTTTCTTTCCGTTTCTCTCCTCTCTCGGTCATCGTCATTCTTCCTCCCTATTTGTTTCTGCTTGGTGCCAAACGAGCCCATTAGCTAGGTGCGGGACAGACATAAAATGTTATTGCCTGGCCGCATTATCAGATGACAACATCCTCTGCCGCTGCCAGGGGAGGGAGCTGGGGCATCTGCTTTTTACAAAACTTTTCCATGCAGCCAAGGGGGGCCTCTGAGCTTTTTGGTTGAGACCTCTCTTTTGTGGGAAGACCTTTAATTCAGTCTGTTTCTTTAATCCAGTGATGCTCTGTCATGCCGAGCCCACCTTTATTACACTCTTGTTTGGAGGGAGGGGAGAGGCAGGAGAAGAGGTTGAATAATTAACGGGAAAAATTGGTTCTTATGTCATGCAAAAGACATCTGAGAGCTGCTGAACATCAAATGCAAGAAGGGAAGGTGAGGAATAGGAAGGTTAATAGATGGATTTTAAAAAAAAAAGGTGAGAAAAGCTCACACAAGGGATGAAATAAGACTACTGAGCCAAGCCGAATTTTCTAGAGGCTTTTGAAAACATATATATCAGAAACAGAAAGATGAGTCAAGGAGCCAGCAGAGCTTTTAAGATGGGGTGGGGCACCCAGATTGGTGAGAGAGGAAGGGGATACTGCTAATATTAATTATTTGCCGCAGGGCTCACAAAAGCAGTTCAGTAGCTGAGGACAGAAACAGAAATTCATTTCCCAGAGGAGGAAGAAAGAAGTAGTGAGTGATCTCAGGGTCACTCCAGGACAGGTGATAATGAAATTAGAGTTAATGAAGATTAGGAAGACACCAAGCCCAGATGAGCCCCCATCCCAAGATTATGAAGATGGTGCTGGTAATAAGCGCTCCCTGCACGTCAAGAGGGATCTTAAAGATAGAGGGAAACCATGGCTGCATCTGATTTAACAGGAGCTCTGGGATAATTATAGACCTTAACCTTTTTCTTCTAAAGAGTGAAGTTTTAATACTTGCTGAGTACTTAGGATCACAGACTCACCCTGGTAATGCACCTTCTCGATCTCTGGAATAGCCTCCAGATTAAAAGGAACAGGTAATACAGGATGGATTAGATATCATTCCCTTGCTATTTGGCCCTGTATGGCACTGGGACAGCTTTCTTTCAGTGAAACCAAACTCTTGATCTTTAACAGAAACCAAACTATATCTATGTATGTATATGTTTTTATATCCTTCCTTACAGAAGCTATACACGCTTGTGAATATAAAATGCCGGAAGCGAGGTGAAAGCAAGCAAAACTGGAAATGTAGCCCCTCCTTGCAGAGATCATAAGGTGACGAGGTGACAGCTCTGACCTACCTCTGGCTTGTGCCAGGGTGATTTAGGAGGATGCTGTCTCCAGCTATAGCTTAGGCAGTGGGTAGGGACCCGGTGGCGGAGCATCCACCACAGCAGCGCTGATTTAGATTGCCCGATGTAACTTCATATTCAACAAGGGTGCTGCCTGGGGCAGCTCTGGGGACCTGCTGTCTGTTCTGCTGCCTGTGTAGTCCCCTGGGGACGAGGCTGTGGTTACTTAAAGTCCATGAAAGGAAGAATTCGGGTCTGTGGTCCTTGCCGAGAAGAACTCCTGCTGATTCAGATCCCGTGTCTAGCAGAATACACTGTTTTTCGTTGTTTCTAAATGCCATGCCAACATGTTAGCGTCCTACCTGCCTTGCCCATATATCACCAACGTGATGCTTTTACAGATCTGTTCTGGACTCGTGGTTTTGTCTTCAGTATCAGACTCATCCACTGCTCCTCTCTGTTAATGCCTATATATTCCTTGGATGACCTGATTTCATATACAGACTGTTTCTTAAATTTTGGTTCATAACACTCCTCCCACATGTTGCAGATCTGATCACCTTCCTTCCCATTTCTGTTATCATAGGTGTCTTCACCTGAGCTATATAAGCTGGTCCTCAGGGCAATCCCTTGAAATGCCTTTCCACTGTGAAAGTTTTGCAGGAGAGGGCCTCGATTTCTCTTTGTAATCAAGTAAATTACTTCCCAATTGAAAATGAAAACATTATGCTTTTGAGTAAATTGCAGCAATCCTCTCATATAAATCAGCTTTTTTTGCATGATGCTGCCTCAAAAGCTTTCTTGTTGTCTGGGTAAATAATGCTCAGTTTCTTCCCATTGATTCTGGGTGTTACTTCTGTGCTGATTTCTCTCAGCTTTGTTGGCCATAATGTTTCTTAATAAAGATATGCCGTCTGCTTTTGATCGGACTAAGCCCCACTGGATATTGCATTACTCCAGCTCTGTGTAGCTGGTATCTTCCCTGTTACGGAAATCAAATTTACAGCTGTGAAGTGGTTGATTTTTTTTATTTTTTTTTTTAATCATTAGTTCTGCATCTGAGTTTCACGGCTTCCAATGTTCACCTCGCTTTCATTTGTTATCTCTTTAACCAAAATGACTACATCAGGAAAACCTAGTTGTCATGTTGCCGTTCCTGGCTCTCTTGTCTTTGTCATAGGTTAAGCCCTTCTATGTCACATACGCAAAGTGCAGGGTGAGTAGCACTGGCCTCAGCAAATGTGAAGAATTTTTTAGGCAAGCAATGCAAGTTCAGGGTGACCTGAACTGTCTCGTCCGTGTGATAGCATCATCATTTTGGCTTGGCTCATTATTAACCAGTGAAGTTCTAGATATAAGGGAAAGAAGCAGTTAATGGATTTTAAAAGGTGGGCTCCTAGTTTCTTTTTGTCAGTAGTCAGAATAATTGGCAACAGTGGTTGATTTCTAGCTCTGACTCATTCTCAGATTCCTGCCTAAACTTGGTTAAATCTTAATCCCAGGTTACATTCAACCTTTCCACCATATTCTATTTAATGACAAAATGTAAAAAAAAAGTAATTTGGTCATTCAGAAGTTTTTAAGTTAAGCGAAACAGTTTGCAAGGCTTAATCACAGTTTAAAACGCAGCCAATTCTGATCATTATTGCAATATTATCTTGATACCTTTGTTCATGTTGAAAAACACTTGGCCTTTGTGAGGTCCCGCTTATTTTCAGCAGTGCTACACCCAAGATAAAGCACAGTTAGTTTTGGAGGGAGAGAATTTAATAATGTATGCTCTGATCTTCTTCTGGGAAATGTTCTCTAGACAAACATATTTATGCCTGTGTATAATCTGAAATACAGAATATACATACATACCTAAATGTGTATATATGCGTGCCTTAAAAAAAAGCAGATGGATTTATAGAATAGGTCTCCTGAAACTAGTGAAACTGTTCACGGATAAAGGCGTTGCACAATGTATGCAAAGGTAGCCAGACTTCAGAACTTTTAAACCCAGTTTTAGAAATCAAATGAATGAATTAAAAATAGATGGGATGAGGGCTTCTTGGGCTGTGAACTCTTTGGAGCCAGGGCCTGACACCACTGCGTGTTTGTACACTGCCTTGCGCAACAGGGTTTTATTTTTTTAGCTGACTCTTAGGCACTGCGGTAATGAAAATGATTAACAGTGACAACACGTTTTAGTGAGACTCATGGGGTTGGTCCTTCCCATGTGTGAACGTCTGGCCACACAGACCATCTCCTTACCAGGAACTGCAAAATATCCTTGCGGCCAAGGCAGTAATTGCTTACAGAGGAAATTAATGTTGGGAGAGTATTTAATGTATTTTAAGTTGCCTTTTAATGCTATTTAGCAGGTGGAAACAAGGAAGAGATTTAGCAGCATGTGAACAGCCATTTCTCAGTGGACCACCAAAAAGCTGGAGCAGCTGAGTTGGGCTATCAGAGACGCTTCCAGATGTTGTCCAACAGCATCCATTTGACCGATTATGTGGAATAATAGTGGAGTCCAGATGTGATCGAGCTACATCTGAGTTCTCAGGGAAAGAAACACATTTATACTTGATATAGATATTACACGGTTGCTTGGCATAGTCCAGGAGTTTATTTTATATCCAGTGTTTAACCTCTTTTCCCCCCAAGGTACAAATGTCAATATTGGATTTTCTCTGGTTGAATGAATGTGTCGCAGCACAGATTAACCACTGGCAGTGATAAAGGACTTTCGCTTGCCAAAACTAAATTTCTCACAAATGGATCAAAACAGTCTGAGGTACAGAAAAGAAGCAAGATGGGCAATCTTGCCAAATTTAGTCATGATGGTTCATTAAACTGATCTTAAGACCTCGGCATATATACTTTATCTAGGAGCTCCTGCTTTCAGCCGGTGGGAAGTACAGGCTTGTACGTGCCGGCGTGTCTGCGTGTGCAAGTGCACGTACACCTGGGGAGAAGGCGGCAGGGCGACAGCTAACAAGACAGATACAGCTAACACTTATCACAGCGGCGTTCCTCACAAGCCCACTGCTCTCTTCGGTTATTCCATGTGCGAGGCATGTTGGGCTGTGGGAGGACCTGGTCCTCGTGAGCCAGGCTGGGCAGGAGCTCTGCGGCCAGGGCAGCCTCGGCTGCCCCACCATGCTGGGTACAGCTGGTCACGCTCCTGGGTGTCTGAGCGCCTTAAAAAATACGGCTACTTCCTCCACCCCATAAACCTGAACAGCATCAAGTATTCCCGTGTAAGGAATCTCTCCCTTGGTTTACATCATGGCATAGGTGGTTTTAAGTTAGCTCAGCTCAACTCTGATTTAGCTCTTGCTGGAAAACTGACCTGCCCTGGTTATTTATTATTCTTTCAATTTTTGTGCTCTCTGCAAAGCTCAACGGCAATAACTTTATATGTTCTTCTGGTTCAGTGATTCTTTTTTTTCCCCTTTGTATCACTTCAGAGGCCTTTATCAGTTTTCCACTTCTGTGATTTTTAAGTTTTACATGTTTATTGCCTTGTTAATTATCACAAAAAGGGGAGGGGAGGAGACAAAGGGAAGAAAAAATAGGATACACACGCATCTGTTATTAATATATAATGGATACAGTAATGTTGTCCCAATTGTTCACCACCAAATGCTAGCATTCACAACAGTGACTTGCAAGGCAATGCGCTATTGAAGTGTGGTGAGTGCGAGATTCAAAGCCCAGATCTGCTTTCTGTTTCCTTTGACTTTACATGACTCTCTTTGCTGGGACATAATTGCAAACACAGGCATCTAGTAGGCAATGGAAAAGGATATACCAAAGAGCTGTGGGTCTGATTTTTCTGGGCTGTCGGGGTACACGAGTAAGTTCAGAAGTGGTGTTGCTGGATGCTAAAAAGCATTAAAAAAATATTAAATATTTTTAAATTAGCAGTTTTATAGAACTTGAACTGAAGAACTTTCAAAGGATTGGCTGAGCTTTTCTTGTCTTTGAAAAGTGAGGGAGCTCCACTAAAGTGGGAGAAGGGCAGTATTAAAAGACTCCTCACTGGATCCAGGTGACTGAAATTACCTTCCGATTCTGGGCCAATAATGTCAGGGTTGTTACTGACATCAATACGGGGTAAAATGAGTATCGATGAAAAATATGTAATGGCTAATTATTTTATTTTCTTTTTAAAAGCAAGCTTGATACCTTTCAGTGGTGAGATTTCAAGTGCGATGAATTAAAGTGCAGTACCTGTGGTGTCATGGTAGGCATCTCTAAAGTGCCTGACTTGATGCTCGATCCTTTTTGATCAGTTCAGAGGATTGTCACACCTCAGAGGCCCATGGTGGTCCAGCTGGACGGGCAGTGGAGCAGGAACTGTGGAAGTTGCACAAATTCTCATTGCAACCAGAGCATGTCTTGGATGAAATTGTCCCGATGCATGCACTGATCTAAAATCAGTACGGCACAAGTAAAATGGATTAAAATTTTCTATTTTAAATAACCTAAAAGCAACTGTATTATTACTCTCAGTTAGGTAGTGGTTGGTATGGATTATTGGTACAAATAATCCATTTGGTACAAATAATAGATTGTAATGATATTTTTATTACAGTAGTAATAACAGAAGAGAGCCAAACAGCCTGACAGATCCAATAATTTCATGCGGAATCAGTATCTAGTCAATCCTAAAAGGATCTCGTAAGGACATCCCTACCACTGAAGGGACAGAGGATAGTTAACAACAGCAGTCTGTGATCCCGGTGGTCTGGAGCTGTATCGAAAGCTGCGAGCAGCCCAGAGCCCTTCCTCTGGGTACTGAGGAGGGCAGGGGGAAATGCTGGAGCAACGCCCTTTCCATTTAGGTTGGTTTTTTTTTTCTATCGTGTTTACATATCGCGTTCCCTGTCTATGTCAGGCTGACGGCAAGAAGACAACTGTGGTAGTAACAGATTGTTTGGGTAGTATCTGTTCCTCAGGAGTGGTGATTTACAAAGTTTTACCAAAGTCCTGAAAATAGCATAAGCAGGAAATACCACCCTGAAAGGTAGAAGCGGTGTATTTATTAGGAAATGCAAATGAAAATATAAATACAAAGGAGAGGGGCGGATGGCCAATAATTAGGAATTGGTCCAGGAGACAGGGTGCATGAGGAACAGGCAGCCATCTCATGCAAAACAAGAGGAAACTTAACACAAGAAACTCTGGCATAAATCACGGAACCCAGCCCTGGAAGAGCAGCCAAGCTGACCGCCTCGGTCAGACGTGTCTAGTCCGAGTGGCTGGTGTGCGCTGCGGGATGTGGCAGGTCCCATGTCCCCACGGCTTGGGCAGGGACTTGAGCAAACAGCTGTAGCCCCAGGCAGACCCATTCCTCCCCACAGGGGTGTGGGTGGTGCTGGGGAGAGGATCAGTTTTGGGGAGGGGGTCTTGCTCCAGCATGAAATGAGATCCATATCTCTCTGATGTTGCCTAAATTAGCTGAAGTTTGATCTTGAGATGATATTATGACATTTTGTTCTGATGTAGCTGCTTGCAGGTTTGCAATTGAATGTTTGACCCTGACTGAACGGTGCATGAGGGAGCTTTTCTCTCTCCAGCTTTTATCCATCACATTGCTTTGCAATAAACATGTCTGCAGTGGTATGTTGCTGAAAACTGAGGTATCATTGGGGGGAGGAATCGGTATAAAAGGCAGCTGTAGCGCCTGTCACCTAGCACAAGCTGTACAGGTCTCGGAAATGGGGACGTGCTCTCTGCCAGCCTTCCTGCCATGCCAAAATAGGGCCAGGGAGCTGCTCATTGCAGGCATGAGGTAATGCCTCTTCAGCAACACCTTGGTTTTAGGGTTGGATTATGACTTTGAGAATATGTTGGGCTTTTTGGCGCAGGCCAGGCTTATGGGAGCGGTGGGGAGGGTCTGGCTCTGGCAAGCAGTGGTGCCGGCGAGGCAGGTGGGATGGTCAGAAAGCAACAGGGCAAGAAGTTCTGGTCTGGCCGTGCGGTGGATGAGCCCATGCTCAGCATGGGCAAGGGGAAGCTGTCACAGCTCCTGGTGGCACCAGCAGCCCCTTCTTGGGGGCATGTCCCTCTGCCATAGGGATGGCACTGAGAGCACCGGGCAGGTTTTCCTCACAGAAAAAACCTGCCCAGCTGCCTGTCCTCACAGGGAGTACTGAGGCCCCATGTTTTCAGCCCAAAGTGTGCAGTGCTGGTGTCCCTGCAAGGGATGACAAAGTGCAGACAGTGTGTGGTTTAAGAGGTTGACTTCAACCTGAATGTGGAGCCTTTCCCCTCTCATTTCTACAGGCTTGTCTGCCTCTCATAAGCTGCATCTGACCTCCCGCATGGCTCCTTCATGATGTGTGCATGAAGAGTTTGGCCCAGGCCCTAGAAGTTAGTAATCCCCGAGCACCATTCCTCCAAGGAGCTGCAGCGGTCCGGGTGCCTGGGGAGGTTTGCGGTGCCTGGTCTGCCAGGAGACCCCTTCCCTCTACAAGTGGCATCAGCCCTGCTTTTCCATCAGCACTCAACTCACATGCTAAAAACTTATACTGATAACTTAAAAAGACAACATCAATGATTGGAGTCACAGCAATAAAAGTGAAGTGCATGGCTGCTGCCAGGCTTCTTTCTTGCTCCTTGGTGTTCTGGCTCCAGCACTCAACCAATAGATTTAAATATAAAACAGATCATTAACGGCTGGCTCAACATCTGCTAATATTATTTTCCTTGCATTGTCTGTGCGTCTTTGTTTATCTCAGTGTGCTACTTTGTTTTTCCCCTTTTATAATAAGGATCATTCCTTTATTTTAAAGCGCCACATCAATTTTCAATTGCTTGGGCTCTTGGAGCCTCCCACGCTTTGCCCACATGCTTGCACCGCAAGAAGAGGTGGAGAAACAAAGCAAATGCGAAGCGTGGGATGATTGTTGCTTCAAAAAACAGTAATTAAGAATCTGTTAGAAAAATAACAACTGAGTTTAATAAGAGCTTAACTTAGCTGCGTGAGCTGGACAGAGAGAGACTCCTGGGCTGTTTCATAGAAACCAAGCAGCTCAACTCTTCAGGAGACTTTCAAGTGACATTGAAGTGGATTCATGAAACTCCAGTAAGAGGCATTGTTCTTGTTTCTATTGGAGAGATGGCTTGCCTTTTTCTTTAAAAAGAATTTATAACAACCAGCATTGTAATGAAAATTCAAATGCAAAAAGTGAAAACTTTGGCATAAAATCTACCCTTATACTAAGACAGCTGATTTATATCACCAAAATCCTGGGCAATTCTCAGTTAAGCCCCAAAGCCTGTTGTTATTATACACATCCCTCTACCTCCATACCACAACGCAGATGATACAATATGCAAAATCACCAGCTGTTCAGGTATTCATAGAGTACTTAAGCTAAGTGAGTTGAGGATGGAGTGTACTTTTTTACCTTGAAATTCATCTATATTTCTTTTGTCCCCACTCTCTCAACTTCATACCTTTTAAAGTTCATCACATTTATCCTGATGAAAAAGAACTAAAGAGGAAAATTAGACCTGTAAATACCTACTGAACATAACTTTCTGTGAAGCAGATGGACTTGTAATACAGTATCGTATGACTAGAGCTTCTAGTCTTCTGCTTAGAGCTGTTCAAGAGGATCTCACGCCATTCTTGCCAGACACAAGTAAAGAGTGCCTTTCAAGCAATATTTCCTTTTCTCACAAGCAGAAGCAAAAAGACCCTCTCCTCTTCCTAGACCTCAAGAGGTCTTTCACTGCGCAAGAGGGTCTCTGGTTGTCGGGAGGAGTCCTCATCCCTGAAAGAACAGGGAATCTCCCCCACTTTTAAGACACTTTTAGTTTGGGAAATCCAGGCTCAGTGCTTCGTTGCTGGTCCCAGGCCAGGAAGCACTGTGGCTCCCTTCATGCCCCTCACCTGGGCCTGGGGCAGCGGTGCTAGCAAGCTTGCTCCCCCCACCTCGGAGACAAATGCCAGAAGCATGTCCAAATTCCCTTGCTGTATCCTCTGTTTCTTCAAAGGTCTCCCTTGCCTGTTTTCATCTTTGGTGCTCGCGGGGATTTTGCTGGGTCTGGTAGTAATTGTTGTACATCTGCCATAGAAGAAGTCTCCCACCAGTGTAATACAGGGACAAACTGCTTAGCCCAGAATGCTCTGACTAGTTGCCGTTGTGTTTTAGGGGCCTTAAATTTGCAATATAGGTGAGAAGTGACAGTAGTATGTTATTGGTGACTTCATAAGTAAAAACCAAAACTGCTCTGCCTCAGCATGACTATTTCCTTTCATCTACCTCTGTCATGCTGAGGTTTCACTTGGGAATGTCACATTTCCAAAAGGTTTAATCAATAAAATGTTGCCCAAAGTTTTATGACACCTGGTAGCCAGTTTATGCCAGGGATAAGTGCAAGTTATATTATCCAGCATCTCAGGATAGTTGGGCTCGATGAGAAATGGACCACTTCCAAAATTCATCCCTGGAGTGACAAAATTTGGAACCGTCTCTGGTGCTCACTCTCCGTTTGGCTTAAGGAGGTATTGCAAGACCATCCTCAGTGGTAACTTAAATATTACTTCATCACAGTGAAATGTTAAGACAGATAATAGTTGTAGTAGCTCAGTAGTGATAACTCAGTAGTCTGAAAATTTCCTTTGGGTATCTCACATGAAACACTTTAAAAGCTGAGGCATGTCATCCTCAGTATGAAGCAATAATTTGAAATACTGCAGATCCAGATGCCGACTTCCCACTGAATTCATTGTAAATCACATGAATTTGTACTAAGTCTAGGCAAACAGCTCTTAACCCAAGGAAATGAGTTATGCTCAAGCTTGCATAAGCAAACCAAGCTTATTTCACCATACAAAAGTCCAGTCCTAAGCTCAGGTGGGGAGACAAGACTGTCAACTTCCCTACACAGATCCCAGAAAAATCTATGTTTCATTGCTGTGGCAAGCCAGGATATCTTCAACCATCTCCCATCTGGTTGGTGTTTCATGGTTTGCATTCACACAGACAGTGCTTTTGGGTCAGGGTCACTGTTTTTCCACAAGCGACTTTCAAAGCACCTGGCATGCTTTGGACAATACCTGAAAGTGGAGAATAAGGTTCATCCCTCCACAAAGGGAGCACTGGAGAAGGATCACCCGAGATCAGGTGGATCTCAAGCTGTTGGACCCCATCACTGACACAAGCAGACCCCACAAAATAGCATCGGAAGCTGAGGTTTCCCATCTGCTCCAGGGCTGGCTGCTGCTTCAATGCATGACACAACCAAGGACGTGACACCATTTTGCTTCTGTGCTTCTTCAGTGCTTCTCTCATGTTTTAAATAAACTTTTGACTTCTGTCCAAATGGAGTTAACTAGGAGGAAAAGGAAAACTTGAACAGCCTTGCAAACACATGGAAATAGGTGATAAATATAATATATTATATGGTAACTGAGCTTGCATAAATCATAATTTTTCGATCTTTTATTAAGCTAATGGGATTGAGTTTTGGAATACATTTTTTTTTAAAAAAAGAAGGCTAATAGTAATTTAGCTATGGTGAAGATCAGATCATCCACACCAAATTTGTTCTGGCTCATCACAGTCCAACTTCTCATGTGTCAGCTGTAGATAATTTTTCAACAACCAACCTGGAATACTACTTGAACTTCTGAAAAAATGATCTGCTTCCAAAACATGTGAAAGGCTTCAGCGTGCAAGTAATTGAGAGCTCCTGGACAAAGAGTTTCAAAAGCCCTGATTCTTTCCGCTGCTTTGAACTGAGGTTGTATCTCTCAGACTGCTATGATCCATGGGTCTTCCTGAGTGAGCTCTCATGAAGCAGGTGCCTGTCTGTCAAGCTTTCCTGGCTTTTTCATAAAAGCATCTTTTGTCATTGTAGCAAAAGATTTTAGAGAAAGTTATTGATGTATGAAAAGAAACTTCATTACTTTTGCTACCAGCCAGGTAGGTGGAGAAGGTTAAGTCTAAACCCCATGGAGGGCTCTTGAAAATTTGAGCCTGGTATATCTACAGGCTTTTTTGCAAGGAGGCAGACACTTGCTCTAAGCTCTGAGTGTTCTCATACACACTTTTTTTCTCATCTGGGCAGATTCTCTGGCATTTGGCACCACACTGGTGTGGCCACATGGTTCCTGACTGGCTTGGACTGCGGTCAGATCAAGCTTGAGTCTGCCTGCAAAATGCTGTGTAGATGTAGCCTTTGATGTGTTCCTGAGCCAGATGCAGCATTTTCCAGCATAAGGAATGTGGAATAACAAGTTTTATGATATCTGGCAGTGCAAGTGTTACCCCAGATTGAACACTGGTTCCCATCCAAAATGGTAATCTCCCTTTGTGGGCTGCACTTATTTAGGGTCTGTATCTCAAATGTTCAAGTGTTTTCCTCACAGATTGCATTTGCCTGTGCAAAATAGATGGTGCCTTGCATGTATATGCATGCAAATAGTTGATTTGCAGGTGGAAATGAACTATTCCTAATAGCTGCAAATAATGAGAAAAATGAAGAATCAGAGAAGCTGATATTCTTGTGTTAAAGGTCTTGTAAATAAAACAAAGGAAACAAGTGGCAGCATATATAATAGGGCTGTTTATTGTTCCCAAGTTAAAGAATGTTTTCTTGACTGAGCAACGTCCCTGCCAAATGACTCGTGAAGAGCTTTGTTGTGACATAAGTGAAGTCAAGGAAAATCGGTATTGTTATAGGCATTTTGATCTGTCATGGACTGTTTCTGCAGAATGACTGGACTTTGTGCTCTACAGTGAAGTATATATTTCAACACTGGCAAGTTAATGCAGGCTAGGGAAGAAGCAAGATATTAATAATGCTGTGGAAACTTTTGGGAAAGAAGCTGAGCAGGGACAATCTGTACGTGATGTCTGTGGAGCTTGTGGGCACTCAGCAGCTCTAAAAAACCAGACCACTGATGGTGGTGCTTAATATATTGACTTAGCTGCTGAGCTGCAGGCACAAAAACATAGAAGTTTTGGGGGGATCTGGCAGTCTGTGCTTGTTGGTTCTTGAATGTGTGGCAGGAGGCATCTAAGCACATGCTCATTGTACCATAAGACTGCTCAGAAGGAGCATGCAAAGATTGCTAATACCTCCAGTGTAACTTTTCTCTTCTCAGACAATTGTGCATCAGCTCATTTACTTTCAGCAGAACGTGGTGTAGGGTGGTGTGGAGCTGACATGAAAAACACATGAAGCCAGCCATGAAAAGTTAGACTTGCCATCTTGGATATTCCTGGGAAGCTGTGATCATCCTGATACAGAAATGTCACTGCAGACACTGTTGGGATAGGTACCCAGGAAAATCCTGGGAATAGATTAGATGTAGTATCTTTCCTGAAAGTGCTGTGTCATGTGAGCACTGATACCTCTCATCTTGCTGATTAAGTGCACAGGCACAAAGGGTACCCCGCTGCCCCTCCCAAACTCAACAGCTGCTACTTGGAAGAGGCTTTTTTTCCCCCATAATTGGTATTAGATGATGATGATGCCACAGGCTTTGAAATATTGGAAGCCAGAACTGATCACGCTTACAGATAGCTGAACAATGCAGTGCAATGTAAACTAGGCAAACAAATCCATCTGGGTTGCCAGAGAAGGCAGAGAAAAGCTCTAATCTTCTAGAAGCAGCTGTTGGCCAAGCTGACATTGAAAGGCATTATTTTTAAAATGAAAGCTTCTGTGTGGGTGATGAAAGCTGCTGGATTTCTTGCTTTGGACTGGAAGCACTTGTCAGTAGCCCAGACAGAGATCAAAATTATTGAATGCTGCAGAGCAAGAGTGATAAGCAGGACCCTCTTCAGTGGGTAATGGATTCCTGTCCATGCTGGGACAGGGTGGGTTTTGCCAGGAATAGCTGCTCACTGACAGCAGCAGCAGCAGCGTTTGCACACAGGTGAGCAGCCCCTGACAGCTTTTTAATTCAGAAGCACCTGGTGAGCCTCAGCTCTCCTTTCCTTGATGCGCCTTGGTACAGAAAGAGATGCAGGAGCCAGTGAGTCCAAGCTGGTGGGAGACAGTGGCTGGATGGTGCTGGAGGTGCTGGAGGTCACCAGGGCAGGGTGATGGCAGCAGCGCTGAGCCAGGGCAGGACAGTTGATGGTGCACCTGAGCTGGCTGGGAGCAAAGCCGTGCTATGCACCCTGCCTTGGGGTGCCTTACCAAACTGTTTAAGGCAAGAGGCAAGTATCCCGGTCCAATTCCTCCTGGAGAAGTCCCAACGCATGTGGAAGCTTATAGCTGGACATTAGCTTGTGCTAAGTCCTAGGATAGACCTCGTCAGGATGGTTAAGTGAACAAAACCTTCCTGAGGTAACTACAGCCTGTGGCAGCAAACGAGTGATGTCAGGAGTCTGGATGTGCTGCTCAGGTAAAACAAGCTACATCAGTCAAAGTGGCTTTATTCCAGGACAAGTGAGTCAAACCTAGGGCTTTTGCCATTATAATATTATAAAGTTAGAGGAAAAAGCCCCCAAACCCTAAAATTACATGGTCATACTAGCAAGTGTCTTTAGAGGCCTGATCTTAGTGCCTGAAAAGTTAAGTTAAAAAAAAAAACAACAACAAAAGACAGAGAATAAATTAATTTATGAGGATAACATTGTTAGAATCAATAAGCATGTGGGTTTTCATCCAGGGTGAGATGATACAGTTCAACTGTGGAAAAGCAAAGGAGAAGAGGATCTGCCATGTGTATGGCACTCTCAGGTGCTTGGTGGTATGCTACCAATGGCAGTAGCAGCAAGTAAAATAGTTGTAATTTGTATGGCCTTTAACAGTCTGTGATGCCTGAGGGATGCAACAAAGATCCGTATTTTTCTTTTGTGCACTGCGGCTGCCAGAAAACTAAAAGCCACCCCTACCAGGGTAAGTAGCATTACCATCCATGGTGCAGACAGGGACACTGGACCACAGAGGTGTTTGCTCAGAGCTGTGGACTTATGGCAGGGCCATCAGGTGTTAGTGGAGGCAGGCCCAGGACCCAGTCCTCCGCTGCAGAGAAGAGACGTCACTGGAGGACCCTGCATCAGGGTCTGTTGTGAGCAGTTCCTCTGGTACATTGCAACCCACGAAGTAGTGAACTTGACTTGAGGCTTCTAGACTTGGAGGCTGGAACAAAAAGAGTAACATCCAGGGCTAGTGCCAAGCCCCCTCTCTGAAAGCAAGACGTCCTTTGGGCGTTGGTGCTGGTGGTTTGCCTGGCAGAACAAACATGAGAGTGGAGGAGCAAGCAAAATGTTTCATTATCCTCATTGCCAGAGAGTTTAAATAATCTGACAGAGAGACTTGTTTAGCTGCAAAGCCATATAGACCATATTGTCTAAATACATTTTGGTTTCCTGTTAAACTCCATTTATAAGAGTGACTAGAAAACTAATAAAATCTACTAAGAACAACGATGGTAATTTAGCACTCAGAGAGTGAGAGAGGAGCTGTATCTGAGGATTGCATATGCTGCTCTAATATCTTCAAGCCATGCCTGAAGTACAAATATTTCTTCTGATGAGCTATAAGCCTACACAGGAGGGGGTTTTCTGTAATTTATTTTTTTTCTTCTGGACAACATCTACTACTTGTCTTCTGAGGTTTTTCATAGAAAGTTGTCACCAGCCAGCTTTACAGAGAAAAGTTAAAAGACTCAGTAGGTAATGTAATGTTCTGTGAGATGCAAAATGAATCACCTCCGGTTCAGTCAAAGGTTACTTTATACAAGAGGTCTCTCCTTGATTTTCACTGGTTTGTGGTGACTTCCATCACAACCTTGTCAATCAAATAGGAGATGTCATGTTTTTAAAACCATGTCATGCATGGGTCTAACGCATTGATCATCTGCTTGACAATGGCTGGTCAATGCACTGCGCTTTCAGATGCACCTAAATGTAGTGCCAAAGCTTTAACTCAATGAAACTTTTAGCAGCTTTGTTCTTTCCTACTTGCTTTGACCTCTTAATTTTTCCACACATTTTTTGAAAAAGAGAAATGGTGCATTTTTAGTGAACATTTAAAAAACTAATTTAATATTCTTATTTAAACATGTCAGTGTAAATGGTGAAAAACAAGGGGGAAAACCACCAAAGAAATAAAAAACAAACCCCAAAATACAGTTTTGTGGAATGACTCTATGTCCAAACTTGAGATTTATATAGCTTTATTTTGGTGTCCTAAATTTTCCTCATGATCAGCCTTTATCTTAATAGTTGCTGCCCAGTGCTGCTATGAGGTCAGGTTGTATGTGGTTAAACAGCTGCTGTACTCCGACCAGAGGTGGAAGCATTTCCATGATGGTCTGAAAAGAACTGGTGTACGGCATTTGTACAGCTCTTTGGGGATCTTCCTGGATGAAAGGCACTATTATACGGGTAAGATCATTATCATTATCATGAAAAACCTTCTCAAGGAAGCAATTCCACCTTCTGCTTCTGACACCTCATTTCTCTGTTGTCTCAGGAGCCTCTTTTGTATCTCCTAGGAGTGTCAGTTCACATCTTAATCTCTTTGTATGTAATCTCATTACAGATAATCCCATTTGCTGGAGATGTCAGTACTTCTCCACTATGTGAGGAAGGATTTCCACTCGGCTCATTTTGTAACTGATCCCAGCTACATTCACTGTACAAAACAGACTGGCTGCAGCTGGAATCTCCTCAGGTTAGGTTTGCTGTGGGCAGGGAAATTCAAGGCAAAGAGAAAGAAAGAGAAGAAGAGAGAAATAGAAAGAGAGAAAGAGCGAAAGAGAGAAGGAAGGAAGGAAGGAAGGAAGGAAGGAAGGAAGGAAGGAAGGAAGGAAGGAGAGAAAGAGAGAAAAAGAAAGAAAGAAAGATGGATGGATGGATGGATGGATGGATGAAGGAACTCCTTTCTGCTAATAATATCTAATGATTTTTTTCTCCACCTCATTGTTTACATGAGAGAGGAAATTTCCCTTTAGAAAAAATAATCAAGGTTAATAAAAAGATAATAATAAAGGAAGTTTGGAAATTACTTTCACAGCTATCCATCTTCACTCAGGTCTGCATGATAGAGGCAGATGCACTGTGAGCTTTCCTCACTTTGATTTCTTGCCTTTTAGTAACTCTTGTCAATTAGGGAGTATATAGTCTACTCTCAATTCATTAAGTGCACCACAATTGTCAGTTAGTGACAGGCTCAGGGGAGGCCAGGACTAAGTAAACATGGAGGATAAATTATACAAGAGCACAGTTTGGAGAAAAATAGGGCCCTCTTTATGTAACATGCTTATCCATAAAATCTTGAGTAAGCTTCTATCGTTGACAAAAGTCCAAAACCTCATATCCTTAAAGGGATGAGTGGAGAAAAAAAAAGCAGTCACTCTCCTTTGACGGTTTGAAAAAAGAAAAGATGTTTGTACCACTCACTGACTGGCTAATGAATAATCAGATTTCACAGCTTGAGTGCTGGGGTGGTAATTTGGTTGCACGCCATGCTCCAAATCCATGGAATAGTGCTTCATTAATGTGAAGACCTGTATAATCAAACAATTAGCAGTCTCTCTGCTGCTAAAGCAGCTTTTCATCAGCATATATACTTCGTTGTAAGATGAGTCTCAAATTACTGGATCTGACAGCAACTAGTCTTTTACTAAATCACAGCAGTAGTAAAGTAGGGTGGACAGAGCGTCCGTTTTTTTAACCCATTTCTACATCTGCAAGAGGTTCATTCTGTCCATGCCACATGCTGTATATAACTACCATTGGGAAGGTGAAGACATTATAGATGAACTGAAATTTCATTTAAATGAGTCAATCACAGATTAGATTTTTTTACCAGAATGTTCAAGTGCTGTAAATTAGCAGTTATATGTTGCTACTTCTCACTTCACTTATCTTCCAGGAAGGAGAAAGAGACTTCTACCCATATTCCAGTACCCAAATGTCACCCTCTTCCATTCCTTCTACAGGATTTAACCAAACAGGCAGAAGGAAGCGCCACAAATTTCAAGTCTTTTTCTATACTTTGACATTGGATTCTGCTGAGGTCCAAGGGCAACTGCCCTCTGCTCATTTGAAATGATCACAGCTAGAGGAGAGGAAGTGGAAAAAGTGAAGATAAGTCCAGACTGAAAAATGCATCTTCACATATGGGTCTGAATCTCCCACTTGCTTCAAGCTCAGAAAGCCCTGGTGTGTAGAGTCTCTCATGTCTCTCATCTCCATGCCAGCTTGGGACATTGTTGACATCTTCCAGGGGACAAAAGCATTGATATGGGCTTGTGCAACTGCTCATGCAACTTCTGCCACCAGACTGGTGGGCAATGGAGGTGTTCACAGGTAGGATGGAGCAATGAATAGGATCAGAGTAAGCTAGCAAATTATATGGAAGGAATAAGTGGTTTTTGTATGGATGGTTTTGTAGAGCATTCCCATGCTCTAATTACAGACAGTTTTCCTCATATTATCAAATAAGGCTTAGTATTATTTATTTATGTACATGCTATATGGCTTTTTTCTTAGTATTACTTATTTATGTACATGCTAGATGGCTTTTTTGTTTCCTTTAGTATTGCCGTCATTGTTCTGGAAATCAGCTGAACGTCAGCGGGTTTGTTTTGTTCTGTGGCCCAGCAGGTGCCTGCTGCTGAGAGTACTGGAAACATACAACAAGTATTTGTGATGTTGGCATACATACTGCACCAGAACCTTCACTTGTGGGAGACAGTGCAATGAAGTTCATTTGTGTCAGCTGAGACACTGACCCATTGCATTTGTCATCTAATTTAACAATAGCTGATCTGAAGTGGAACAGTTCTGGTCTGTGTTCATGGCTGCTGTGTTTTATCTGGTTTTCTCTTCTTTCCTGTTTGTAAAAAAACCCAGCAGATATTTTACATGTTATGAGTTTTGTACCTGTTCTGTGACCCAAATATCTGAAGTGCAACTCATGATAGCTGAAAGGCTCAGTAGCTCAAAGTACCTGTTAGTCTGCCCTGCCTGAATAGGTGTTTTCTAAATATCAGATGTAGAAGTGATGATGAGTTCAGGTTCACCCTAGAAAACGTTTTCTCCAAGAGCAATCCTAAAATTTGACCATTTCAGAGAAGATGAAAGGAAAGGTCTCCTGCTTTCAATATCTGTGTCAGTCTAATACCAGCTTGAGAAGACTGTGCTGTAGAGGTCATCCTGTTTTTGTTATATCAGAAACAGAGAGACAGGAACTGGAAAAATCCCTCAAGCCAACTACCCAGTTTTCAGCAAGAGCTACAACGTACTAACACATAATCACCTTTAATACAGCTGGCCTCCACCATTTTTACCCAAGCCGTGATCTCCTTTTGACTTCCAAAAGACTCTGCAATCACCGAACACAGAAAGTCTGTCGCACTTCAGTGGTTATTCACTGATCTGGACTTACCCTCACTGTCAAAGCAAACAGAGGATGGGACCCAGCACAGGATCCAGCCCCTGCTCCTTGTGTGTATGTGCTGTTACTGACTCATGAGGGGCACCCTCAGGTCAAAGTGGGCACAGTTTCTACAGAAATTAAATCTTAAACTAATGAAGCAGGTAGTAATTTTTTTTATTTATTTTTTTTTTAAAAATAGTATGATGTATCTTAATGCCTCTCCCCTTTTCAATGCACACCAAACAGCTCTCTGGCACTGGCTATGCCTCTGCCATTGTACAGCTATGGTGTCCCTAAAGAACTGCACAAATAAAGATATGCATTTCAGGTCACAGGGTTGGCTAGTTTGAGAGACCTAATGTCTGGATTTAAAAAAAAAAAACAAAAACAAAACCAAAACCCCAACCAAACATATTCAAACATGCAGCTTTGCAATGCTGATGATTTTTAATCTTTGTAATGGTTTAACTTGTGAGATCATGTGTGGTATTCTCTTCATTGTCAGGCAGAGGAAACAGAGGCCATTGCTAGACACTAAATATGGTCATTAATTTTCTTAGGCATTCATCTTGCTCATAACCATTTGGATGTGTACGCTGAAACTTATGAACCCATTCATAAAGCTAGCATTGCTTTGAGAAATGATGTTGTGACACATTTTCTCCAGAAACAGTTTTTTGTCCAGTCCTTGCCTGAAAAACAATTAGGAACATTTTTCCTTTGGATTCCTTTACAAATGTCCTCAATGATTCTTTCCTTGGTGGAAATTATACAGAAAGGGCTCTAATCCATCTGGGAAGAGCCTCACGAGCAAAGGGGAGGCAGTGGCTTGTTTTCTCCAGCTACCCCTCACGGTGGAGCCCTCCCTTTACCCCTCTTTCGGAGGCACTGTCCTGCAGAGGATGGCAGCCCATCCAGCAGCGCTCCAGGAGCCCTGCTCAGGGCAAACTGGTGCTGCCTAAACTTTCTGGGGTGTTCTGCCACAGGCCATGGGAAGAAGGTAGAGCTGTGACTGCTGGCTGGCGGTCTATGATGCAATGAGCTCTGACAAGGGCGAGTATTTATCCTCAGGAGGACAGAGTGTGAAAAAGGCCTGGGAAATTCATAAGGAGGAGTGAGCTTTGGTAAATGTCCTAGGGGAATTAGGCACAAAGTCTCGGCACAGGAGTTATGTGCCTACAGTGCATCGGTGCTTTTATAATCCTACCCTTAAGCCACTTACTTGTTTCAGGTTCGCTCTCCCTCCCTGCAAATTGTTGGGGGGGGGGGGGAGGGGGCGGGAAAGGAGAAGAAAACCCCACAGGTAGAATACAATAAAAGCAGGGAGGCAGTGACTACACTTTCTCCTTGTTTATGGAAATAGTGGGTGTCCCAGTGTACCAGGGGACTGAAAACCCTGCCAGGGTGTCCTGGTTTTGGCTGACATGGAGCTAATTTCCTTTCTAGCAGCCAGCATAGTGCTGTGTTTCAGATTTAGTATGAGAATAAGATTGATAACACACTGATGTTTTTAGTTGCTGCTAGGTAGTTGTAGTGTCTACATTAAGTCAAGGACTTTTCAGCTTCCCACGCCCTGCCAGGTGCACCAGAAGCTGAGAGACCACAGCCAGGACAGCTGGCCCAGACTGTCCAAAGGGATATTCCCTGCCACAGAACGTCAGGCTCCGGATATAACTGGAGAGGCTAGCCGGCTGGCAGATTTGCTGCTTGGAAACAGACTGGGCATCGGGCTGTTTTTTTTCCTTTCTGCATGTGGTGAGCAATTGCATTTGTGCATCACTTGGGGTATTATCATCATTATCATCATCATCATCATCATCATCATCATCATCATCATCATCATCATCATCATCTTCCTTTATTATCCTATAGACCATCTTTATCTCAACCCACAAGGGGGTTTTTTCATTCTCCTTCCCATCCCCTTGGTGGGTGGGAGGGGTGAGCGAGCGGCTGCGTGGTGCAGTGGCTGCTGTCTGGGGCAAAACCACAATGCAGGGTACCCCAAGACTGCAGGAGGAAAGCAAATCCAGTGGCTTGCACCCACTGTAATCGTTCCTGTTTCAGGATGCTGTTCCTTGAAACAGCAACATACACTGCAAGTGTGACACTCTGTGTATACGCAGGTAATGCATATATGAATTTATAGTATAATATTAGGCACACACACACCCCTCCTTACCATTTTTACTGCCACATTTGTATCACAATGGGTATTTTTCGGCTATGAATTGCTTGGCTCTAAAAACTCTTTTCCTTGCATGACACCTCTGTCCCTGTTATATCTCAGGACCAAGTCCTGCAGATGCTGCTGTGTGCATTCAAGTATGAGTGTCTCTGCCAGTGTAACTCTTGAAATAGGAAAAACACATTCCAATAGCAGTAAGAGGCAAATAACATGAAATAAAAAATATGTTGCAGGAATATAAAAAATATATGTTGCAGGAATAGAGCCAAAAGAGATGGAAATACTCATATGGTGCTACAAAGGAAACAGTTACGTGAAACTTGGATTGTAAATAAATAAATGTATATATGTAAAAAACCCAATCACAGTCTATTGTAGATTGATCACAACAAATACAACAGCTTTAAATAAATGTGGTCCAATACTCACATTAAATGAGTTTCATTTCTTGATGATTTATAAATAATAATAATGTTACTTTCAGGACTAATTATTCAAACTCTGCCAATTTGAAATAATTTAAAAATCCCCCACTTTTGTATAAAGATATCAATTTTACTCTATTTTTTTGAAAAATAGTTTAGTTTTCCTTTTCTTTTTTTTTTCTGTTGCATAAAACTTGTGTTTTAACAAATCACTGCCATGAGCTAACCCAGATCTGAATCCAGAAAATGCTCTCGACATTATCCTTCTCTGTTCACATATATTTGAAGTAAATTACATCAAATTGTATTTGAAATACCAAACTGGCATTAATGGAAGCTTTTTTTTGCTCCAGGCACCATTTTAAAATAGATGAGCATAAAAATGCAGTCTGCATCATTAAGTTTATATGAAACTAGTGAGAATAAAAATCACCATGTAAGTTCTAATAAGATGTGTTTTTCATTCCAGTTTAATAACCCAAGACTATATTCATCTTCCAGTATAATAAATACACTGAAAGGAATTCATTCTTTTGTGGTTTTTAACATGTTGAGGGTTTCAGAAGATGGAGTTTTCTGGGAAGCTGGGTGAAGAAAATTCTTTAATATGGCAGTGTGGAGTATTATTATCATAAATAATTAATGTGCACAGCAGAAGAAAGCCTAGCTTCATTAATAATTCTTATTTTTAGTTGGCATAAGCTAGAGGTGCTGTATCTTCTTTCATCCGATCTATGTCAATTTCTCCGATTTTAATTTACTAGATGTTAAAATTTTAAAGGTATGCTACATTTTGCAATGGATTTTTGTTTGTGACTTTGCATTGATATCCTACTGCTAATTCTTACCCGTCGAGATATTTTTAGTAACAAGCAAAAAAAGGAAGAAAAAAAAATAGTAGCAGCCAGGCAAGGTAGAGTGGGCATCAGTGTCAGCTCCTTTCATCTTTCATTTCCCTTTGGGACCAGTTAAGATGCTTCTTTGATTAGGACCTCAGGAAATATTAAAAAGCTCTTCTGTGAATTTAAACTCATCAAACTTGTCTCTGTTTATTTTTTTGAATACCGAGATAATTCACCTCCCGCATTTCGAGAACACGGGTTCCCTCCAACCCAACCGCGCTCCTCTGATCAGCTAAGTCACTTGTCAACATCGCTGAATCTCTCCTAACAAATGTTAGTGCTTCATTAGCGCAGCGCCTGAGTCGGAGCCGCTCCTAAATGTTCCTTATTAGCACAAACGAGGAAATAAAGATGACACTATAGATGGCACTGAGGCGGCATGCCACGAGGCGAGTGCAGGTAGTGCTGGATTCAAACAAAGGAGAACGATGTGACACCTGAAGGAAAACCACAGAGCGCGGGGGGGGGACGCACACACCATTTTGTCTTGTTGCAAAATGTACGAGGGAAAGAGACTGCGGCTCTCATTGCAACTTTGGAAACACCAATACCGTGGAGATGCAACGTTAACCTGCATTACGGCTTTAAAACACATTTGCAAATGTTCTTGTTAATCAGGGTAAATGTTGGAGCTGATTGAAAAGTGATGGTTGGCTGTTTTTTTCTTTCCTCTTAAGTATTTTAAAAGAAAATGTGTTTGTTTGGGGTTTTTTGTCCAAACTGCATTGATCTGGCTGGGAAAAAATAACCGACCCCTTCCTCCTGATTTTTATACTTTTCTCTCCATTTTAACCATTTCTCTCCTTCTATTTTTCTTGAGACCAAAAGAACAAAAAACCAGAGAGATGTGGAAGAAGAAAAAAGATACCGCAGAGACTGTGAGAGAAGGGAGCACCCTGTGAAAATAATAGCTTTAAGGTGGGAGGGAGAAGGAAGACAACAAAAAGCAAAACGCATAAAGTTGCTTACTTGGGAAGAAGGTCATTTTAACCTTGTTTATTTTTGGATGAAAATTTTCAGCTATGAGAAGTACTTCTAGCATCTGCAGTAGCCCAGGTAGTCATTTCACCCAGTATCACGGCATCTTCAGTCAGGCACCGGTGTTCCTTATACAATCAATTTCTCTTAAAGAATTTTCACAGCTTTTTCCAATGTTGCCATGTGTTTTGTGGTATTTATCTTAAAGTTACACTGCAGCCTGTGTCCCATTGCAGCTCAGAGACCCAGGCTGGGTAAACCTGGGGAATTAGGCTCCCATCACTGAAATGCTGCGTATATGTACACACATGGCCCCAAAATCAGTGATGTTACTGAACCCACATGCACGAACTCAGACAATGGTTGGCAGATGAATTTAGGCATGGCCAGAAAATTGCGGTTGCTTTGACATGACGTCCCATGTGGCCGTCGGGAGTGCCACGCGCAGGTCTGCAGCGGCTGGCAAACACAAGCTGCAGCCCGGGCACTCTCCAGTGTGCCAGGAGGGGACACGGACCAACACAAAATCACCCAGAAAGACCCACTTAAAAGAGACCTCTCACGTTGTGTAAACCCACATGGCAGCAGCCACCCCTCAGCAGAGGAGAGCCTTTCCCCTCTCCGGTCCCACACGAAGACCCGGCTCCAGCGGGAACCGCAAGCACGGATCTGCCAAAGCAAACAGGGCAGTGCCCGGTGTGAGGCACCGGGATGCTGGGAGGCGGCAAATGTCTGCCAAGAAATGATTATGGTCCCTGTACAACCCGCAGGGATAGACCTGGTTTTGCATCGTTCATTTATTTCAAAGCAAAGAACAAGTACCACACCTCAACCATGCACTTAATGTCTTATCTTCATTAATGTCTGCATGGAATAATATGGTCACACCATATATCCATAAGGGTGCTGGTTTTGCTAGGCTTCAAGTCTATCTTTAAGGCACTTATTCACCAATATGTTCAGCTTTTTTTTTTTTTCTATTTTGTTGACTTCTCACTCCTTTCTCTCAGGCAAATGGTCAGGTCGCATCATTTCAGAATAGCGTCGCATATCTGGCTTCTTTCTTTCTGAGGTTTCAGGATACTTTATAAAGCTGAAGGGCTGTGATTTTGCTGCACTCTTGTTTTCATGGGAAGGAGCGTAAGAGGTGACTTTCCTGTATTTTATTGGGGTATTTGCTACTATCAAAAGGGAAAAAAGTGACAAAACTTTGTGTTCCAGCAACAGCATACTCACCAATCGGCAAATGCAGACCAATTGTACAATAGGTGAAAGACATGGACTTGCATGCTAAAATCTGCACCAAAAGAGGCATTTTCCTGACTTCTTTTTTTCCTATAAATCCTCTGTGACAATGGGTTTATTTTGCAGGGAAATATGCAAATATCTTAATCTAGTAGAACAGTATGACAGTCTGAATGTGGGTCTCTTCACTATACAGTGATAAATGCTTGTTTAAGAGGACCAGCACCAGGAAGATGATAAATTTCTGAGTGCAAAATCAGAATGTCTGCAGAAAAACTGTGTGGTCCTTTGAAAAAAAAAACAAACCTGCAAACCCACAACAAACAACAAATGGATGGGCAGTGAGGACCTGTCTCTCTGAATAATAAATTTTCATTTTTTCTGAAATACAAAGCATTAGTAAATGAGTGGGTGATCGAACTGGGGATCTTTTGCTGCTCTCTTTCTGCACTCATATCATGAAAAAACTCACTTTTTTACAAGGTCTGTTCTCTCTTTGTTTTATTTTATACATTAATTATATAGTGTCAGCTGTTGGAACAATACTTCTAAAATATTCCTGTAAATGTTGAAACTGTATCTGCAGAGACTTTTTTGATTTTTTTTTTTTTTTTTGCAACATCCTAATTTGAAAAGTGATTTAAGAACTGATTGGCAGTTGGCAAAAAATGAATGATAATGAACTCATTTCGATAGAGATGGACCAGATACCATGCCGGCTGTCGAAACTTTTCAAAGCTGGTTTCTCTCCAGTAAATGTGATCCTGCAGGCTCTGTCCATCTGCCTACAAGAAAAGAGACGTTCACATTCTGTGGGAAACGCTGCTGAGAAAATACCGCTGAGAATTATCGATTTCGTGATCGCTCGTCGCTCTCAGCAAGGAAACTGGACGAGGATAAACACCATGGCAAAACAACAGTGCTGAGCTCTTTTGTTTGGTTTTTTTCCCCCGCTTTGTGCATCAGCAGGTACCTGGTGCTCTTCAGCGTGATGAGGAGTACGTATGTTTTTTGGGCAGAGGCGTAGCTGCTCGAGCAGGGCAGAGCCCTCCCCGCGGCAGGGATGCTTGGGGGCAGCCTGAAGCTGGTGCTTACAAGGATGGTTTGATTCTGGCCTCACCCTAATTTTCACTGGTGCAAACCGAGTCGCAGCCACCACATTAAACAGCTGAAGTGAAAAGCTGTGCCAGCTGTTAGGCCTCTCCGGTTGCTCTCCTGTTGCATGGAATTAAAATAGCTCTGAGATTTAAAGAAAATAGCATGAATTTACCCAAGATGCAACATCTGGGGGGTGGGCTCTTCCTCACCCCTCGGTTAAGTCCGAGGTGCCGATGCCAGCAGAGGGGTGTCCGGCAACCCCCTCCCGCGGGTGGCAGCGGTGGGGAAGAAGGGTAGGACCAGCACAAGCCCCCCCCCAGCACCTGCAGTGATGCCCACCCCAGCCCCCAGGGCAGGTCGGCTCACGAATGCTCATTTCTCAGTTATTTCATTCCTCCTCCAAAGCTTGCCACCTTTCTCATTCTTTCCCCCCCCCCGAGATGGTCTCTGTGTCTCACTCAGGTGTTTTCCACCCCTGCCGAGGTCCCGGTCCCCATCCCGGTGCCCTCCCCCAGACTCTCCCAGCCTCTCCCCGTGCCTCCAGTTTCAGAGGTGGCTCTCAAGTAAAGTGCCTGTAGGCTTACCTTTGCTCAGCATCGCTGATGAATTTTTAATCAGTGGTAGTGAGACAAAGGAAATGAAGCAACTCTCACAGTGTTTAACGAATAACGTGTGGCTAAACCCCATGCCTTATCCTAGCTTACAGACATGAACAGGGTGGCAAGCATCTACCGTAGAAGCCATTTAACATCCCAGTAGGTTTTGCTCTGGTGCATGGTACTGCGGTCATGCAACTCATTAATATTATGTGGTGTTATGGTTGCACGTGGCCAAAACAAAACCAGAGAGGAAGTACTTCTACATATAATGCTGAATTCACTGCTACATCAGTTGTTAATTAAAAAAACTTGGCTCGTTTCTGTCCCTTTATACCATGAGAATGATGTAAATAAGAACCTTATCCAAAACCTTTTAAAATTCATTTTAAAAAAGGCTGGCTACAATATTTGTACAATATTTGCAGCTGAGCAGAATGAAGCAGGGAGTAACTGTATCTTCAGCTTCCCAGTTTCCACACACAAGCACCGCAGTCATCCTAGATCTGCCCGTTGCGGCGAAGGGCTGAGCAGGCTCCTGTGTTTGCAAGGCAGGATGCTAGCAGAAGGCTCACGCCAGCCGCTGCAAGAGGCAGCAGTCTGTGTGCGCAGGGTCGTGGGCTGATTCACCCAAGCAAAGCCGGTGAACACAGTTCTCTCAATTATGCACACGTAAGAAGCAGAGGAATTAGGTTTCTGTAAGCAGACTAATACTCCAGACCTCAGCATACCTGGCTTATGGTCCTGCTGCAGCTGGTGTGGCCCTGGGGCACGGTTTGAACGGATGATGCTAACGGGGCTGAATTCGTAGCACAGAGACCGGAGCTCTGCTCTTTGCTTCTAGCTAATTCCCAAGACTATGAAAGTAAGACCCTACCTCTTCAATCTCTGTATTTTGCTCCAAATGCTTTATTACCTATGAAACTCCCTGATTTCTGTGAAAGATAGAGATAAAGGAGTTGAAGTCAACCAGCAGCTTCTGAAATGAAAGTCGTGATGCTAAAACTATCCCATTACAACCAAAAAGCTAGGGTATAACATTATGATTTATTACTCAAATTATAGTAGCTCCTCAAGAACTAAGCAAAGATTTGGGCTTTTTTGTGTTTTATTCACACGTGGGCATGTTAAAAGCCATCAGAAGACACATTGTTTGTCCCAAAGGATTAACTCAGCTCTTACTAACACTTTCATTCCTGCACTACTGCAGCTCACACGTACATGTAAAAAGCACTCATAGGCTTTATTTCCCCACACCTTTGAGGGGCAATACCTGCTCAGGAATTTTTCAGCATGTTTGTTTAATGCAAGAAAGAAACATAGCACAGTCCCACAAAATATACAAGCTTCTCATCACAGCAAAGCGTCAGCCCTACTTGCAGAGGGCACAGCTCTCTGCAGGAGCCAAGTGTGTGTGATGTGTTCCCCATCCCCATCTTGCGACCTCAAGGGGAAAATAATGCACTTCTTGGAGTAAACTAGCAGCATCAGAAAGGACACTGGCACCGAATATATTTTGGTGATGTTACCTCCCAGTGCATTCAGCTGCCGAGGTCTGGTCCCCCCATCTCACAGGCTGCCTTACCCTTGCCCATTCAAAGGTACTTTTACCCCCTGATCACCTCCTGTTTCTAGCACGGAAAATGGACTAGTCATTAACGAGGGTGCAGATGGGAAGCCTGCTAGGAAATATTTTAGCAGTTAGGACAGGAGGGAATATAGTATTACTGTTTTCCAGGGAAAACCTATTTCCTCGCCTCTTTTCCATCCAAGCGTAAACTGGTATTTTTCACCATTGTGAGCACGAGCCAGGGCCAGCACTGGAGACAGAGGGGAATTGCTATAGTATGGATTCATTAAACCCATCTCAGCCCATCTCTTTCTTTTTTTTTTTAATTTTTTTTTATTTTGTATTAAAGGAATATGGAGTAAAGCAGGGCAGAACGAAGTGTTCTGGGAAACTGATAATCAAATGGCCTAAAGCTAATGTTTACTTTTTTGAATGTTTTACAGCAGCATTACTTGGAGATGTATTAAAAACAGGGAGCGAGAGGGAGGGAGGCAGGGAGCCTAATAATAGCCTTCAAGTTACAGAAATAGAGAAGCAGCATAGATATGATAATTGAATTTGGTTTGGATGGGTGATAATCCTCCTTTATGCTACAGCTGTAGTTCTCAGATTTGAGCCTCGCTGGTGGCAGGTGTTGGGCAGCCTCCCCTGCCACGGGAAGGCTCCAGCACCACGCACCCCTGCCCGCCCCCCGTTCCTCTCCCTGCGCCTGCAGGCAGGAGGCTGCGGGCTCCTTGGTTTTGGGTGTGCAGTTCTGGTTTTTCTCTGCATTTATGGGGGTTGTCCTGAAGGTGACCTGGAGCCTCCTTTGCTTGCCTGGCCAGGAAAAGACACTGGTGAAGCTGGAGAGGAGCTCTTCTCCTACCCAGAAAGCTCAGCCGCTCTCTGTTTCTCATCCACCCTAAATTATTCAGTTCCACACTTGGGGAGCTGACACTGCTAGTAAACTGAGGAGTTATATATTTTTGGTTGCACTTGGAGATTAAGTGCCACTTGAGTTATAGCGTGTAGATTCCCAAATATTTGTGTAATTTTAGATCATGAATTCTTGTTCCTGACTATGTTTAGTATAAATATTTATTCACACAGCTCTGCCTGTTAGATCCCATGGAAGAAACTTGGAGGGGGTGGGGGGAGTTAGGAGGTGCCTCCAAGCTGGCTCTGTCACAGGCATGGGTCCCCTTGCTGTCTCGTTTCCTGAAGCAAACTGCAGTCTTGCTCTNACGTGATGGAGCCCTGCTTTCTTGGAGACGGCTGAACACCTGCCTGCCCAGGGGAAGTGGTGAATGAATTCCTTGCTTTGCTTTGTTTGCATGCACAACTTTTGCTTTACCTGTTAAACTGTCTTTATCTCAACCCACGAGTTTTCTCACTTTTACTCTTCTGACACTTAAACTATGACAGTTGTAGGAGACATTCTGGAAAATGTGGGGTGGGAGGCAGTGGTTGGGATAACTGGGCTGCAGTGGGTGGATAGCAGGGCCCTCCGCTTTCACCAGGTGACCTTAGAGATTTTGTGCCTGAGATATGGGGCCGGCTGCATGCTGCTGTCCCATTAGCAAGAGGAGTTGGAGAAGGGTGAAGAGACTGAAGCATAAGAAAAAGTCACAACATCTTTACCAGGTGGTGGGAAGCCTCCCTGTCACCACTGCTGCCTTCCATCCTAACAAAATCCTCCAAGTAACTTCATCAGTCTCTTTTTTTTCTCTTGGTTTATTTTAAAAAAAGTGCTTCTGAAGGAAGAGCATTAATTAATTTCCTCTTCATAAAGATATGTGAGAAGATTTTGGGTTCTCCAGGCACTGAATTAAATTCTGGCTGCACAGGAGTTTGCGTTTTTAATGGAGCTGTTTTGCAGGTCACCAAAATTGTTCCCCATTCAGCCACTCTCATCATCTGGGTCATTACAACAGATAGCCACAGCTGATGCCTGGATCTGACTCCCGCAGTACTCGGCTGGCACTCAAATGCCACCTCTAATGATAACGAAGAGGATGATGGCTGCTACAGTACCTTTTCTCCAACTATCTCAGAAGAGCTTTATAGCTGTGATTAAATTAGCCTCATAATGTCATCGCGAGGCAGATAGGTAATGTGCAAGTTTCATAGGTGAAAAAACCAGAGAAATGAAGCAGGATGTTGCTTAAACTTCACAGACAGAGAGCCCAGGTGATGAATGAGGACATAGGCTCCGTCTATGGCGCTCAGCAACCCGGCTCAACTGAAAGCTGTTTCTGCAACTGGCGGGGAAATTAGGCACATTTATACCAGTTTCCAAAGTATTTTAGATGAGGACTTGCTTGCCACAGAAAAGTTTTTTTGACTGCGCTGATTGTGCTGCTTCCTCAGTGAGCGTTCTCACTGTCCTTGGTGTGTCCATGTTGGCTAAGACCTTTGTTTTTCTTTTTCTCACACAAAAACCCGTACACATCACCCAAAGTGCACAGGTTTGACTTGGGAGGGCAAAGTTTTGGAGACATACATGTCAGAGCAGTTGGTTCTACTATTTGCTTGTACTGCTCATTAATCACTAGTCAGACAAGAAGTACCCACTATATCTGAAGAGCAGATATCTATGACTATGTCACAGTCAAAGATGGGATGGAAAATACAGAGCACATCTACAGGCACTTCTTCCAGAGTTCAGAAAGTGTCAGGCTCTTTCTTGTCCAAATTCCAGCTTTGCATCCTTGGGGAAAGAAAAAAAAAAAAAAA
>VXBL01007677.1:159674-194845 GCA_013400195.1 Aramus guarauna | reverse complement strand
ATTTTCTGCAAAACAGTGCCTAGCAATATAAACTCCAAGCCATCCCTTTCAGTCTCTGGCTTTGATGGATGTCTTTGGATCCTGAAAAGGATAGTGGTAGATGCCTTATTAGAATAATATTCCAGTGTCTTGACAACCAGCTTCAGATTTATATAGCAGCTTTCCTTTTTATGCCAAATACTATGTAACACCAAAGGATTGCATGCACTGTTCTGATTTTTATTTTTAATTTTTTTTTAATGGAAGGGCTGTTTTGATCCAAGAATTCTTGTTTTGTCTTTCCTGTTGTTTTCTGGCACCTTTGTGAGTTTACGTTCTTCCATCTGCAGTTGTTCCCCACAGCACACACATCTATCTTTTCCAAAAGGAGAAGAAAAAGAGTGTAAGAACAGTCTCCATCTGGGTCTACAATTTGGGTACCCCCTCTTTGCCACTGACTTAGCCAAGTCCTGTATGGTCTCTGGGGTCCGACTGCTAGCTGGTTAACTGGGGAAAAAAACCTGCCTTCACTTTTCAGTAGAGGTAGAGGGGAAGAAATACTTTAAAACCTGTTAATATCCAGCTTTTATGGCGATGTTAAACACATCAATTCTTCAGCAAAGGTAAATCTGGATTTACTGCCAAACCTTCCATTTCTGTGTGTGTAGCCCAGTATGTCTGAAGTAATGTTTCATTCATTACTGCTGGTGGGAAACACCACATACCATGCCAGTTAGCATTTTCACAGTTCACTCAGAAGAATAAGGGAATCTCCTAAGCAAACACCAACTTTGAAAGAGGTGGGGTAGAACTCCTGTTTCAGCTAACCTGTGCCTTTTCCCTCTGCTGTCCCTGCTCCTCTGGGCAAATTAGAAACCTCTTTCAAAAGACTGTGAGCTACCAAGAGTACCTGTGGGTCTACGGTTCTGGCAGGCAGAAGACAAACCCCCTGAGCTGTGCCACCGCCTGGATGAATGTGTCAGCTCATGAGAAATGAAGTGTAGCTCTGAGGGACACCACACCAAAACCTCCCTTGTCTGGGCAGAAGATGCCAAACAGCAGAAGCTCCCCACTCCTCATCCTGGAAGACCACCCCAGACAGTCTCTCCTTACTCCTTAATGAGGAAGCTTTTCCATGGGATTTGATGAGCTCTTGATCAGGCTCTTTTCAGTTTCTGGGCCCATTTAGTCTCGGGCATGCTAAATACAGGACTCAGAAAAGTCAGCTGCAAGAAGGATGGACTAAAGTCTTCAACTGTTTCACATAGGTAAATGAACTGACCATCAAGAAGAAATGCTGGAATTAATTAAGACTGCCATACCATAGCGTCCTCATTGGGCTGGGATAGAGCTAATTTTCTTCTTACTAGCTGGTATAGTGCTATGTTTTGGATTTAGAATGAGAATAATGTTGATAACATACTGATGTCTTAGTTGTTGCTAAGTAATGCTTACACTAAGTCAAGGACTTTTCAGCTTCTCATGCCCTGCCAGCAAGAAGGCTGGAGGTACACAAGAAGCTGGGAGAGGGCATAGCCAGGACAGCTGAACCAAACTGGCCAAAGGGATATTCCATACCATATGACATCATGCTCAGCATATAAACTGAGTGGAGTTGGCCAGGGAGAGGCGATCACTGCTCAGAGACTGGCTGGGCATTGCCCAGTGGATGGCGAGCAATTGTTTTTCATTTGCATCACTTGTTTTCCTTGGGGTTTGTTTCTTTCTCTTTTTGTTATTTTCCTTGTCATTACAATTTAGTAGTAGTAGCAGTAGTAGTAGTTTAGTTTATTTCTCTTACTAAAATGTTATTAACCATGAGTTTTCTCACTTTTACCCTTCTGATTGACTCCCCCAACCCACTGGGGGAAGGAGCGAGCGAGCGGCTGCGTGGTGCTTAGTTGCTGGCTGGGGTTAAACCACAACACATAGAAAAACCTAAGATGTTGTCTGGTCCCTCCAAGTGAACCAGTAGCAGAAGCTGTAAGAAAACATGTATAACAGACAGGGAAGAAAATGTCATGAAACACATTGGAACAAACAGGCCCCATCCTCCATCTCCCTTTTCTCAGGACACGCACATCCCGACCTACAAGGAGACCTCTTACCCTCTATTGGACTAGCCACCAAGAAATTATTCCTAGCATTCACCCTCAAAACCCTGCATTTGTTTGTCACCCAGAAAGAGACTGTGTTATTGGTTTTTAATCTTTATGGGAATAATTATTTTTTGAAAGGGAATCCAGTGTTCAAGTACAGAAACAAATTAAGGTCAGAGAGAAGCACCTAGCTTTATGTAAGTGTTTAGTCTCTCCTTATGAAGTGGCTGGTTCTGCATGAATTACCATTAATAACAAAATGTATGTAAGATAGTGACATTCGGAGCGCATGTTCTTAGTTCCCCATTAAGCTGTGTTCCGCAAAAAGGTTTCCAGGTTTATTTAAACATGCAGGAAAGAATTTAATATTAAACAGAAATAAGATGTAATAGAATTATGTCAAAACACCTGAGGGAATTTTGGGTACCTTTAAGGAATGAGCTCTGAAGTGATTCATAGCTAGGGCAAGTGATAATTTAGCTGCTACATTGAGAAGAAAGAGAAAAAAAAAAAAAAAAAAGGGAAAAATGAGTTAATTCTTCCACAGCTACGAAATGCTGTAGTCCACAGATTCATCAGGAGTCTTGCCTCGGTATAAGCATTATCTTACTTTCTGGTGCTGAAAATTAGTGTAGTGATCTTGCTAGCACTTTTGCATGCGCTTAGCATAAGCACATGACTAGCTCCCTGGGGTCTGGCGGGACTGCCGATGTGAGGGGAGTTAACACATAAGTATTCACAGGCTTGGATGCTTTCCTACAATTTCTGGAGACAAATGTGTGATTTAGTCATAGCCTAAATTACGAATCTCATTACATCATACTTGAGCATTTTAGATTGTGGAATTGTATCAGATCCTGTAATGGGATAAAAACTTTACCCCTTATCAATTTTGGAAGTTTGGACACAAAACAGACATTCTGGTTAGTACCAAAAGGAATAAGGCACAGGGTGCAGAATCTCAACTTACTTGCATTGTAATGCAGCTGTAGACCTAATGTAAGATATTTCTATTTAAATTAATATTTTCTGTGTCAGTTCAGCAGTATCAGCACACTGCTAATGATCTCCATACCCATTAAGATCAGTTCAAATGCACCTCAGTGTAGCTTTCTTACTCTATACTCCTGGTGGTATTTTTTTAATCTGATCTGTAGCTTATTATTTTTATTATTCACAAATGTCACAGGCCTTTTCTCTCCCTTTTGGGATTGTTCATCTCCTATTTTAGGTCTTCTTCTTTCTTCTAATGTTGCTTTGGGAAAGCTCTGGGGATATATAAAGCAAAATAGACAGATGCCTTCACCTACCAGATTGTTGTGAATAATAATAATCACCTCTTATATATCCCTTTTCATTTTCAAAGCACTTAGCAGCAATTAACTAATTTGTCTTTACAACAATCTCTGATAGATAGATAGACGCATTTGCATAGTGGGTATTTATTTATTTATTTAATCCTGCATAAAATTTTAGTGTTGGGTTTTTTTTTTTTCCTTTCTTTTTCTTCTTTTGTTGGATATTTTTGCTGCCCTTCTTTTTCCGAAAGGTAAATTTCTGTGGGATTGTTATGCCCATTAGCACTCATAATCACTGAACCTAATTAGATTCTCATAGATATGGAAGCGCACACCAGCAACAGATGAACAACAAATTCTTTCAAGAATATAAGCCGTATCTCTGTGGCAGTCAGGTACGGCTGGAGAACCGGGAGCCATACCTGAGCCACGCTTAAGACGGCTGGTTCAGATACCAGCAAGGGAGATGACGGTGGTACATCTATTCCTATGCAAACCACTTGCACGGTCCAACTTGCCGAAGGCATTGACCTACAGAGTATGTAAACTAAGAAATGGTAAAAAACTGCTCTTTTGGAATAAAAACTCAGAAATGTCAGAAAATCTGATGTTGAAACCCCAAAACTATCATTGAATTGCACGCCTGTTTGGGTCAATACAAAAGTGTACCCAAGCAGAGTCTTGGTGATTCCTACAGCCCAGTTCACCAAAGAGAAAACTCTTAGTTAAGTAGAGTAGGCCAGGCAACCCATTCCCTCTTGTCACACATTTTCAGTCTTGTGCACAGTGCATTAAATCTGTAGCTAAAAACACTACCTTTGGTACTACTTGGACCTTTGGTGGGGTGAACCCAATGCACCGTATTTTAGTCTGAAATACGGATTACCACAACCTAATCTAGCAGGTTGTACTGGCATGTTTGAGGGTGATGGCAATCTCCCACAGCTTCCTCCACAGCCCACGCAATAGAGAGAAGGGCTCTGCCAGCACGGCTTGTCCCGCGTCCTGCCGCGAGAAGGGGCTGCTGGCTGTGTGCCGCTCAGGTCAGGATGATGTAGACACCCACATCCTGACATCTACCCAGGATCAGTCCAGGCAGCCCAGTGGCAACCGGATGCTGCTACAGCGTTTGTGCCGCTGCCAACCCTCGAGCCGCAGCTTCATCTCCTTTTCTCTGCCTCTTCCCGTCCCTGAATGACTCTTTTCCATCTTGTCTTTTGTGCATCAGAACAGGCAATTTGAAACTTTCTCCAGAACAGGGCAGGGAATTGGTATGAATACTAACACCAGACATAGTTGTTGCAGAAAATATCTTTAATGTGTCTTTTACAACGAGCGGTGCTAATGGCTTTGTAGTAACAAAGCTGCAGTGAAGGTTTTACTAGCAGATCCTAACTTGCTCACCCGAAGAAGAGCGAGGAAGCCCCCACTGTACTATCTTCATGAAGTGTTAATGCAACAGGGATCTCCTGTACTTTGGGATAATTGAACCATAAAATAGTTCAGCTTTATCTATAAACTCTCCAGCGTAATGCTTACAGTGTGTAACCATTTACATTATTCCCATAAAATTAGGTCAACTTTTCACAGAGAAAATGTCAAATTAAAAAAAAAAAAAGAAAAAAGAAATAATGAAGGGAAAAAAAAAAAGAGGCTTCCTCCAAAAGAACTTTTCCACCCCAGATAGGAAAATGTCACCGTATCCTCCCAACACCACCAGCCCCGCTTGCGAGCCAGGGAGGGAGCAAGGGCCGAGGAACAGTGGGCAGCATCCGCACTCGGCTCCTTTGAGCTGGAACACAGCTGTGTTATGGCTGTGTCATCACTGCGAGCGAATTAAAAGAAATGGAAACATTAACTCTGTGGAATCTTTTCAGAAGCTGGTGGTGACTAAAGCGGGAGGCGCTAACAAAGGAAAGCTTTCAGCAAGTGTTTGGCATTTGGAGTGCAGCACGCTCTTTCCATTAGGCTGTTGTGAGGGTTAAAATTAATCGGCATTGTACGAGGAGAAGGCCGCACAATGGATGTTTATTGTGGAGTAAGGCACCTGGAGATGTGTTGTCTTGTCAGAAGGCTTAAATAGTTTGATTCCAAAATTTCACAGCCTATTAAAAGAACCGCAAGACTCTGGCAGGGAATATCCCTGAGATTCTGAGCATCTCTGCAAACCAACCAAAAACACGTGGAATACAGCGGTGGCCTTGCCAGCAGACTTGCAGACTCAGTCGCAGGTTCAGTCCGGTATGCGGAAATGCAACTCCTCAACCCGCAGTTTATTGTGCAAGGAGATTGCACCCACAAGCCGGGAGGTGGGAATTCAGCCAGCGATCTGCTCCTTGCCATGCAGGAGCATCACCCAGTTTGGCCTCAAACCTCTGAGCACCTCCCCATGGGAAGGAGAAAACACAGTCCTGGAGGAAAAAAGGTCACTTGGCGACTCACCACACCACTTCCCATTTCCAAGAGCCGCCACAGCACACTTAAGAGTTTCAAATTGCACAGGCTGCATGTGCTCTGGTGTGCAAGACCTGAGGGATGCTGAAAAGGGAATGAACAACTTCGAAGTGATGCACGGTATGCATTTCCTGTATTGGGGACACACGCTGTTCCCGTGCGCTGCCAGGCTCTCAGCTCTGGAAATAGGCCTCATGGGGTGGATAGGAAAAAGACCCTAAATACAAACAATCTGGGCTGTTAGAAAATAACTACAAAGTCCTTATGGACACAAAGTCCGAGGAAACTGGTGCTTGTGCAGAGGCTGGCCACATGCGCCGGGTTGCAGAGCAAGTGTCTGATCTGATCCTGGCTTCTCAAACAGTTTTTTTCCTCGGCTATCAGATTGCACTTATGGTCCATTTCTGCATGACATTCAGACTAGTCTGACGGGCTCTCCTTGTCCCTCCCGGCACCGCAAAGCAGAGGTTGCTCTCCAGGCATAACCATCCCTCCAGCTCTCGGAGGCAGCACACAGCTCCTGCCCACAGTTTGCCGCGGCTGGGCTGAGGTTTACCGCCCGGCAGCCTGCGTGTCCCTGTCTTCTTCCCAGCAGGACCCTCTTGCTATTTTGTAGCTCTGGCGGAACTGGGTATGGTAGCTGTGGGATCACCGATGGCTTTGCTGCGCTGGAAAGGAGCTGGTGATGGCAGAGGCATTGCATTCAGGCAGCTACCACTGCGTGTTGCTATGGGCACTGATGCAGAGGCAAAATACAGGCTAAGCCATCACTTGATTTTCTATTCAAGCAACTCTTGAGCACTAAAGGAATGGCCATCTGCCAGTGTTTGTAATAGAAGGTCAGTATACACTGACATTCAGCAAATTGGTATTATATGCATTAGATCTGTGCTTTATGAGGTTTTGCTCCATTTTGGAAATGTGTAAATTGACTGAAATCACGACTAAAATTTTAGAGGTGCCAATCTGCAGCTGCAAGCGCACTGACAGTGCCCCAAATACCCAGGCAGGCAGCAGGTACAGCTACATAAAAGACGCAGAAAAATTTGAAAATAAGCATGTGTGTCTGCTGCAAAGTTGCCAAATCTACTGCTCCAACTCTCTGCTGTCCCCAGGGGGGTTCCTTCCCCCAGGGAGGGGGTCACACCATGGGGGTGGGTAGTCTCCCCTGCCCAGCTGATGACAACTGCTATGTGATGGCAGGAGGACGCAACCACCCTACAAGGGGCTGTTTTAAACTGCTCTCTGCAGGGTCCAGCATGAGCCTGTCAGGCTTCACATGAAGAGCGTGAGGTGTCCACAGCCCCCCACAGTCCCACGGACCCACAGCCTGGCCAGCATGGTGGAGGCTGGCCCCATGGAGTGCACGGTAGGGCCCTTTGTGGGACCTTGTCCTCGGACGTCATCCCAGGTCCGAAGCACGCATCCTCACTCAAATGCCTGAGCCTACCAGAAAATGGTATGAAGTCCTAGGTTTTGGGGTGGATTTGCTCTCTGCGAGGTTTTTGGCAGCGAATATACTAAATGGGCTCTTAAAGCCAAATGCACACATTGGCTTTTCTGTAAGCAAGTTATTTCCTTCTGCTGTTTCCCTGTAACTGAGTATTTGAGGACTGGCTGGAGTATAGCCCCCGCCGCTCCAGATAAGTGATAGCATTAGTTAAAGGGAAAATAAGTGTCCCAAGGCTGGAATAGCAAAGGCTGCTCCTCCGGGACCCCAGTGCATGATGCAGAGGCAATGCCAGCTCCAAACAGAGTTGCAGTCCCTCCCCTCTCCGGTACCTGCCCAGTGCCAGGCAGGATGCGGGAAGGAGCTTTCTCCTGCTAGCAGAGATGGAAAGTCCACAGCGGCCATCAAAGAGTGAGGCTTTTTTCTCAGGGGCAAGCTTTTCTCTAGGAGAGCCAGGCAAGCCGGGCTGAGGCGATGCGGTCCCAGCACAGGCAGGCGCCGTCCCTGCATCCGTCCCGTCCTCCCTTACCAGGCACAGCAGCAGTCTGCGCCGGATGCGCAGCTCATGGTACGCGCTGCCCCAGTACGTGGAACAGCGGCTTAGCTATTCGCCTCCAATATTATGCCCCATTAACTTAAAGTCAGGCATGATTACTGATTATCTTTCCTTATTTTGTATGCATGTGCAAGGTGAGCACTAAGAAGCAGAGAGGATTTCCTGTCCCCAGCCTGAGTGGGGTTTTGGGACATGGCTCTTTCGCAGGATGAAAACGGGCTGGTAAGTGGCACAGAGAATATGGTCCTTTCCCGAAAGCCGCCTCAAAGAGAAGTTTGAAAGGCACTGATGTGACATGAGTCAAGAGTTATGTTTGTCTGTCTTTCTCTCTCTACACCGTGATGAATTGCATATTATTTCCTTCATTAGCTTTAGGCTTCAACCACTTTGCAGCGCAGACATGAATAAAAATACCGAACGGTTTCAGTCTGGTGATGATTTTATTCATTGGTGCTACATGTCAGATAATAGTTGTATTCCGCTTCTTTGCTCTGCGAGCTTTTCAAATATTTCACAGGCTGAGTCTTTCATTAGATACCCTCATACAAAGTCCTCTGCCTCTTCCTCTGAAAGGTAATTGTTTAAGTGGATTAGTAGCTTTTCCTGTAGATGTGTAGGGAGTGGCATAAAAGAGCAACACGGCTGCGACACTCTCGTTCTGACCTTAGGAATATACCCAGAGGGTTGCTAAGATCATAGGCTGCTCCAATTATTGTCGAGGGAAATTAATATACCATTTTATTCCAGCTAATACTCATTGGTTGGGCCAGGGAAAACACTGTGATATTGAATATTCCTCTGAAAACAGAAAAAACAAACCCTGCTGAAAATCTTATGTCTGAGTGGGTTTAGTCTGCCGAGTCTTCTATTGTCTATAGAAATAAATTTTGTGTGCTCTTTCATATCATCATGACTTCATATTAATTAAGTGCCCCACCTCACTGTGGGTCTCTGAAAGAGGAGCGCAATAGAAGAAGCTGCAGCCCGTGTCTCAAAGAGCTTGCAGCTGTGATGGGGCAAAGACATTTAGCAGACAAAACTGAAAAACAAGGTAGGAGCGTTCAAAGGTGAGAGAAGATAAAGATGTTGGTCTTGACTCTCTTCAGCTTCCTTGTGCTGCTTGTAGTGATGCCAGTAACATTTTTACATCCTCTTGAATACGTCCCTCTGTTTCAAGACAAAAGAGGGACTAAGGACTGAGGCTGCCGGTTAGTAATGAAAAGGTAAATACAAGCTGTTGTTCCTAAATCTGATGTTTCACTGTGCCGTCATTCAGAAGGTTGTCTGAGATTGTTAAAAACACATCAGGGTTTTTAACCACGCTTTTCCCTCATTGTTAGTGAGACGTCATTTAGGGAAGAGCTGCGCAGACCCGTGCGCCTCTGCGGTATTTGGTGTTTGGTGCTTCAGGCTGGGTGGAAATAACGGTGCCACAGGAGAAGTGGCTGCAGGGGAGAGGTGGCCAGGGCTGAGCTGTGAAAATGCCAGTGGGGAGTCAAACAAACAACCGATGTCTGTAAAAGTTGATATCATAGGTATTGCTATGAGTGGCCTTAATACATATTTGTAAAGATTTCACGTGTCTCACAAATGTTTGATATTCATGATATTTTTCAATTTAGAAATTTAATTTAAGAGGTCATTAGTATTTATTAAAAATTGATAGGGTGGCCATTTCTCGTTGCTAATGTTGGACATGTAATATCTAGTATTAAAATAGTGACATGAAAATGTCTTTCCATTCGGATTTTGAACGTAAGGCATGTGTACACTCTCATCTCCTTTGCTGCATCTATTCCGGGTATCGCCCAGCCCTGACCATGCACAGATGTTCCTTAACCCAGAGCCCATTCGTGTTTCACCAGGATCTTCAGAGATCAGCAGATTGCATTTCATTTTCTCATTTCCCTCCCCTCCCCCTGCTTCTACTCTTCTTCTTGCTTCTCTGTGCCCCTGTTTGCTTTCCTGCTGCTCGGTCCTCTGTCCTGCAGCTCAGGTGCGAGGACAGCAGTGCTGCCATGCCACGTCCCAGGGCTCAGGGTAACATTTGCAAGCACCCTAGTTCCTACGGAGCGTCTCGCTGCTTTTCCTCTCTTTGTGTAGCCCCAGTTTGGAAAAAACACCCATGTAATTGTAGGTGAAAACATAATCTCTCTCTTCCCAGGGCTGAGGGGAAGGAATAACCGGTTCATGGTCAACCTCAGCAGGTGCTTGTGTCCTACAGATAAAACCACAACATTTTGCAGTCAGCAATAAAGGACAACCTGGGCATCCTGAGCATACGTATGTGCTCACTGACGGGGTGCAGCAAGGGAAGGAGGTGCTTTGAGTTAAACAGCTCAGTTTCCCAGACTCTTGATCAAGGTTTGCACCTGGGATGAAGCAGCAGCCCTCCCTTATTCGTGCTCCTTTTTGGGCTACGTGCACAGAATTGCTAGTGGCGCTCCCATCATGCTGGTCTCTCATTTCGGATGTTTTCTCTGCAAGCATTACGCCTGGCTCTGCACGGTGCTCGGCCAGCTCCGGGGCCCCTGAGCCCCCAGACCCCGCCATGGGGCTGCTGCCTAACGCGCTGCATATACTCAAGTGGTTACCTTGCTGCTGTGCCAAAACTTTTCCTGTTACCTGCTGCACTCTTTTTCCTCCTGATGGTTCTGAATACGTCCCTGAGGCTTCTGTGCTGCTCTTTTGAGCAGGACTGGCTGTGCTGGGGTTTCAGGCATGAGAAGAGAGACGTAGCTTCCCCATACATCTCGGGATGGATCCAAGTGTGTGTTGAAGTATATATTCAGATGCATGGAGCTGGCACTCTCTCTTTTATCGCAATAAATGGCATTAGTAATGCCAAACTCTGAATCCGAGGGGGATTAAAATGGCATTAGTACTGCGGGCCTTCATTGTGTCCTCATTTTTTAAGCAGAACTTCCTATTTATTGCAATAGAGACTTTTATGGGTGGCACCATTCGGCCCATGAAAATTAATCTTGTATTCTTTTAAGTTTCCTGGACTACAAGGGGAGGACGGAGTGTCACCTCTCCTGGTTGTTTGTGACACATGGTTGCACCCCTCACAGAGGCACTGGCAGGTTGTGTGGTACCGAAGGCAGGGAAACCTAGCAGCATCTGCATAGCTCACTGCTTATCAGGAATATACACTGGCAGCCATACTGTAGGGCAGCAGCAGAAAAACAAAGCAACAATCAAGGGAGCCCTTTGTGATGGATTAAACGGGTTTAGAAATGTCTGAGCCATGCAGTTTTCAAGCACTGACACTGCCAATGACTTCTTGACTGAAAACTAGAAAATGTGCTTACTGAGTGCACAGCCCGAGTTTTGCTTGTTTTCCCAAAGCCTGCCTTTTGTTAACGGCCTTTTATCTGAACAAAGTTGAGACACAGTCGCTTCATAAAGTGACCGTTTCCTTGAAATAAATCAGGTTAATGATATTAGAGTGCTGCAGCCTGTGAACTGACTGAAAGGCCTGCGTGTTTCTCTATTATTAGGGCATAATTTTCTTTTACAATCCACATTGTGGCTCTCTTATCCTCTGTGTGGATCTCCTTTGCATGCCCCACACCGTCTCAGCAGGTTTGCTGCCTGCCCTGGGAGCGCGATGGGGGAGACACAAAACCCAGAGCAGGGACAGTTTCCCAGGGGGACCCCCACTTCCCACCACTTCTCTTGATTCCTTGAAAAATTTGTGCATTTGGCCAGTGTTGAAGGCTTAAAACCATCCTCATCATCATCCTAAAATTTTTTTCAGCCTGAGCTGATGTCACCGAGGTATCTTTAGCATCTTAGGAGGGCAGATAACCCGAGCAGTATGACTCACCACCAATATGATATGGTTCTCCCCTCTCCTTCCCTGAGGGGGACGTCGATCAAGACGCTTTTCCCAACATCTCTCATAAATGCTGGCTGACACAGCAGGGGAAGGCAGGGTCAAAGGTACACATTTAGGGCTTGGACCTCAATGAAACAGCTCTTGGTGGCTGTCACTTGCGGGAATGCAGCCAGCGATGGTGTCCCTACAAAGAGAGAGGTCCCCGAGCCCCAGGCCACCAAAGACCCTTCACAGGATGCAGGACCATATTCAGAAGCCCTCTATGGTGCCTCTAAGCATACAGATTTTGCAGGTGCTGTGATGTTTAATTTCAAGCAAGCTATGGGTGACCCAGGGTCTATGTTGCCCAGGGTTTCCTGCAAAATCAAGGGACAGAAATGGTTGCGGCACTCATGATGAATGGTCTGAATATGGTCTGTGCCCTTACACTTGACTCAGCATTTAGTCAGGAGCTAGAGGAATGAATAGAGGAACAGGCGGTTTGTGCTTGCAGTGACCCGTGCTGCTGAGTTGGTCAGCTGCTGTGCTACAGACGTATTTTTGGCTTTTCCAGGGAAGCTCTTTTGTTATCACATCAAACTCTTCACTCAGCTGGCAGAAGGCATTCGAGCAGCTGTGAGTCTGGAAGAATCCAGCATCCGAGAGATGACTGCAAAGTTTGTTGTTTTTCTATATTTTCTTCCCATATCTGAAAGATTTGTACATAGTTTTGGTTTGAGTTTTTTTTAAAGCATATGTTTAATATGTGTTTCTAAAATAAGTCAATTAGATAGCATTGATAAGAATACTGGCTATAAACTGACAAAATCAGTATTTCTCCAATTCTCCCAGTAGAGATTATAATTCATATAGCAGAAATTCTTCAAAAAGAGAGCCATTTATTTGGGGCAGGGGAAAAAAACACCACCACCAACAACAAAAAAAAACCCAAAAAAACCCAACCAACACCTGGGGTTCCAGGTGACATACTTGAAAGCAAAAGTAGGTAAAGCAAATTTTCTCCTTTTACTGTAAGCCTCGCAAAATGGAGCTTGCATTTAGAACAAGCTGGTTAGGCAGGTTATATTCTAGTTGGTTAGGCAGGCAGAGTGCAGTCCATATAAACAGATTGCCCAGATTTTTTTCAATTTCTATTTCTATCAGAATTGCTATGGCCTTCTTCGATAATGTGGACAAAATAATGGTCCATTTCCTTGGGGGCCTAAAGCACCAAGAATGAAGAAGACATGACTTCAATTACCTCTGAGATGGGCAGAGCTGGCTTTTTTAACTTACTACCTTGGGAGCAATAGCAAGCTGGAATAGAAAGAAATGGGTCTGTCACTGGAAATTAATGGAGGGGTGATAAGTTCATATTAATCCCTATATGTTTTCTTCCAGGGTTTGACCCAGAACAGTTTCAAAATAAAAAAGAATCCTTCAATTATACTTGTGTAAATCTTCCGTAACACCACCTAAATCAGTGGGGACTGGTCTGCAGCGATGCTTGTGCCCCTCAAGTCATATGCCAGCCATCAGTGAAAGCCACCTTGCATATCGTGAGGGCACAGAGGAATAAGTTAGACTTACGTAAATCTTTATCCCCTCTTTCCAAAATCCTTAAGCCTTCTGACCTGGAGTTTGAAATGCTGGCAGAGAAAACAAGTGGCTGTGCCCCTGCTTTAAATGAATCAGTTCTTCCAAGGACAAGCTATAAACTGAGAGTTCAATGCACGAATTAACGATTCTCAACACCTTGCATCCCAGTCCCACCGAATGGCTAGGGGACATTGGTGTCCAAACAGAGGCACGGTCTGGAGGCTGCAATGAGGCCTTTAGCCTATACACTTGTCCCAGCCACCTTTGTCCACCATGTGAGCACAGATTCTTAGATGGTATTACACCCAGGGTTGCCTCAGTACGCATTGTCCAAAATTATATGGTGGGAGGATAGACACAGCAGAGTAAAAAGAGATAGGAACGTAAGGTAAGACTGTGCATGTTAATACAAATGTTTCTTGCCATATTTTGGACTGAAAGAGGATCATCTATTGGCAATTTCACATTATTATTCCAACATCTATGCTTAAGTGTTTAGAACAAGGTTGTTTCCCTCTGTCTGGAAAAGGAGTGCTATTCCACAGACCTGTGCCTTTCCCTCGCTCGTGTTCCCTTGCTTAACTCTAAAACACAAAAGTGCAACAGGTCCAACGCTGGTTACTGGACTTACAAGCTTTTCCAGATTTCTACTGGGAATAAAAGTAATTTTCTGTTCTCCATCTTAGAATCAACAGGCAATGAGGTAGAGTGTATCCTGGCCATGGAGATATTATCTGCGAGGGTGACAGGTTTCAGGGTATCCCTGAAGTCTGGACTTGAGGTCTGGCCCTCTGGTGTGTCACAGCTGAGAAGCAGTCCATACAGGTCCCCTGCAAGCCAGCTGGGTTAGCAGCTGATGCATTTGTCCTGTCCTGCAAAAGGGACAGAAAGGCCATGCTTCAGCAGGGTAAAACTGCTGGAGGCCTCAGGAGCACCCACAGATTATTACCTGAGGGACATGGCTTGTGGTTTCTTACGTAGGAGGTGGCACCAGGGTGGCGGAGGCAGTCTGTGCTGGAGGGGCAGGTGGGCAGAGCGTCGGGTGCCAGCGCCGCAAGCCAGGCTGGGGAGCTGCCGGCAGTGCCGGGGAGCCCGTGCTCCTGCTGCCCTGAGGTTTCCTTTCCACTGGAAGCTGGCGCTGCCAGCGGGAGACGGTATCTTGTTCCCAGACTGGGGATCTGGGAAATGCTGCTGGATCCCAGAGCTCTGTGGGATTCAGTTTGCTCGTGGCTGTGCAGGACTGAATTCAATGACCCAGGTGATGCCTTCTGCTCCCGTGTCCCTGCATGTACCTCAGCTGCTTTGATCTTTTTCTCCAAAGGTAAAAGGGGTTCTTGCTGCTTTATCTAGATTGAGGCTTACCCAGATATCTTGCAGCCAAGTCTTTCTCTCTGTTGGGTACATCTGAGCAAAAAAGTGTTTTGTAAGACTTAAAATGTAGTCCTCTGTGGCAAAAGGTATAGTGAACTGCAAGTCACCCCACAGCAGGGAAAGCGTGGGTCTCCTTACTGTCCTGTTGCCCCTGTTGTCACACTCAGTTAACACAACTTTTTGCGATCTTTTTAGTTTAAAAAATGGTTCTCCCTCACCCATGCAAAAAACCCCAACCGACTAATAGGAAAAAGAAGAGGATTTTGATTCCACCGCTAAGTAAGGGAGAGGTGCATTCACGAACATGTATTTATGGAAACATATTATCTTCTTGCTCCTGTGAATGTGAATTTGCAGCAGGTACATGGGAGCTATGCACTCAACTTTGCCCAGAGGTGGTTTTGAAACCAAACTAGGCTCACAGTTTAAAGACAGGAATCAGCACCAAGTCAAAGCGTGTAATGTGAGATTCAAGCTTCTTTAAGCCAGATCAAATCTTAAATGTGCAAGAGTAATGCCTGGAATTAAGATCAACTTTTGGGAAATCTTCTTAGGAATCAGTTGTTTGGGAAAAATTCTGGAAAGGTTTTCCTGGGATACTTATTCCTGTTCATTTCCACAGTTTCAAAAATCCCAGTATACTTATTTGGATGACATTAGGTGAGACACTTAAGGAAGTTTCCCTTCTTACTGGCTGTGAGACTTCCAAAAAAGTGTATAGACTCAGTGACCCACAACATTTCCAAGGGGTGCAGATATCTTTAAAGTGCTGAGAGCATCTGTACGCATGCAGCTTTTTTTTTAATAGGCCAAAAAGGTGTAATTCCTTTGGCAATATGTCCCACAGGGCCTTCGAAACAAGGTTCCCACCTGCTCTTCATGCTGTCACTGTTTTGTACGTGTTTCTAGATAATGCAGCTTCTGCATTTTTGTTATATGATCCAGAAAAAAATCTGCATTACTGAATGCCATGATAAGGGCACATATATATACACACCGCAGGCTCTTTTTTGCTGTCCCATATCTGAGCATGGACCCTGGGGCACTTGAGTAACAGCTACACAACCTATGGGGAGAGAACAGTGAGGTCTGGGGACTTCAGCTCCTGTATGATGGGTGAAGTGGCTTTACAGAGACTGTAAAAATGAGTTCACCTTCTTTCCATCTTCTCTTTTATCACCCATTCACATAAATAAAGAGAGAGAGGACATAGATGCACACAAATACCCAAGGGCACTGTTGGCAGAGAGATCACTTTAACGAATGTCTCTCACAATGTACACATTTGCAGACCAGCCCTGCTTCCACTGGCATCTCCTATAACGTCCTTATCAACTTAAACGTACAGAAATGCATGAAGTCACCTGCAATAACTAACTAAAACGCACTAGAAAAATGTGAAAATCTCCAAATTCCTTCAGGCACTCTTGGATGTAAAACGTGGCAAGGGAATAGAATAGAAGCCCACATCCATTTTTCTTCCCTGATGTGAACTCATTGGCTTCAGCGTGAGAGCTGTTTGAATGTATTGATTCAGGGAGCAAGTCCCCCCTGGGCCATCAGAAGACGTATGCTCCGCTTGGGCACTACAGAAGCTCCAGAGAGGACTATGCTTTTTGCTGGACATCACCACATAAGTGAGTGTTACTTTTTCACAGGAAGAAAGCAAATCAGCCCCTTCTGAAGAGCAGACCACGGTGCGCTGCTGCAGGACCGCTTCCGCTAACGCAACCTCGTCTGAATGCAGCGGTCCCCATTTCATGCACTCGTATTCACCCTCGCACGCGCACGCAGCTGCTGTCGCTGCCTGCAAAGGCACCTGTGCTGCTTTCCTTTACTTCACACAGGGGTTGAGGATAATCTAAGCCCAGATTACATATGTAACGAGCTAATTTTGCTGCCCCTCTCTGGTTTATTTCACCACACGGCAGCTGCAGAAGTCAGGACGGGTATCTAAAGTGTGGCGGTGCTCGGTGTTAAGTTCTCACTCCGATCTGGATTTGCAATCAGTGCGGAGAGCCCAGCTCAGTGATCTGCTTGTAAAGGCTGCCTCTCTACCTTCCCATCCCCAATCCAGGAGCCTATTAAATTAATGAGACAGAAGTCAGCGCAACAGCAGTCAACATGTTATTGGTGTACAGCACTGGTGCTGTTACAATGTGCCTGTTTTTTCTCCTGGGATGTTTAATTTCCGCTTCTCAAATGAGCTGCAAAGCTGTGAAGCCTGGCAGTGTTCTTTCTAGACACTCTGTGATGCAGATAATGAGGGTACTGATAGGTGCCTAGGAGACTGTGATGGCTCTAAGCACAGCTATGGTCTGATAATGCTTTATGCCAGTGGTGTCACAGCGGAACCACTATCATCCCTCAAGGAATGGTTCATCTTTATGTGTAATACAGCAGCTGTCACCTAAATGGCTAATGGGGAAGCAAAGTAGAACCTTAGTGCTAGTAATCTTTGTCACTTAATAATTTTAAAGGTATCAGACTTCAGTAGCTCCTGCAAGTTCCAATAAAAAGTCCGCTTGCCTTTTTTTTTTTTTTTTTTGTTTGCCGTGGATTAAATGTAAATTGAGAAATCCGTGATGCAGCTCCGTGCAGATCTAATTTAGTATAATTTGAATAGCCAAGTAATTAAAATGTATTATAGGTATAAGATGCTGGGATGGTGGAGTGTCTGCATTTAAGAGGAAGATTTATTGGGCTCACTGCATCCACAGTGAACCTTCTACAACTGCATTAGCCAACATCTGTCGGAAAATGTCGAGACGCAGGGCATAAGACGTATCCTCGTGCAGTGTATGTCTGCATGTATTTCAACAACAGGCTAAGGCTATAGAGCAACATTCGCAAAATGAGCTGCTCAGGAAGAAGGCACGTACCTCTGTCTGCTGTATTGGACTAGACCAGTAGGTTGCACAGAGTGTATACACATGCGTACAAAAACCACGCGTGTCTACGGATGTGCACGCGAGGTAGCGTAGGTGAACAGGTACATTTTGTGTTGTATGTGTGCACAGGGAGAGAGGGGAAACATGTAAATACACAAAGGCACTTCTACAGGCTTTTTCCCAATTAATGCTGGTTTCCCACAGTGCTAGAACTGCAGTTGCATTCAATTTATGAAGGCAGGTAATGATAATAATTAATAGGGCAGTTGACACACATGATGCGAGTATTGACATTACGCTATTAGTGTTTCCTGGAAGATTATTTTGTTTGTTTTTGCTTAAGTGCTCAAGATTAGAGCCAGTGATTTAGTAGGCTAGGGCACTGGCTTCTCAAGAGGAGCCCGGCTCATTTCAATCACACCTTCAGACAGCCTGATAATCTTTGGGGAGTTAACACACTTAGGCTAGTGAAGGTTAAGAGGAGAGCGGTGCTGGGCTGCGTATGTCCAGTAATCGTCAGGGGGATGAGTCACAGATCCAGACAGCCCGCAATTCAGTCTGCCCCCGGCTCTACAAACGCTGAGAGCATAAATCAAAGGGCATTTCTCTGGATTCGAGGAAGGAAAGAGGAGCTACAGATCCGTTTCCTCAGTGTCGGTGAAGTAGTAGGATTGCTACAGCAACGTCAGGAAAAAAGCGAGTGATAGGAGAGGGATCATCATTACAACACAGATTACCCTGACCTACGCTGAATATTTAAGGGAAGGTACCGAGTGGAAAATATCAGCAATTTGGAGCACTATGGCAAGTGGTGAGCTGAATTTCCTGCCTGCCAGGCTGCTCGCCTGCATTTGTTATTATCCTTTTGTCAGATGCGGAGGGCGCGCGGGTCAGGCGTGGGTAGCCGCCTGCCTGCTCCGCGCTGGCCCACGTGAGCCAGCGCTGCGGGCAAAGGGGTGCCCAGCCCTCTCACACGGCTCCTGCCTCGCCTGTCGCCTGGGCACGGGGGGACCCTGGCCACGTAGATATGGCCGAGGAATACAAGCGTGCGAGGCAGGGTTTCTCTTCTTGCTGGGTATTCATAGGATGTCTGCAGCAAGGAGGACCATGGACCGTGGCTGGTCCCTTAGGTGTGATCTGGAATAGGCAGACAGAGTAGCCGCTTGCCTTAAAGTAGCAAGTGAGAAATTAGTGGCTACCATATAGACTGCTGAGGCAAGGGACAATTTCAGAGGGGAGAGGGCAAACAGGCAGGTCAGCGGCACACGAAATCCAGTTTTAACAAATGCAAAGTGGCATGCTTTAAAAGAAATATTTGAGCTACTCGTGTGCGTTGCTGGGTTCCAAATTAGCCTTGATAAACTAAGAAAGAGATCTGACCACTGTTTTGGGGAGAGTTTGGGGAACAGGGCAGTGCAAATCTGTGCTTAAGGTGTAAAGTACAAAGGGCAGAAAGAAACTGTGATGCAGAGCTTACACTATGCCTGTGGGTTTTTTGGACTCTTCTGGATACTGCCAGCCTTCCTCCAGACTGGGAGATGGGTAAAAATACAATTTTATATTTTTAAATTATTGAAAATATGTAATTAAAATATTTAATTACAATATTTAATTAAAAATAAAAAGTGCACGTAGAGTTTTCCAGAGGAAGATGATTGCCACGGTTATGATGGTTACCTTATAGAGAAAATGAGCACAAGAGGAGGGCACGTTCACAGAACAACAAAGAAGATGAAAACAAGTGCTGTTAACACTTCTCCATAAATTACAAACATGAGTATCCTTGGTTTTATAAAACCCCCCAACGATTACAAAGGATAGAGATAAGGCCTTTTTTTTCCCCCATGGCATAACAAGTTCTTGGAGCTCTCTTCCCCAGGACTTCTCTGAACGACGGATGAACAAGACTTGGCTGAGGTCTAGTCCTGTGGGTGGAAAATGAGAACATCCAGAGGGCTCCCACCTGAGGACAAAGGGTATTCCTGAAGGACATCTACACTTGTGCTTTGAGGGACATTAGTGCTCAGAAAGACATTTCAGCAGTAGGTCTTACAGCCGTCCACTACGATGCTTCACACAGCTTCCAGTAAAATTGCAGGTGCTGTTGGAAAGGAAACCTAGCTTGGAGGTGCCAGGGGTCTTATTCAATATAATGACGATTTTCTTCACTTTTGTCACAGTCATGAGGGATCTCAGCAAGCCTCCTCACCTCGCAGTCAGTGAGCTTCAAAGCCCTCCTTGCAGCTCAGCTCAGGAGAGCTGACGTGTCCTTGACATTGGTGTAAGGATGCCTCTGCACACCTCTCATGACAGAGGTAGCCATGCTGGCAAACAAAGAACCTTGGAGGACGCCTGGTCCACACGCTGTGAAGGGCCACTGGCCACACGCTGCATCTCCATACACTGGGGCTGGGCGGTTCGGGGATTTTTGTGCCATATCCATCCTCCCAGGCCTGCCTCTTCCTTCTTTCTCAAAAAGAGCGAGTTTGCAGGCTCTGGGGAGTCGCCAGCTCTATTTCCCACACTTGGCAGATAGGGGGATGCTTAAATAGGATACCGCAGTGTGCGCTTGTATTTCCTATTAAATTGGAGGTATGAATTTATATTTCCAAAACCACAGGGTAACTATGTGCCTGGGGCACATCTTCAGAAATGTGAATCATTGCAGTCCCCTCTCTTGGATGTTTTTGTCTTCACGTAGCAGGCAGAGAGACGGCAGAGGAAGGAAGCTGGGCTCCCCTCACCCGGGCAGCCGGCGCGGCTGGGTTTCAGCCCAGTCCATCCCAGCTTCTCTTTTTCAGCATCTCTGAAGCAGAGGTGATAACACTTTCCGCCCTTCTAAAATACGTGTATAAAGAGAAATTTGAAAGGAAAGGCAGTGTTTGTTACTAGATTGACTGATTGAACTGGAAGAAGTTTCAGGCACAGAGCCTTTCTTCAGGCCTGACATGGAAAGCCATTTGCAGCCTTTGCTCCAAACCTGAGAAAAAGATTGTGCGCCCAAGAGCTTGTCCGCTTTTTCCAGCTGCTCTAATAAGAGATACTGACCCTCCCAACAAACCTTGCCTCGCTTATAGCCTTTTTCTGTTGCAGCTACACCAGCACTTCTGCAACTGGAAGCAGTGGAGCTCTGTCGGAGTTAAGCGCTATCGATGCGATAGTGGAGAAATGCACATGCAAAGCTCACAATTAAGAACAGGGGAAAAAATAATTCTAAGGAATGCATTTTCCCTTCCCTCTGTTTTTCCACACGTAAATCCTGGTTATTCACTGGAATATCATTAATCATGCTGAATTGTTGTGGTATGCATACATATGTAAAACATAAACTCCTGACGACTTCTCCTGCAGTTTAGCATTAATTAATGTCCGCTTAGTATAAAATGTGACATCATATTTTAGGTCAGCACTTCAGTGTTAATGTAAACTGTAAACATAGTGCACTGAAAAAAGTGGAGGATGTGATTTTCCTGCAGTATCTTTGACGTGTTTACATAAAATACAAATCTAATATATCACTGAGCATCAGATTTTTTCAATGGTGTGTGCTGTGCAATATACACAGCTCTGTGTAGGGCATCTATTTACAGCAGAGTAAAGTTTGTGAGAAATTGCTACCTGCGATTCAATAAAGTATATTTAAAATGTTTTCATTGCACCAAATATCAGCTGATGCACCTCTTATTAGTATAAATGGCATAGATTAGTGTCAGGCATTTTCAACAGTGAAGAAATTACAGAAGCCTGCATGGCTCATTAGGCTCTTGTTGCATGTTAAAGAGGGCCAGACCTTATTAATAAGAGGGAAAAGGGGGAAAAAAGAGAGTATAATGGGAAAAGTATAAAATAGCTTTTAAAAAAATGAAAGCTTTCTTGTTTAGAGAAAAATAAAAGCATCAATTAACCTCTTCCAGTCTCCGAACACTTTCTAAAGTCATCTTAGCTTTGTTTCTACATGATATATAGATTACATATGAAGATTTCAAGCCCAGAAAAAACACTTACAATCACACTGCACCAGCAAGAAGGATTTTTGATGATTAAGTGTGTTACACTGTTTATGTGGGTGTACATCCTGCTTCAGGGAAGCATCACTGTTTAAGTTAGGATGTACACCCACATTTGAGTTGAAGCTCTTGCTTATATCCCACTGAAGTGAATATAATTTAAGCATTTATTCCCAGTTAAGCACCTGGTGTAAGCGCACGCTGAGGAGAAGGAGGACAGATTTAATATACATTTGAGAGCTTTCCGTAATTGGGACCTCAATCACATGGGTCCTGAACCTGCGGAGACCGACACATCAGCACTTTGCAGAGTTGGTCCCACCAGGTTCTTGTAGGCTGCATGCAAGGAAAATACAGGTGTGTGCAGAAAGGCACCTTTGTGAGATGGCGGCTGCAGTGCTTGCTGTTTCCCCAGCTGGAAGTGGGCAAGGGGCAGCTCTTGTTCACATTTTCTCTTTCTTCACCTATGATTTGCTTGGGCGACAAGGATGGTTTTGCTGCTGGAGTTGTTGCTTAGGAAGGGGCGAAGGGGATGTGGAAGAGCTCCTCACGGAAACGGTAGTCAAAAGCCTGCTCTGCTTGCGGCAGCGAAGGAGACCTCGCCTCCTCTTTGATGCAACCAAATTCAGTCTTGGTCTTGATGCTGAGAGACCTCAAGCATGTTGCACTCCTTCTTAAACACTCAGTGGTTGCTATTGCAGAAGCAACATGGCGGACTCCAGTCACCTGATGGTGTTGCACGAGCAGAAAGTGCTTTCTGTTTCTTTAGGTTTGTATTTCTGGGTTTTAATTGTTTTTCCAAGCCAGCTTGCTATTTACTGTCATGGCTGCCAGAACACACGCACACCTATGTCAGGCTTGTCCTCGGGAGGGAGTATGTGGCAGCCACCATTTTGGCAGAAAATAGATAAATATAAATGAGTTTGAAAATCATAGTCTAGGCAAATTAAGCTAAGAATGCAATTTTTCTAGTCTTTCTTCCCTGGGACTCACATGCCCCATGGTGCAAGCACAAATGGGAACATGTGGTGCACCTTGACCAAAGACATCCAGTTTTTCGGCCACTGCATTAGTGGGGTGGAGCTGCTTCCAAATTGGAGCTTAAATCAGAGCTAAGTTAGTGAGCTACTTCCAATGCCAAGCACCACAGATCAGCGTATTGAGGTTTTTACATTTTTTTCCCCGTGTGATTAGCATTTTACTTGAGTCTGAGACATTAATCAATAAAAGCAATACCCTGTAAACAGAGTAAAATGAAAAAGCAAGTGCTGCATTTTAATAATATAAATAGAGGGCTGTGTGGCATGAGGGGCCAAGGCAGAGCCTGCAATCTGAATACCATCAAAGGTAAAAGAATTGAAGGCAAAGGAAATTTTCAAGGCTGATTGCACACAGATGAAGAAAAAAAAAAAGGTAAAATATTGAACACTGGTTAGTGTGGGAGATGCGTCTGAAATATTTTATTTCACTGTGTTTTAAAAAGTTTGTCCTTGTTGCTGCTGATTTTAAGGGCAGAGAAGAAAAGAGAGAGGAGGGGGAGCCCACCCCCTTGACTCTATAAATTAAGTAGAATAACATCAAAAAATATTTCAAACATTGCTGTTAAAGCAGAACCAAGTTCTTAGTAACAAGTCCAATTCACAGTTTTTGTTCTTTAAAGAACACTGTTGCAGTGGTTAAAAAAAAAAAAAACAAAAAAAAACTTATCTCATTGTATGTGGTACAAAATATCATGCTGGAAGCCTGAAAATAATAGCCAGCTGCTGTTCAGTGCTCTTCATCTACAGAGCTCAGGTACTCTGGGAAGTATTGTCTTTCAGGCAGAAGGCGTCGAGGCCGTACCCCGGTGCCGGCGAGGCTGGGGAGGAAGCCAGCACGCAAGCCGACATTGCCCACCGTCTCCTTTCACGCTGCATCTAACAGGTCATGCTGCCGCCGGGCAAAGCCATTCAAAGTATTTCCTGACAGAGACCCCAAAACTGGTGGCAGAGCATCACTGTAGGATGCCCGGGCGGGTCACTCACCGGGACCGGAGCTGGGGTGCCGTGGGGGAGGCTGGGCTGTCCCTCCGGCTGGCTCGCGGCTCCACAGCCGGGCTGCTAGCAAGCGGGGATCTGCCCCGTGGTGGCTGACCCCATCGGGGTGGCATCCTAAACATTTAAAACCACGATACCATGTGGTAGCACGACTGAATTGCCCGTAGCTAAGCCATATGGCTTAGCCAAGAACTTTTATTTTTCTTCTCAGTGGCTGCTGACTTGACACACTATGTTTTTTACTGAGCAGAAGTTAACATTAACTTCATTGTCTACTTCCTTATATTTGCACTCTTGCCTTCCCTTCCTCCCTCTCCCCATCCTTCGTATTCTCAGTGGCATTGCCGCAACTTGGGGAACTGCTTTTATTCATGAAACGCTTTATTAATTAGCTTCTTATAGAACTGCAGCAATTAGCTCCCAATATTTCTCTTCTGTAAGCTCCACACAAAGACTCACCAGTTGGTTATGCTTTTTCTTTGCAGCAAGAGACTGCAAACAAGCTAAGAAGAGAAAATGCCGAGCTGCATAAAGCTCCCTAGGAGTCCCCTCTTAAAAGGAAAGGGGCAGGGTGCCTGAATTTGCTTCTGCCGCAGCCTCCAGAAGGTCCTGCCCCAACGCTGCTACCTTGCTCCTCCTCTCCTCACATGGAGAGGTCACAGGTTTAGAGGTGTTTTTTTCTATATGAGATAACCTAGGTGGTTTTTAACTGTTTCTAACCTGTAGAGTCCTAAAATTTTTATAGTGGAGAAAGGGTGTCTCCTACAGCAAACTGAAGTTCCCAAACATCAGGCTTTATCTCCTGTAGTGAATCCTTTAGGAGCAACGAGTGGTCCGCAAGAAGTCTGCAGAAGACTGTGTAAAAAGCCACCAAGCCAGAGAGGCAGCAATGAAAAAGGCTGAGTTCTGGGTAACTCTATGGTTTACTAAATGGAAAAGTGTGGCTGCCTGTTGATTTGTCCCTCAAGGAAGCAACCATGGGACTTGGAGTGACTTGCTGATGGACTTCCTTCCTCCTCCTCTGCTTGCTCCAAGTTTTGCCTGTTCTTCAGAAACTGTGCTTCTCATTACTTAAGCATGACCAAAATGTTTGCTACTACACAAAAATACTAATAAAAGGACATTGTAGGCAATGCCTTGCCTACGTAAAGTGACACGCTATTAGTTTGATCCTACAACATGGGTGTAAAGATGCAGCTGCAATGCTCAGACTGTAGGACTGAGGTAAAAAATAATAGCAGAGCAGATGTGCTTCCCTGCACAGCGTGGAATAAAAAGAAACATCTGGCCCTTGGCCCCTAAAGGATATTTCTCACAGAGAAGAGTAAATTAAGGGTGCATTGAAGATGTAGGGACTCAGCTAAAGGGAACTGCTGCCTTAGTAACCATCTCTAACCCAGCTTCCAGCTTCTGATGCAGAATGCAATTTAAAACATAGGGCAAAAATAACTGTTGTAAGATACATGCAACCAAGTACAGATATCAAAGCATCCACAATATATATGCTGCTATTTTGTCCAAACAAATAAGTAAACAAACAAAGGAAATATTTTTAAACACTAAACATACACCAGTTATATTGCTGCAGGATAAAACATGGGCTTTTTTTAAAATCTATTGAGTCATAAATCTCTGTATTTCCCTTTGTGTTTGATCTCATATATCACTTGGAGTTTCTAAAATGATAACAAGGCATGCATTAAAAATATTTTTCTTATTGTTACATTTCAAGCACGTTTACTGTTAGCTGCTTAGCTTCATTATGTATCATAGTCTGAATCTACAAATCAAGTATAATTAGACTTAGAGAACTGATTGGATTTCTAATTAAGCTACATTGGAAACAACAATGCACAATCAGTAAATATTCTGACTAGGTACATTTTAAAGAGCAACTCTTGGGCTTTTTGCTGATGACTAGACACCAGTGTCATTAAATTTGTTGGTGGCAAGCAAATTTTAAAGCTAAAATAGAGGCAATTAGTAAAGATCTTGAAATATTTAATCACGTTTGTCCAATTAGTGTGCAATTAGGCAATGGTGTGGCGTGGGACAAACATTCTGCTTCAGTGTTTGGTAGAGAAGGATCCCTTTGAAATTTTGCTATTTAGTTTATTGATATATAAAAAGGAAGTTATGGTTGTAATTTCCAATTTAAAAAAATACTGTGCAGATGGTCTGACTATATATTTAACAATGTTAAACAAAACTAAACAAGGGAAGCATGTTACCTGAAATTACACAGCTGTGATCAGTGAATAAGCTCCAGATCACATTAGATTACAGCTGTGGGCATCTTGATCACAGAAAGCGCCAGGTAGTTAAGCTGGTGAAATCAAAGCTCTGTAAGTTGGCCTGTCACATCTCAAGATGACATGATTATTTTGTCCTTGACCGAAAATACACTTTTTTTTCTTTGAGCTTCGCCTGGTTGTTTTGCATTCCTCCCGTGAAGCCTTACGTTGGCAAGTTCATTGTGGAAAGTCAAGTGGTAGCTTTTCATGAATAAGCCACTTAAGTATTATCTTGACTTCCCTTCAACTTGGGGATCTGACTCCCTTTTTGGCAAATTCTAGGCTCTCTTTTGAAAACAATCATGACACTTATTAGCTGATTTGCAAAACTTCAATGTACCATTTTTGCCGGTGCGTTGAAAGTGTCTGCTGTCGTGCATTTCAACGTGCAACCCTGCACTGAAAGCGTCATCGCTTTGGTATTTGATCGAATCGGGTTGCTCTGCGTGGCCACATGCAGATAGTAAAGGAAACAGCGCCAGGGAACGTCCCCAGGTGCTGGAGCTCAATTTTCCGGATTGTTAAATTTAGAGCAGTCCCTGGCATGGTTTTGGCTTGGGTCAAGTACGACTCTCCCCAGCCATCCCTGGCCACAGCTCAGGTGTTAATACTGGCCAGGGACCGTTCCCAGCAGGCATTTTAGGAGGGAAGGAGGATTAGGAGAATGGATGTGGGATGTCTTGTGCCAGCTGGCCTCACGTCAAAGTGCATTTAACCTTATACTGTCAACAGTCCCCGTGAGTTCACAAGGAGTAAGTCGGAGGGAAGGTGTCTGTCAGGACTGACTAGGGATGATGTGGACTCCAGCCTGGACCCCTGACTTCTTCTCCACTGTAGAGGCCGTCTCATTTCCACTTGATATTCAACATGGACTAGGAAACAAGAAGAGACTCTTTCTTCCTCCTGTGATCATAAAATAAAGAGTTTTGGTTTAGCTGTTGTTTGGATTTGATTGCCAGATAATAATTTGTTGTTTGTTTTTTTTCCAGAGAAAAGAATAATAGGCGATCAGATTTGAAAATATATTTCTACGTATTTCTGATAAACGCTATCATTTCTGCAATGCTCTTAAGCCATTGTAGGTTTAAAACTTGTCAGCTTTACTTTCACATCTGAGAAATTTTTGTTTGATTTCAGTATTGAAAAAAATGCTGAAATACAGCAAATAATACTTCCTAGCAATGCTTTTTTTTTTTTTTTTGATAAATACAGACCTGGAAATTCAAAGTAGAGAGTTTTCTCTTGCAATCAGGTTGGTGCCTGCAAGAATTTTATGGACACAGTTGTGTTCATTTCTTGAGCAACATTAAATCAAAACAAAGTATTTTTGAACTGAAAAGAGAAATGATTACAGAGGAATATTGTATGGGAGAGAAATGAGACAGGTAAAAAAGCAAATACATAATTACACAGGCATTCATTTATTCCTTGACTGTAGGGAAAATTCTCCTGGATTGAAGGCTAGGTTTTGACCCTTTGATATTCAAAGGTTAAAAGCAAAGTTTTTCAGGTTCATTGCTTCCCACATCTTAAGAAGAGTTTACATCAGGTTTTCCTGGGTGCTTTCTCTGGGGCAGAAGAGAAGCCAGTGCTCTCCTGGGGGCCAGGACTCCACCAGCCCTCCCATGCAACACAGGCTTTAAACCCCCTGCAAACCTGACTGCCGGGCAGAGATGTTGAGCCCTGTTGTGAAGGGAACCGTGCAGTACATGAACCACTCAAGCTTTTAATTATGATTTTGTTGTGGATAAGAATAATTGATGATAATAATAACATTTGTTGCTGTTGTTTTTACAAATGCACACATGATGTCCCTAATCATATTTTTCGATTACAGTTCTGTTTATAGATATGCCCTGATTCACAGAAGAGTCAAGTTTCTATGGATGTAAAAAATAAAGAGCTGCAGGTCTTCAATATGTTGGCAAATTGGCTGCCAAATCCTATATGGAAACAAGATGTGAAAGCAGTATTTCATAGCCTCTGCTTCACCACATCTTTGTTCAAGTAAGAGATCAGGAAACCCAATCAATAGGCTGAATGCCAGAAGATTGAATAGCCATCTGGAGAGGCAGCGCAAGAGAAGATGTACCTCTTACAGTTAATACCTTGTGAAAATCACACAGGGCCCCATGGGGGTTAATCAAACATTTACTGCTCTGACTTATAATGTTCTTTAGTCCCCAGAAGAAAATGGTACCTGTCACAGTTTTTAAACATACGGGGGAAAAAAGCAAGAAACTGCATCTCTAGTTGTAGAAAGTTAGCAAGTCTCGCTTTAAGCTGCACTTCAGTGTGAGTACTTGTGTGTTTATATCCAGGATTGTGTGCTGAACCTTCACAAACTGGGACCTCAGCCCTCAGGCATATGTGGTCATATACATATTTTTTATTTATATTTTTTTTACACATATACACAAGTATCCATACATGTGTATAGATACACTGTACATGTATAGGAACTGAGAACTTCAAAAGGAAAAGAATGTTTGGGAAATTCAGAAAAGGAAACCCCTGTTTATTTGATAATGGAAACAAAACCAGCACTTGAATAGCGATTCATACACCGCTGTCAAAGCCAGCTCTGGGTGGACGCGCAGACCCGCAGGTTCTCTGTAGCTGCTGAATTCCTCCCAGTGTTGTCTTTATCAAAGAGGTAAACGTAGATTTGAAAAAATTGCTTTGATGTGCAAGACATCACAGAACAGCAGCTCCATTCATTGCAGAGAGAGCCCATTATTTAAGTCTCTCAGGCAACTGTACAGATTCCCCGTAAAGGGAAAAATAACGGGACTGTGGAAATAAAACCCCCAACAATGTGTATGCTGCTGGCTGCTGGAGTCTTTCCCTCCAGCTTTCATGACTTCATTCTGTGAAAAGATATTAGGCTCGGGCTCACCCGCCGACAGCCTCAGCCGGGCAGTCGCTCCTGACCAAGCAATACCTGCATTCCTGCCGGACTGCTCTGTCCCCGGCTGCGAGGGAGAGGGGAGGCATCCGTGAGAGGCACTGGGGGCTCGTCACCTGCCTTTTGTCTCTGAGACTTCCCCTTGGCTCACCTTCGCTTTTGCTTCAGCACGTCTCAGGGCCGGCGGGCTGGACCACGCACCCGCTGCATCCCAGAGGGATGGGGCAGCTCTGGCACGATGCTACTGGGGCGCTGCGGGCTGAGCTGGGCTCGCCCCCGGGCCAGCATCCCTCGTGGAGATGTTCCTGTACGGAATGGGAGAGGCAGGCAGGAGCCGGGGGAGAAGGAAAGGGGAAATGGAGTCCCACCACTGCTACAGCGGCAGGACTGCCTGCAGACCGGCCAGGTAACACCCCATCCAGGCACTTTCCTGTGACAGCAGGGGGGACACAGTTTCCCCACCTCCCCTCCGTACTGTCGTAAACCATGTGAATGTGTAGAAAGGGTCTGTGAAATTAATTATACTGTGAGTGCCTGGTAACCAAATGAATTGTAAATTGTACATTATTAAAACAGCATCAGAGCACCGACTGATCTATTATTCTTCAGGGAAATGTATGAAGATAAGAGCTTTACATGCTTTAGGGGTCTTTCCAGCCACCACACATCCAGCTTTGTAAGAAAAAATGTGGCAATATTTTGTTACTGTCTGAGTTGCAGCTGACACAATACTGTATTGTTTATTTTTATTACATTGCCTCCTATTTAATATATATGAGATAGTATACACTACCAGTGACATATACATGCCCAGAACCTTTCTCTTTATCCTGTTTCAGATGATATTTGGGATTAATCACCCTCATTTCTGTGTCAAAAAATATGTAGGTGCAGAAAAATGAGATAAATATTAAGAAGCATGGCCTTTTGCACAAATCATGTAACTAACAAGATGCATAGCTATTGTTAGCCTGATCATTTTGCCTGCGTTATTGCTCCTTGCTGCCTACCTGTCTTTTAGCTTCTGAGAACTGTAAGACGGCTTGGTGGGGAGCTGTAGGTTCAGAAAAAGCCTGTTAAATAATAACAGGGAAGAAAAAGACCGTGGTTTTATGTCTGCACGTATGGTTTTCTCCCTTTCTTCCACAATGCATGCCCCCTTTCACATTCCTCCCATGCAGTATCTGATATGCAGATGGCCTGGTTCTCATGTGTGCACGGGCATCTTCCGAGATACCACAGACCAAAACCCGCACGCCCTCCCTCCCAGGGACGCTAGTTTTCTGTAAGACTCCTTATAGGCAGTCCCTCTCGGTACACGACTAATGGCACTTTTCACCCCTTCCCTCTGGCAGAAAGACGTGTCAAAGCAGGGGTGTGTGTGGGAGAAAGGGACGGCGGGGTTTTTTCAATGCCTCTGTTGAAGAAATGGAGGTGGTATCTATTACACCATAGCTTTTCCCACGAGGTCTCCTTTATATTGCGTCCTTGAAGGAAGATGTATGAGAGTATGCCTTATCCTTGCAGCAGCTTGCCAATGAAGAGGAGAAACAGCTGGAGAAACATCCTCTTCCCTCCAGCTGGCAACACATCTCCATCTGAGCTGCACGAGGCAGAGACACAGTTTCTACAGCTAACACATCAGTAGTCCCACACCAGTGGGCCAACTTTGGGGAGTAACCCTAAGTGTTTCTCTTCTGGTGCAGAGGACTAGCAGCAACCAGTGGCATCCTCTTTCCTTTAGAGAAGGCCTTTCAGACAAAACTTTTTCCTCCGACTGCAAAACCTAGATGAGCGTTCAGCAAAACTCACAACTCAAATAGTCAAAGAAGTTATTGCAATTTGAGTGAAGACTCACTTAAAGTAGTTCAAAGAATTTTGGGACTTGGTCTCCCCTCTATTCAGGCACCGGAGACAATAAAATTTCCCTAGCTGAGATATTTCCCTAACAGAGTATGGCATCTTTGCTTGTTTTCCAATTTTTCACAATAAAGAGGAGAGAATGTATATTGTAAAGAATTTCCATTCTTCGGGGCAACTGTCCTAACTCTACTTAATAGTATAAAATATGGCGCTGCCTTTCTCGACGTTCCCCAGCCCCGCAGGAGTCAGTAGCATCTTTCAGGATGCGATGCCTCCCGTTCCCCGGGCAGCCCTCTGCCAGGAGGTGCACCGCGTCCTGAAATTCAAAAGAGGGCAGCATCTTACTTAGGCTGCTCGAAAGGAAAGGGGACGACTCCAAGCGTGTAGAAGAATGTCAGCAAGTGAAAATCACCAGTCACAAAATAGATATACACCATTTTCTGATAAATTACATTTAATGAAAACGATGCTATGTTCCTAGGACTTTATATTTACCAAAAAAAAAAAAAACCCAAACCAAACAATATTAATGAATACATCCCATCTACGTTCAAGGATTTCGAATTCTTTGTGTAGTCTCTCATGCGGTCATAATGCTGTCTCTGCAGCACACCGCAATGACTTTGCCACCAACTTTTGCACTGAGATAGCCAACCAATAATAGACTGATGCATCGCAGATAAATACCACCTATGAATGAAGCGTTAAACTCGGTCTGAGGTAATTAAAGAATCCACTGCTATCTCATTAAAGCCCTGATCCAACGAAATTCCTCAAACTACGCCTAAAATGTTCACAGGCTGTTATATTTGATTACTTAAGTATCTGCTTAAAAACTGGCAAAGCCCGGCCAAAGCGAAGAGTAAGAGTTTTGTGATGTAACCCAAAAATATGTGTCTTCTAGTCTGACATAATCAAGCACGCAAAGATCAAAATGCTCATTTTAATCCAGAAGCCTGGACCCTTGTGATCAAGAGTACGCTCCTTCCAGCTGACTGTGACTTACCTTCTGTTTGTGACGAGTCCATCCAATATTTGCTCTGCTTGAAGAGCAGCACAGCATCGACTTTTACAGGGAAATTTTAAGGAACAAGATAGATTTAAAGTACATGCTGGATCGTAAAAAAATTAGAGGGCACCCAAGCATAATACAACACTTTTTAGTTTACCCCCTACTCAACGTTTGGTGCAATGTTACGTTCCTGAAACGACTGTACTGTCAGCACTGTCTCTGCCACCTTCAGCCAGGTTGCCTGAATCACTGAAGAGCCCAGGACAGGGCAAATGCCCATTTTCCTTCTCTGTTTGCATCTAAGAAGTAACAGATGTTGCAGTATTGAAAACGCACACCTGATGTGACTAACAAGGGATTTCTAAAATATTTGTCCTGAGATGCCAGCCACCCTGCTATTAAGCATTTACTTAATGAAATCCGTACACAGGGAAATGTTGCAGCAATTCTGCTTAAGAGGGAGCAAGCTGCTTGAAATAAATGCTGCTTCTGTGATCTTGGGCTAAATCTGCATTACCAGAAGGATACAGACCCAAGCTTGAGGATATTTGCTTCCTACCCACCTTAAATACCCACTAAAGAATCGGCTCTTGAAGGAGCCTGTGGAACCCAGGACCTGGTGCCGCCGTCCCCACAGCCACTTGCCCCTGCCATGTGGCTGTCCCCGCGGTCCCCGAGATGTGCCAGCCGAAACCTTCTGCATCGGCTGGAGGGAATCTGGCACGGCATCTCCTAGCAAACCTGCCAGGAAGCGGGGTCAGCCCTTTGCAAATAAACCCTGCCTGATCTGAGTAACACAAATGGACGCCTGGAAGATTAATTCATCCCCTGTAATAATACAACTGCTGTTTGCACAAACCGGTGGCATGCAATAGTTTCTTATTAAAATACTCAGGATACGCATTAAGATCTCACTAAACAAAGTAAGGCCTAAGGACAGGAGAGTGTGCAAAATTTCCTTGCTTATAATTTGCCACTCTTTCATCAGATTTGATATAAAGCTACGAGCAGCGTTGCAAATGGACCAACGAGTTGTCTAATCGTCTAGAACACCCTCACGTAATTTATATCGTCTCTTAATTTCTGTTTTGTAACCTCCATAGCTGTCTTCAGTGAATCATAGCGTATATCTCCACTCCGAGAACATATCAGGGTATGATTTTTCCCTTTGTTTCCCAGATTCCTACAATGGAAACATGCAAATTTCAGTAAGGTATGTACCTACCACATTAATCCTTTCTAATGTGATTCCAGTCAGCCCTTTAAAAGTAGAATCCAAAAGATTATTTTACTGTTTCCATTCTCTATTGTGGCATACAGTTTTCTTGCTGAAAGGATATCCATCTCACTCTATACACACATAGATGAATATACATTCGAATCATAGATACATATCAATATAACACACATCACAGACTGGAAATAAATTATTAAAATTAACTGCATTACAGAGAATAGATGTATAGACAAAACTGCTGAGGTACTCGACTCTCCCTATCCCAAGGTGCCTTAACACTTGCCACAAACCCGCCATCCCTTTGTAATGCAGTCCTGAGATACTTAATCTGCTTTTTCTCTTCCACCGATGTAAATCAGCAGCAAAGTTGTCTGTGGAGGAGCGGAGTCTGGGGGATAATTGTGGCCCGGTGGGTTATCTATCTGTAGTTGTGTGCACAATGGGTCTGCTCACCGAATTTTTAGCGTGCGTATTTTCTCGGGCTCTTTTCCAGCAGGGAGTTAGAAAGCGAGAAACAACAGAACTGGTTTAATGCACCAGGTAAATCCGACCAGCTCATTGTGAAACCTATCACTGCACATGCTTGTTATGATAATAAACGCGGGTGAGCTCTGGTTATTACATGCACAGCCCTGTACTAACTGCTCCCTACCGCTCGCCCGTTCTCTCACTTTAGCAACACCCCACACACCTGTTCAAATAATATTACTATTACCTTGTGTTGACACCACATCCACCCTTTCCTTTCATATAAGAGCTCCTCGTGAACTGCAAATGGAAAGCTTGCGGTAGCAGAAGCCGATTGTTTACCTGTCTCCAGTTTGTTGCCACAGATACTTGGTTGGGAGAAGGGAACAAAGATCAGTTTGACATCCTTGTTAAGCAGGATTTTCCCCCCACCTTACCCACAAAAGGTTACGAGTCGCTATTCAAGCCTGAGCTCCGCAGGTGTGCCATCACACCTGTCTGAAAGAAAACAAAATACGGTTTGTTTCAATATGGCTATTGCCCCAGCAAAATAAAGAAGACCTTGCCCTGCAACACAGACACAAGCATTTGTTTTAATATTTCAATGAATCCAAGCAAACACAGACTGATATCTCCGTTTCTGTTTAGCGTTGAAGCCAAACACGATGCAAGCGCCACCAGCAATCGATGGCAGTCAGCATCCGACCCTGCTGCGCCTGCTAAACTCATGGCCAAACTCACGGCAAAACTCAACTCAAAACCCATCTTGCAACAGGAAAGGGGATTTTATAACTCTCTGGGTGTTTACAGCGGGCCCTAATCCCAAACCCACCGAGATGAACGGGAGACTGAGTCCAAAGCCAAGCTGGGGCCAGCTTTGGCCTCACGATTTATTTCCTTCACAGTTCAGCCCTGCCGGAGCTGCTGCTGCTATTTAGTCGCGTGTAACTCTTCGCATAGAGAGCCGTCATGGTTTTAGAATAGGGGAAAGTTAAAAGCTGCGAGCCCTGGCGCCGTTCTGCTCGGTTGAAGGCTGTGCCCAGCTTTGTATACCAGTGGCAACAGTGTAGGTCTGGAGTAAAGTGGTAAAAAATGGTAAAACGTAGCTCCCAACTGAGGCCTGGATGACGAATAACAGTATTTTGTCCGTGCAGAGCAGAGCACTACAGAGCCCTAAATGTGCCCATTCATTTATGTGAATTTGCCATTTGACATCTGCTGAAGGTGATGGAAAGACTTTGGTGGGCGTTTGATCAAGAGCTGAGTCACTGGAGTTTCCAACACTTTAGGTAGAAGCATTTTTCACCAAAAAGGGCTAATAAGAACAATTTGCCCATTTTCCAGCTAAAGCTGTGCTCTATTTCTGTTGCTTTACATTCTTATTAAAAGCCTTATCCGTAGCTGCTTCCATTATGGTTTAAACAGCGTTGTTTGTAGTCAGCTGTAAGAAGGTGTCCCCGCGTTTAGGAAGCGTGGTAGATGCGTAGCGCCAGCTGGTTTGGAAAGAATTTGTATACTGTGCTGCAACTTATGCAGAGAAACGTCCTTGAGGCAGGGAGCATATTTTATTTATTGTTTTATTTATTGCATATGTCAAGTAAGTGGAATCCCAAATTATGAAGATACAAAACACAGTGTGGGTATTTATCAGCACTGAATGTTTTTATGTGCTCCAAAACAACTTGGGGTTTCCCAGCTGACTGTGAGCAGCTTGCTGGTTTTGAAGATCTAGCACCTTTGGAACTGAAGGGACATGCTGAATTTTAAGCACGTGGAAAGAGAATTAATTGCATGGACAGCAACATTGCCCCCCCCACCCCCCCGCC
>VXBL01007677.1:108716-151594 GCA_013400195.1 Aramus guarauna | reverse complement strand
AGCGCCGGGCCCGGCACGCCGCTCCCCGCACCTCGGCTGCGAGCGCACCCGGGGTCCCGCGGAGAGGAGACGCTCCCCGCTTCCCCCCCCAAAAAAAAACACGGTGCGCCGAGAGCGTTAAACGTGCGCAGCCCCCAAAACCGCTCATACTCGCTACACTCCGCGGAGGGCTGAGAAGCGCAGGAGCACCGCGTCTGCTCCCGTGTGTGCAAACACGCTGATTACAGCTACTCCCTCGAGAGGCTGTAATTACACGGTAAACACTGTGCGGGTGTCTGCCTACACCGAGGGGATGCAGGCACCCACCGCGCACCGCCGGGGCATTTCTGTGCCCGTCCGCCACCGTCTCCTCCGGCGGCTCCGGCCCCTTGGCAGAGCCACGGGGCCGGCAGCGGCGAGGGATGACCGGGGCGCTCCCACGGCTGCCGGCGGTGACCGCCGTGACATGCCGCCACCGTCCTCCCCGCTCCGCACCCCGAACTGCGGGCTGGCGTGGCACGCACCTCTTACCGGATCAGTGTTGAGGGCTGTCAGCGGGGTTCTGGGGGTGCCCGCCGGACAGCTGCCCGGGTGCAGGGCAGGCGGCTGCTGCTGCCGGAGCAGCGCCGGGTGCGTCTCCAGAGCCAGCTGCAGGTCGAGGATGTAGTCGATGACATGCTGCAGGATCTCCACTTTGCTGACCCTCTTGTTGGGCGGGATGGTGGGCACCAGCTTCCTCAGTCGGCTGTAACAGTCATTCATATCGCACTGCAGGCACAGCGCCGCCGGCTCCTCGCCCGACGGCGGGCCCCCCTTACAGCCGCTGTGCTCGGCCAGGCACCGCAGGGCCGGGTGTCCCCCGCCGCCGCCCGCCACGCCGGGCTGCGCCTTGCGGCTGGGGTGCCGGACGGGACTCACAGCTTTCATAGTGCCGCAGGGAGGGAGACCTCCCTCTCCACCACCGCTGCCGCCGCCTCCTGCGACCTCGGGCAGCCGCGCACGCACCGCCCGCAACGCAACGGGAGCGGGGCACGGACGCAGCTTCACTAGCGTTACCGGCGGCCACCCCCCGGGAATGCAACGAGAGGTGCTCGCAGCACCGCGCGACAACAGCAGCAGCACCGCCAAAAAAACACCTTCCCCCTTCCCAGCTGCTCAACTGCGGCCGCGTCTGCCGCCGCTGCTGGCCGCGCCGCCCCCTATATAGAGCGGGGCGCGGGCGGGGCGCGGNCGCGTCTTCCCGCCGCCCGCCTGGAGGAAAGCGGCTGCTCCCCCCGCCCCGGGGAGGGGGTGGCATCTCCGCGGGCTGTGAAACGCGTTTTTATCCTCTCGGTGTCGGAGACCCAGTCCCGCTTTACACGTATTTTGAAGGACTTCGGAAGGCCGGTTTAAAGGCAGGGAAAATCCCAAGCAAAACTTGAGGGGGAGGGAGGGAGGAGGGGGAGAGAGGGAAGGAGGAGGGTTTGGGGACTTCAAGCAAAGCAGTGCCTGGGAACATTAAATTAGAGCACATAACTATTAAAAATGCATGGAGATGGAGTATTTAAAATTCCTCCATGACATATAATATTAATCCATTTTATGTAAAATTCATACCTGTAATTTAATTTGGTCCATTAATGCACCAGATCACGTATTAGTGGATGTACCATGTTTTAAATATGATGCTGAAAATGTCCAGAGTTCTGTACTTCGAGACAGAGCATTAAAATTAACACACACATACTCCTGAGTCCTGCTTAAGTCATCTTGTGGCAGATTGTAACCTTTTAATTTAATAATGCAGTGTTCAAAGTTTCTGTTCGTTCCTGCTAAGGATAAAGAGCCATTGCATATTTGGGACGCTGGTGTAAGAAACTCGGTGCCCGATCCTACGGATGCTGCAGCGCTTCGAACTCCCCGTGAGTGAAGTAGGGCTGACTGCTTGGGTAAAGGGCTGCAGGAAGGAGTAAAGGCTGCAGGATCTGCCTCTAAGCTTGTAAGTCAAACCCAGCAGAAGGGAAGAAATCCATAATGGTGATTAATGATTGCATGTCCCCTCGATGCTTAGTCACAACGGGTGATATATAAAGGATACAGTGGGAAGCTGTCAAACCCAGAACTTGAATGAGCGGTGAGACTGGATCATCTGAAGTATATAACGAAGCACACTTTCATTCTCTCTCACCCTTTAAAAACATATGTTTTGCAACTCTGCTTACAAATACTCACATTCTTGTTTTCCTTATTTTGTCCCACATTACCAGTGCCATCCATGGCAGTTGGGCTCCTCTAGGCACAAAAAGCGTGTGGTGTAAATGTTTGTCTGAATCAGGTCTAGATTTGTATGGTACATCATGATGATGCGATGGGAAGATGTATTTCCATTAGCTACAGGCTGAATGATCCCAACTCTGCTGCAATCATTGCTTTTATTCTGTGAAACTCCACTGCCTGCAGTCTCCGGGTCTCACGAGGTGGAAATATGTATGGACCTTAAAGCATACATTATGGTTACACTTTGTCTGTTACCCAGAGTCCTGGTAATATGGTCAGAGTTGATGCGCTGTCTAAAAAAAAAAAGTATTTGTAAATTACAGTGAGCATGCAGGCCTAAATCTTGCTGCTCCCATTTAAATAAAATTTGTGTGAAACTAGATACACTGTAATATTGGGTTGTTCTATATGTATTGAATCCCACCTGGAAGCTCATCTGATCTCACTGGAAATCTCTGGGAAACCCCGGTGCGTCACTGGTTCCCCTTTAACTCTCCAAAAGCTAATTTGGACAGATTATTTTCTCTGTCTGTGTGTGTGTGCGTGTGTGTATACACACTCCCCACACTGGCTCTTGGAGATGAGTCAATATTTCTGGAAACCCATGAAAAACCACGATATGCCGCAGACCTCTTTTTCCATCGGGCTACTTCCACTGCAGAGGAAACGAAGGGAAATCCAAGGGCCTGTAACCATTGTTGAAGTTGCAAAGAAGATCGTGCATTCACATAGCTAACATCTCACAGCAGAGATATGTGGGAGAGGGAAAAACAGCCCTCCCCTCCGACTATCCCATAAATATTCAGGGGATTTCCTCTAGTAACTCCCTTTGATACTCATGAAGTTGATACATGCTAGTCCGACATGCTCTGCTGAACAATAGGCACCGATTCCCTGTTAACAACCGGTCTGCTTTTGCTCTCCTTGAAGTCAATGGGAGTTTTGTCATTGACGGAAGTGGGAGCAGGTTGGGTCGGCTGCTTTTTCAAAATGTAGGTTGGATGTGCACCAGATGCTAAGTAAATTGCTCTAGAAATGGGTTGGAAACCCCAGAATGTTAGCAATGGAGGTAGGTATAGTGAAAGTCTTGATCCTTGAAGACCTACACAAGAGAGAAGGGCTGTGGCTACTGTTCATGCTTTTGTCCTATTAACAGCAGTATTCTTCATGACATGAGTATATAGGGATTAACGCTCTGGTTTTTCACCAGACCAAGTTTGGATTTTTAAAATAAATTCTGTGCATCTTTAAGCATGTGGTCCCTTTCTGGCTGGCTGGAGGAGTTCATTTGTCTCGGCTGGGTTTTTCTGTGCTCTCTTCTCACATCTACAGCCGAGATTCATTGCCATTGTAACCAGCTCTTGCAATATTCTCACAAGATCCTTGATAGTGCTTGAATGGACCAGTTTGGTCCAAATTGATGAGTTCAGATCACATCATAGGTGCTCTCTGGAACTTAAAAAGGCTGCTTTTGATTCAAAACCAAAGTAGAGCAAGTTAAAAATGAAAATGTAATGATTGGCCTTGTATCCCCTTTGTCATGAGGATAACCCCATTGAACTCAAAGAGAATACTCTCGTGAATAAAAGAGGCTGAATTTGTCGGCACATGTCTGAGTATATGAATATGCCATTGACTCCAGCTGAAAAAATAAATCTGAGACATTGACACTGTCTCTGGGTCATGGCACCAGGAAAGAGAGACAGTCCTTCCAAGCACAGAACATAGGGGACGTTTCCTCTGCCAGCACTCTGGATCCACAGATGTTTCTGCATGATATGATGCCACTGAACCAACTGGTGCATTGGATAGTAACCCATTAGTTAAAATAGTCTCGGGACAGATAAAATTAGAAGGGAACGCATTTAGGCATGCAGAGGGAAGCAAGCAAGCAATGTGGTTTCTTACACAAGGTTACTTGCTATACCTACCTTAAGAGGGCATGAAATGCACACAAATGCACAATGCATCTTTATTCTTAAGCAAGTTACGAAACAGTGGTTGAGTCAAGTGTCCCTGTTTTGAGGCTTGGGGCACACCGTATCAGAGCAGCGCGGTAAAATCCCAAGCTTTCCTTTGCTTGAGCATGATAACTGGTATGACAAATTTCATCCTGGTGGGCACAGAGAGATGTGATACTGAGACCCCCTGCCCCCCATTCCTGTTGACTTCAGCAGGCAGCCGGAAGACTCAGGATCTCGGAGGAGCTGCTCGACACCTAGAAGGGCTGATCATTAAAAAAGCATTATAAATCTCTGAATGGTTTATGGTTTATGAGGGAAATAGCAATTGATTCCTCAGTGGTGCCATTACTCTCCACTATTGCTATCATTCAAATGGCAATAATGTTGGTTATTTACCTTCAATTAAAATATCTAGTTAGTTGTGATGTCATTTAAAATAGCACTATAATGTGTTTAGTGCTCCCTCACCAAACACCGTAGATAAACTCTTCTTGGCAACAGGGGATAGTGATATGAAATGAAAAATTGGGTGGGGGAGTGGGATGGAGGAAAGAATATATAAATCTTTTACTGGATTATAATTCCTATGTGCCTGTGTGCCCCCTCGGAGGCCAGGCTGGAGGTGAGACTGTGGGCTCCTTTGCAGTGCCACCGCACGGGTCCTCAGAATGGGTCAGGGAAGATCCATTGAGCATCTGGGAGCACAGAGAAGTCACCTCACTCTGCAGACTACCAATGGACCGAACAAAATCCATTGGTTTTCTGGAACCGCTCTTTACCAGGGACTATTCATCATCAAGCTCTTCCAAACTCTTCTTAACGTAAACCTTTTCCCCAAATAGCACGAGTCATATTCAGTACTGTTCTCCTCATTTCCCTCAAATCCAAAATCTAACTAGAACTCACAAACTTCACTTAACATGGTGGGGTTTTTTTCTCATTCTCTTCTTGTGGTTATGGCAGAATTTTCTGTTTATTGAGAAAACCTAAGAAATTCTCAAGACCTTCACCTCCCCATCGCCCCCTGTGCATGAAGTTTAATATAAAATAAAAAGTGTTTGTCCATTGCTCACAACAGCTCTTCACAGACAAAAGTGAGGGGTTTTATCATGTTTATGAACTTGACCAATTTAGAGCATCCTTCTAATGGCAGGAGCATACTCCTACCCACCTCTCTATGCTTTCCTCAGCTTCGTATGCTACAAAAAATTGCGTGACCACCAACATTGTGGAGAGATGAGGAACAGCTTATAAAAACCCCTTCTCCATAGCTTGATGCTTATGTAAGGTTTTTGTTTACACAAACATGGAAATAAATGCATAAAGAAATATTATTTTACCTCAATTAGTAGAGAGAACAAAAAAAAAAAACCCAAACCTGTAATGAGGCTGCTATCTACAAGAGCTTTTCTTGTGCTGCCTCCAGCGTGGCTATGCTGTAGAAATTTGTGCAAAGCCACCTTCTCCCTTCAAGAGGCCGAGGCAGCAGACAACGTTGGTATGTCACTGACAGACGCCCTGGCATTTTGCTGGTGGTTGTATGTCGGCTGAAGGCTAATGTCATTTTAGAAGGTTGCTGTGTTCAGGTGACCAGAAACACTGGGTTTGTTGGGTAATGTCAGATTTCTGCAATGACTAAAGCAAGCTTGTGGCAAGAAAGATAACTCGTGTTGACAACCTTCTGCAGTGTGGTCCAAATATAAGCAATCAAGATGCTCATTCTGGGGAAGGGGAAAATAATTTAGGAGTATTTGGAGCAGCTTCCTGAGGAACACTACGTTAAACTGAGTTACATAGTAACAGATTGAATTTGGAGTCTTAACTTTAACTTTAATTTTATTTTGTGTAGATTTAGATCAGATTTATGTGCAATGTCATGCCCTTTGTTTGTAGACAGAAACCCTTAGCTAATCTGCCTGAAAACTGATGGTATGATACCGCCTCATATTATTTTCATGTTTGTTATGAGTTTGCATTGAGAGCTCTATAATCACACAAATAATACAGCCTACAGGGACAATGAGCAAATCAACCTAAATTAAATAAGTATCTGGATGTGTACATGCTCATCTGCATATGTTATCATTATACCAATGATACTGGTATTTATTTTCAGGGGACCTCAAGAGGTTCATCAGCAAAAGCAGTCTAAGTTCATGCCACAAAAAACCCCGGCAGAAACAATAGCAATACTTTGCACTAATACAACATTTTACGTTTTGAAAGCTAATATTAACACGTTTGTTATTTGTTCTCCGTGAGTGTTTTAAGGAATTCTTCAGAATCTTTGGGGTTTCTCTTTTTAAATCTTTTATTTTTTTTTAAACTAAAAGAAGAAATTACCTCTCTCCCTGACTGGGAAGACAGCCTTTCCCACAATGGTGGAACATCCAAGGTAGGCGGAAAGACCTTCACTTCCTCTGCACCGATGCAAATGCGCCGATGTTTTTTGTGACTGCAGTCAGTTGGTTCTCAAAGTACTTCTATGGCTCAACATCACTTTCAGATATCACCTGCTTGCCAAATATTAATTTACAATTCTGCATTTTGCTTCATGCTAGTGACAGCCCGACTGATATTTAAAGCACTATAGAAAATGCTGTTTGTTGATTTGGTTCAAGTCACATTGGTGTCATCGCTGGGAACAGAAGTTAGGAAGAACTAGAAATTCAAGTCTGGTGGTTTGTGTGGAGGGGAAGCTCTTCAGCGTATCTTCAAATCCCCTGACTGCAGTTGTTTATGGGCCACATCATGCACTTCCAATGCACGCCAAATTCTGTGTAACCTTATTATTATCTATTTATTTATCTGCCTGCTATAGAGTTCCTGTTGCCATAACGTGAGGATCTACCAAGTGCTTAGTAGCAGAATCGAAAGGCTCTTCCTCATTCTTCTATCTTGCAGAAGAAATAGTGGATTAGTAGGAGATTATTTATAGGATCATGGCTCTGTTTTAATTTGCTTAAGTACTTGTGTGTGTTTGAAAAAGCAGTCTGCTAAAAAGATGAGGTTTGTATTAATTTGTGGTAGGATGCTTTCTGTGATCATTCTTTATAGCCTACATGGCTTCTGAGAAAGTTGTCACTTAAGAAAACGAGTCATCAGCTTCTGCTGACAGAAAACAGCTCTTGCAGGATGTCATGTTTAGAGAGCAAGAAAAAAAATCGAAGACAGGTAATGTCTCCTTTAGGCAGACAGGGTCACACTCACGGGTTTTAATTCCAGCAATAGCATATACTAAAATGACCTCATCTGTTTATTAGGACAACAGGATTGTCTAATGAAAACCATTGTGTAGCACAGTGAATTTAAATGAAGGTATACATTGCAGACTGCAAATAGCTGGAGATGCAGCAAAAAGAAAGATGGATGTAGGGAGAATATTGGACAATGATCCATGAACTGCAATTCTTCACAGTTAAGTATATTCCGTGACTTACTAATTTTCCCTCATAAGAAATGGGAATGAATGTTATTTTCCATTTCAGAGTAATTGTATAGCAATTCTTCATGTTTTTGCCTCTTGTGCAGGGGGCAAACGATGCAAAAGTATTTTAAAGACATAGTCAAAATTGCTGTTAAAAATGCTTCAGCATGCAAATTTTCTTACAGTTTTGACTTTGTTTTCTTAAAGTTAAATGATGTGCATATATAAGAATATTTTGGGTAATCACACAGCTTATGCTAAATAACTATTTCAAGTTGTCTTCAATACCAGCATGTTTCCACATACTTACCTTGAAGTGTTAATGACATTTATTTTGGTAATTTTTACTCCACTATCATGCTCTTTCAACACTTTAAAGCACTGATATATTTTACTCAAGCAAATCTCTTAATTTACCTCAATGGAGAAATTGACTTGAAAAGCAGCACAAATCCTTGCTTATATAGAAAGTTTGTCTTGAAGTTAATGAGCTTATTTGCCTGAGTAAGGATGTGGTATAAGGACTGCTCAAGTGAGCAGAAGTTTCACAACCGGATGCAAAGTCATTAGCTTATTTCAGACCAACCTCTTGAAATAGTCACTCTACTTCGAGCTCCTGATAATTGATTCTCAAAACAATTTTTTAAAATATGAAAATGTAAATGCAAAAGAGTAAGAAAATGTGAAATTTTAAATAGTAAAGTTTAATTAAAAGATATAGTGGTTAGTGGTGATTGTTACTCAAAGCAAATTTTTGGTCTGCACTGGATTGCATCCAGTGTCCGTTGCAGTCTTTTTCCACTGGGAGCGAGAGACGCTAAGAGCTTTCTTTTGCCTCAAGGAACTCCTTCACACACACTATGCATCGATCTTCCTTGCAGTATGGTATGAATTATTATTAGAAATACATTAATAGAATGTTATGCATTTGTAATCTTAGCATGAGGTATGATTTATTTACAACCTTGCATCTCATCTCCTTTTTTTCCCCTCCCTGTCCCTTCTGTATCTTCTTTCTTCTGAACGATCTTACACTCGGAGCATCAGGATTCTCCATGGTGTTTAATGTTTTAGTAAGGTGGCAGTCTCTCCTTTCACTCTTCAGGCTACTGTTTCATCCTGATCTGCTGAGATGTGTGCTTTTACCTCGGCATCTGACAAGAGGTTCTCCATGAGGCGTGCGAGCAAGCGAGTCGGAATAGGTGCGTGTGTCCCCGCCTTCCTCTGTTGCTGGAAGACCTCATTGCTTCAGACAGGAACTAAGGTAGTCACAGCCCATTAAAAACTATGCCAGATGAAACTTAAACTGGCATTGCATAAACAGGACACGCAATGGGCAGGCACTGGATAAAACATTTATTTTCAGTTGTTATTGATGACCTTTCAGAAGTTGCTCGTGGCTCTACTTTGGCCTGTCACTTGTGAGCTAAAGGGTCATCAATAACTTATGGAAATAAATGTCTTGTTGATAGCCTGGCTACTGCAGGTCCAGTATATTGTCTCACATACAGACACACAGGCACAGAAAATACAAATCACAGAGAAACCACTTTTGATATTAGCCTCTGTCCTTTTATCTTTAGAAAAACGTGGCTTTCTAGATTTTGTTTTCTTTCTCTTTTTCTTTCCTTCTTTCCCTTCTCTTTCTCTCTTTTTTCCCCCCCCCCCCCCTCTTTCCCTCTTTCTTTCGTCTTCTATTTCTTTCTGGTATTTCATAAAGATATGCCCCTAATTTATTTATAAGGGTAACTCTCCAGAACAAGGTAGCATTACTGAGCTGGCTTACCAGTTCCTCTATACACATGAGTACATTCATAATTGATGAAATGGTCTATAGTGTTGTGGCTAGGATAAACTTAAGGTCAAATCTCTGGGAGAGCAAATCTTGCCATTATTCCTGATGAGAAATAAATACGTGCAGGAACTAAAAAGTGCGGAGCTGAAAGGGAATAAAACTGAATGTGTAAGGGCATTTTGAACAATTCATTCCAAAGTGAAAGTGCTTTTTCTTAGGGTTCCTTCATTGCCTTGATCTTCCTAAAACTGTTGTTGGGGCAGGTTAATGACTGACCTTTGAGGGAACCACATACCAGTCTTTGTTCCCTAGCAGTCAGCATCTTGCAGAGGCTTGAAACCTTTGAGGGAGAGAATAGGATTAAACTGCTGTATGAAGTCCAGCGCAGGTGATGATCAATGGGAGCGGAGGAGCGAGTTTCTCAGGACGCTCTCTCCCTTCCCCCACCAGCTGGAATTTATTTCGCTTACTGGAAAGTTACCTGATAAGAGAGGGCAGACTGTCAATGATTGTTTTCAGATTAATTTCCCTTAAGCAGTCATCAAAAAGCATGCAGTGCTAAAATCCCAGTAAGATTTTAAAGGATACAGGTCACTCAGTTTTAAATATTGTATCAAGCAGTTAAAATCAGACTGACTTAATTTGAGCCTCACACTAAAATCATATTTACATAAACTCAGCTTACGTGCTACCATCCAAATTTCCAAAGCGTCCAGCAAACCAGACAAAGATGAGTGCTTGATCCTGCAGTATTCTTGTGTACCGGCTGACCTCAGGTAATGCAGTGTTTGCGGGGTGCGTCCTTCATGTACGCCTGCCCTAACACCTAGCTGTACACCTGCGAACGATGCCGTCCCTCCTAATATGTTACACTGACTGCAAGGCCCCTTCGCCTGCAGACTTCTGCAGGGACTTAGCGTTCACCTCGCCCACAGACCGAATCCGTGCCACTTGGTTTAAAAATCCATCCTCAGCATTAGGGCTGAGCTGCCAGTGGGATGGATGCATGGGTCCCCTCCTCATCCTCCCTCCTCCCTGGGGGAGCCCGCACCCCATCCTCGCAGGGTGCGTTGCCGACCCCGGCCCCGTGTCGAGGCACTGCTGCTCCTCACGTGCCACCTCTCGTGCTGCTGCTCTTCCTCCGTCGAGTGGGTGAGCCTTTGCCGTGACAAGGTTCAGATAAGGGGTCTGTAAGCTGACGGGTGACATTTCAGCAACAGTTTCTGCTGCCTTTGAAGGCTTCTGTATGAGTGCAAGCAGTTTTAATTACTCCTAAAGGTTTGGACTCAACCTCCTTTTCTTCCCCGAGAACTTACGCACCAAGCCAATTTATCAACAGAAGAATTAAAATAAGCAGAATTACAATGAAAACTGTTGCAAGAGTCCTACCTGCCTGGCCACGGCCAGCTACTCAGCAAATGCCAAGTGAAGTAAAACACAAAACTGCGTAATTAAGTCGCTCTAAGATTTCACTGACGGAGGAACCCAGTGCCCCATGTCCTTCTCCTCAGCCTGGAAGAGCTCCCATGCTTGAGGCTCTGAGGCCCACAGCTGGAGGTGCTGTACGATGAAGGTGAGATAAAACACAGAGGAGCTGACGGACGGGGGGCCATTTCATTCACTGCAGGAGACCCTGCACTCTGCCACACTTCAATGTCCCTACTGAGAGAAATTTATGTTTAAACCCAACCTGCGTCTCCTGCTGGGTCACAAACCAGCTACACCGGCTTTTGCCAAGTGGTCTTTGTCCTGAACCCACTGAAACTAATGTAAAGAGTCGATCTATGTAAATAACCTACATTAAGGAATAATCTGATTTTCCCGTTCTAAGCCTAAATCCCCCAACCAGGAACGCATCCTCTCACGCAGAACGGCGGTGAGAAAGGAATGAATTTCATACACGAAGTAAACCGCTCATTGCAAGTTCGAGGTGGTGTTTTACTGAAACCGGCTCAATTATAAATACCATCAGGTACTCCGCAGTGTGGGAATCTCGTTGCCGAAAGCAGTGGGAAACTTCGAGGCTGAATGCGGGAAGTTTGGGAGCGTTGGCAGGGGTTGTAAACCTTGCTGGAGCGCAGTGAAAAGCCCCTCATTCCTCCAGGAAAGGACTTTTCTAAAGTGCCTGCAAATGAATTGAGGATGGGAACAGAGACATCTCCCTTCAAACAATGGGGAGCTGGCAAGGCCCGAGCGAAACACCCGGCCCCCACGTTTGGCGGGGGCCAAGTGGAAGCCAGCCGTGGCGGCACCCCCGCGGAAACGCCGCCTTCCCACCGCCGGCAANCCCCGCCCCCGCCCCGCGCGGGCCGTTTCCCGGGACCGGGGCTGCCCCGCGTGCCGCTGTGGTAATAACGGTCGCCGCGTCCCGTCTCCGTCTCCCTCCTCCCCTTCCTCCCGTCATTTAGCCCGTGAGCCGCGTCTGGGGTAAAGCCCCGTCCTGAGCGCCGCCGGGGAGTGCTGGGGGGGGGGCGGGGGGCTAAAACGTCCCGGGAAGCTCGAAGCGAGCCGCAAGCAAGGCGGCTGGTGTTCCCCGGGCTGAGGGGTTTCCGGTGTGGCCGTTGCGCCGCCGGGAAGAAGCGCCGCAGAAGCCCGTGTCTGGCGGCCTCGGGCGGGTTTTGAGCTGAGGGAAGGGGGTGGCTTTCGCTGGGAAGCTCTCTGTCGTGAGGCAGGGGGAGGAGGCTGCTCCGCAGGTAATAGGCGGGCCTTGTCGGGGCCTGCTAGTAGCCTACCTCAGGGCCTCCCCTGGGGAACGGCCGGGCAGGCCTTGCCTGCCGTGTGCTCCCCTGAGGGGGGCTGCCCAGAGAGCGTGGAGGAGCTTGGTGTGGCTTATGCCTAGTCTAGCGTGTGTAGGATCACGTTGTTAAAGGACTTTTTGGCTTGCAGGTGGCAGCCGTTCTATTTAATAAATATCCATGGACCTTTCTGTATGAACAGTTCCGGTGTCTTATTCTTTGGTTTCTGTGGCATCTGGTGGCAATGAGTTCCAAAGTTTCATTGGGTGTTATATGAGCAAAAAATTCATTTCAATTGCTCTAGAAGTCTGTCAGCTGATAATTATAACAGGCACCTCCTAATTCTTGTGTTACGAGAGTGAATAACTTCCGTATTCACCTTTTTGATGTGATTACTGATTTAGCTGATCTCTACCATGTTCTCCCCAGTTGTCTTTTTTGGGTTTATTTTTTGTGCTGGAGAAAACGTGTTCATTTAACATCTCCCATGTGTTCCATTCTAACTGATCATTCTGGTGCTCTTCTCTGCACCTCTGTAGTTGTGTGATACCCTTTTTGAGACTGTGGGAGAAGGATTGCATGGAAACAGTGGACTGCACACTGAGTACTCTTGAAAACTTTTCTCTTTAGCTGTCTAGCATGAGCCATTTTTCCCCCCTTTCTAAACTCATATGAAAAAATTTATGAGGCTGGATGTCTCTGTGAAAGACCCAGGGCTGATGTCAAACTTTGCGATATCCCTTTTTATTGATCAAATACATATGCTTCTGTATTTAGTGTCCATAATGAAAACTTTTCAAGTCTGAGAGTTGACTGAAACTTGAAGCACCAGGAGACAAATAAAATGAACCTACAGTAGAGCAGTAAAAGATCCTGTGGCTTTTAAAGCCAATCCTGTGATTTATTTTTATTTATTTATTGGTATCTGATTGAGAAACTTCTCACGCTTCAGTTTCATATTGCTGCAGTTTGGGCCCATGTGACTTCCCAAAGTCCGAAAGGGGCACCAAGTCAAATGTGAAGGATTAGAAGTGAGAGAGCTTCCTGGTTTTCTGTACAGCCTCCTCAGGCAGGTAGCTCACAACACTTCTTTGAGAATGAATAGTTACTACCTATTGCGTTGCAGTTTGTTGATTCACAGCTCTTACATGAAACCATCTGTAAATATTAGCCTGCGTAATTTGTAGTGATATTAAACAAAGTGATGAGAATCCTACTTAAGGAAAAAAATTGATAGCTTTCCATATGCTTCCAAAAAGCTTAACACTGATACTAGTTAGCACAGTGTAGGAACAGCACGGTTCTGACTCAATTTATCCGTAAAAATGAAGACTTAGTGAAACATTAATTTTCCAAAATTACGGAATGTTTTAATGTGATTGTAATTGCCCATTTGTGCTTTTAATTTATTAACATTGTTATAACAAATTATAACTCATTGTAACCAAATGCGTTAGACGTGAAAGAACCAGCCTGGTATGCTGGCATCTTGATATAAAGATGGTTTCTGTATAACGCAGTCATAGCATATCCATTCTGATTTACTCAGAGTAACTTATGCTAATTTTGAGGTTTCTTTTGCATTGGTATCGCGATGCTTTTATGTCTTGGGCTCAGTCTTTTATGTTTTCACGTCTTAGCTTTCTATGAAGTGTTTTCTTAGGGAGCTAGCTGTACCTAGACTCAGGACAGCTGGGAGAGCTGGATCTCGTACAAAGGAGGCACGGCAAACTAGTCGAAGCGATGCTGAGAAGGGGATCCCTGTGGAAACTCTGATGTGAGCAAAAGAGTATGTTGCAACAATGTCTTACTAGTTCATCAGGAGCCAGCGTGAGTCTGGAACATATAGCACTGAGTATGAGCCTGGGTGCAGTCCAGCTGCTTTCTTGCCCTGTAGAACCAAAGTGTTAAATCTTGCTGAACTGGATCTGTGCCTCTTTGGGTGTGTCCACGCTGTATTCCTGTTATCAGGAGTGCTGAGGGATCCGGCGCAGACAGTGTCCATGCAGAGGTCTGGCCCTGCATCAGTGTGGTTGGTGCTGAACTGGAGGTACTGAATACTGCAGCACCATTTGGAGCCTGCATGCTCTGCTCCATAGTGCACAGAGATGAGCTCAGCTACGCTCCTGGGTCCAGGCTGGATTTGTGCTGTGCCCAACCAAAGGCTCTGGCTGAGTTCAGTCTGGGGTTAATAGCACCAACTCCATCCCAGAACCTCTCAAATCCATCTGGGCTTTGCTGCCTAGCTCTCCTGGGAACACAGCATAGGGATAACTGGGCAGGCTCTACAAGATGCATTCATATTCCATGCTGCATGAAAGTACTTGTATGGCTGTGAATCTGCAGTGTTCTGGGATACAGCCTGAGCTCATGAACTCAATCAGACCTGAACTGGCTCTGCACGGAGCTCGCCCTGGTGCCTCAGGTGCTTCAGAATTCTTGATCTGCAACTCATCACCTATGGTGTATCTGCAGATTGACTTTATCTGGTGTTGTATAAGCTAAAATGTGATTGGCTAGAAAATATCACTAAAAGCATTAAGAGGAAAGTTTATACAGAAAGAGTCAGTAGCACAAGGGGATTGTGTTTAAGACTAGGTCCATACCCTGACACTTTGCTGTTAATGTTTCTTATGGGTGAGGGAGCAGAACCATGGGAACATGAGATTCACTATAGGAAAAATTAACTGTGGTAGTAAACTTAAACTGTGCTTGTGTGTTCCATCTTTCAGTGTTTGTAATAGCCAGATACTTGTGTTGTCTTCGATTGCATGCTACAGTTCTGATCTAGCAAGCGTGTAAATTATGTTCTTTAGAGCTTTACTGGATCAGGGCCACTGTCAGTATTTCCAAAAAGTAAAGCTTAAAACATTCTCTGAAATCTTTGGCTAGAGATTGTCTAGCATTATTCCTTACCCATAAGGATCTTATCTGGACCCTCCCTTAGGAACTGAAATAGCAAATGTCATGTATGCAGCCTTGGCAGTCAGTTTTGAACTTGGAGGACTTCTTATGGTGAAGTAGTGTGGGCCAACATGCCTATGAGACATGTTCAAAGATTTTTATGCTTTTCTCATCCATTTGAAATACAAACAATTCCCATTTTCCAAAACAGGACTAACTGTGTATTGTGGTGGGGGCTGTGACTTGATAAAGAAATATGGGAAATACAGTCTTCAGTTGCCTCTATAGAATGTGTTTTTTCCAGGAAAGAAAGAATCCTTTAGTGTAAAAATAAAATAAATTGTTATATTGGAAAGCTTTTTGTCTGCTAGAAACTGTTTATTGATTTATAAACCGTCTTTGATGAGCTTTCTTTGTCAGTAGTGCAGAATACTTACCTGGGTACATCAGTGACAGCTGTCTAAGACTCAGAAACCACTTCTCATCTTTGGAGTTTGAGCTATGAAGCCCTAATAACGCAAACATGCTTCTGATAACTGGAATATATTCAAACATGCTGTCTTATTCTGGGCCAGTTTTTGTCTTCATTTTTGCTTAGAGGCCAAGGGATGCTAGGTACCAGTAAGTCAAAAGTTTTTACCCTGTTTTGTGGGGTGGGGTTATTATGAGCCCTCTATGCCTGTTAAAGAAGGTAGAGGGCTAAAGGATGTATTTTCAGGCAGCCTATGCTACCAGCTGTAGTATGGAGGAAGAAGCTCCAGTGGAGTGTTCACAGAGAAAACACAACTCTGCGAGGTGCATGAGTTGAAGACTTGGCTGTGCTTCCCAGTGGCAGGCCTACCAACAAACCAAGTAACCTGTACAAGCATCCTCCCTGGTATATCTTGGGCACTATTTCAGTCTCTCTCTGAGACCCATGTCACCTACAGACTAGCACACAATGCCTTTTTCATGGAAGACACAATAGTGTCAGTTCAGAGTTTCTTACCATGGTTTACTCAAAATACATTTCCTTCAGAATTTTCAGGATGCAAAAGAAATTTGCTTTGTCAGGCATGCAGTTAGGAATTATAGAACTCCCGTGTTTAGCTCCACATAGTGTATGTGAACACTGTTTTGTGAGGTGGCCTTAGAGAGAAGGTAATGTTGGAGACAATCTATGAAATGGGCAGGATTTTAGATCTCTCTATTGTTGAATGTGATTAACGAGATGAAAGGAGGCCCAGGGCTGAGAGTTACATTCCAGGCTTTAAATTGGGATAAGAAATTAAAAATAGCATATTTTTATTATGTGTCATTGCATCCCTAGAGTGGGACAACAAGTGGGCTTGGTCATGAGAGGGTTCATATTAACTTTATGCGCTATGTTAACTGTGTGAAATAATGTTTTTTGTATGGTGTGCACAAGTATGTATACATGAAGTATCCACCCCCCAAATTTGATTACTGATAATGTAATTAAAATGAATTTGTGGAAAAGTCTCATTACTAAATAATGTACATTTTCCTGGAATGAACAGCAACAGGAAACTAAACTTTATAACCTTGAAATTCCGGTCTGTTTATTGAACACATGTAATTTTCATTTTACTTTTCTGGTCTGGGTAAGATAGCCTGTCCACCTAAGTAAAGCTGGTATGTTAATGTGAGCTGGTTGAGATACACATCATGACTATAGCGTTCCCTTTTCATGTCCTACCTACTGTCCTTCCTACAGGGCTCGCACAGGCCTCCTCTTCCCCAGGTCATGAACAATGAGGATACATTTTATATATAGTCAAAGCTCATAATAGTCCATGTGGCTCACAAATTATGGAAAATAGCTACCAATGTTAATAAGGCTCTTCAGAGGAATAGCCAACTGTCTTGACCTGTTCAGGGCGAGATAGGTTGCACTAGTCTGAGGCGCTATCTTAGGTGGGCTGCAAAATGACTTTTCATTGTGGCCGATACCGGTTGCTACTCAAAATTCAAAACCATTGTCAGACAAATGGGGGCTGCTCTACTCAAGATTCGAGTCAGCCTCCCTTGCGTCTATCCTGGGGCCTGGGGAGAACTGCAAGCTTACCTCCTAAATGGGGGTCTAGCTTTGGCCAAGATTAAAGGTTGCAACACTACACAGTTGAGCCAGGAGTTCCAACTAAGGTACCCTTTCTTGTGCTTGAAATACAACTCACGTTCAGAGAAGAGTTAGGAGAAAGAGTGAGAAGGAAAGAGAGAGAGAATAGCAAGCATGATAGTTACCACCATGGATCCAACAACGTCTCGCAGGATCAGTCTTTGTCTTGTTGAAGTTCGGTGGGGGGCAGTCCATCCCATCTCCACAGGTCCTTGCTTTTATAGTCTGTCAGCTGCTGCCCTGAACCAATGTGCTGTCCCGCTCGATCAGGAGTTGTGGTTACGGCACGTCGGCCTGTTCACGTGCAGTTCACGCGGAGCCCATGGTTGCAGGTGCGCAAGCAGCACATACACAATGCTGACTTGCTTATTCAAATGTCCCAGGTTCCCTGGAATATTGGCCGCTCGCAACTTAAAGGAGCTGCTGGAGCACGGTGGGCGAGAAGGGGCGGAGCAGGGAGGGGGACAGCAGTGCAGGCAGCTGTGATTAGCTGAATTTCCTGCTGATCATCCGGTTCATGCTTGAGGCAATGTTCCTGCTTCTGTCCTCTACACCAACCCACTTTCTTCTGCGGAGTCTTTGGATGTTTCACTACTCCTGACATTCTTCCTATCCAGTTACCATACCATGGACGTATTTGGTATCTGTCTGGGACCTTTGCCTCTGGGGCACAACCAGCTGGAGGTTCCCCCAGTGACAGGATCCCATCCAGGATGTTCACAATCGGAGCACTACCAGCTGAAGGTTCCCTGGGGTGATGGATTCCTGTCCAGGACTGTCAACAACTGGAGCACTATTGTCTGGAAGTTCCCACCTTGGTGGCGGAGATAGGGACCAATGGCAATATGAAAGTACTGGCCAAGGTTGAGGAGAGAGGAGACTGCTTCCTGTAACCTGGTCAAATGGTCAGTCCCAGAGGAAGGATGACACCACTCAATTCGATGCATTCTGAGTTAGAAACTCAGTCCTGTGAGATCTATTTCCTTTTCCTCTCGTCCGTCAACGGTGTATGGTACCCTCAAATGCTGCATTGCAGCAAAAGTCAGTAAAACCCATCAGTGTCATACATAAAGTAGGGGCAGACAAAAGCCAGGCAGGCTGCCCCCTGGACACCTGCCCATGTCTGCCCAATGGTACCCATGGGCACAGACTCTGGACACTGATCCATGTGACAGATGGCCAAAATTTTGTTTCACCTAAGAGAAAGCTATTGAGTGGTCAGTGAAGCCCGTCGATAGGGAGGAACTCCATATAACCCTGGGGCAGAGACTAACTTGGTCACCCTAAGGGCATCCTGCTGGACCATAAGGAAGTGTAGTCTCTGAAGCAGAGCCCAGCTAGTAACTATGGCCCTGTCTTAAAAGAGTCATAGCTACTCCTGCCAATGGGGCCCTTAAATGCTGAGACCATTAGCAGTGTTGCTGTTTGAGAGAGGAAGGAGAATAGATAAATTTTTCACAGTACAGCTATATTTTATTCAGTAGGATGTTTTTTTCTTTTGGGTTTTTATAAACATTTCTGTTTTCCCTTCAGGAGATAAATAATACTTTTCTTTAAGCCCTCAGGGATAGCATATATGCGAACTTTTTTTTGTTTTGTTGTTTGGCCAACCCATGGTGCACTGTTTTTTCTGAGGAACCACCTTTTCCAGTGCAGATTTAAAATACTAAAGTGAAAACTATGTAGCTGGTTACCTTACTGTATGATAAATGCTGGGCTGGAGTTCATGTACTTCTCTGATGTACTCTTCTCCCTGCACCCTGCCACCTCCCCCCCATTTCTCTTTTCCTCTGGGTGACACATTCATAAAGGTGGTTAGGGCAGATGGTTTGAAATTAATAACCATTGAGAAAGTAGATCTATTCATAGTGCGTAATTTTAAATTTATTTATCCTTAAATATGACCTTGCACACAAGTCAACTCCTAAGATCACAGGCTTCGTGTGGAACTTGCTCTGGATTTTCATGAAGTTTTTAACTGATTGAAATTAAGTTTTATATTTCTAGCTATTAGACTAAAATCTCTATTTAACATTTTAAAAAAATTTGATTTGGCCACAGTTTCTGTAGAAAGTCAGCAGTATTATCCTTCTCTATCTTCCTTTCAATGTGGCAGCAGTGATTCCAGGTTGACTGACAGATAAGTCTAGATGATAGAGGGTCATCTGATCAGAACTATAAACTTGGAAAAAGATAAGATTAAGCATGGTATGTTCCAAGAGGGACCTCAACCTTTACTCTAGCTTTTGTGCAGACTTCTGCAAACTAGTTTTTTCTTAAGACTGGAGCAAGAACAGAGGATTATTCTCTTTCCTAGGAGTTGTAATTAATCTTGATCTGTTAAAGACTTTCCATCACCCAGGCTGCCCTCTTCAAATACCTTATTTGATAAAGGGGAGATCATTCTTTGCTGCTGTGACTCTGTATTTCCTTAGAACTTGATGGAATTCTTACTTCTGTTGATGGTAAAATTCTGGTTGTGGTCATTTGGATAAGACAAGCTTAGAACTATGCTTTTATCTAGAAACTCTTGCTCTTATAGCCCAGCCTTCTTAGGAGCCAATTAAATGCAGTCTGAAACTGCAAAGATAGGACTTGGAATTAGTGTGTGTCTGCATATACATAAATATACTTCTGAAGGACACGAGTTTATGCTATTTGTCTCTAATGTCCCCCAAAACTTTCTACCTGTTTGGCTATGCAGTATTGACTCTGTTCAACAGAACAGATTTCACAGTGCTCATCCATGTATTTTAGATCAGTTAACCTTTTCTTATAATTATGAATGTTTTGAATATGAGTTCCTACTCAGTATCATTATGATTTATTAGATCTTAATCTATAGTTATAAATTTGTAATCTTTAATGACTCCTTTCTAAAGCTTGTGAGGGAAAATAGCTGCACTTAAGTACTTACAGAAAGTCATTCAGAAATAATTTACTCATAAGATCATATTTACAGATTAAATGAGCTCTTGGCGCAAGTTTAGTGGAAAACTGAGAACCTGTAAGTTGAGGTCAATTAGGGGTGATTTTAAAAATAGCTCATGTAGTTGTTGTGGTCAACTACAGCTCATGTAGTTGTGACCTGTGGTCATTATTCAATGTAGTGCTCTAAAGTCTGTCCTAATAGCAAAACATCTATTATCTTCAACAGTGGAAGGACTGATGAAGGTATCAGAAGTAAAGCATGCATTTAGTACTGTATTTGCATTCTTTCAGACTGCAGAATCCAAACATAAGTGGAGTATATTTGTATGAGTTACATATATGTGTACTTACACTGTACATGTGTATATATAGTATAGCAAATGTGCAGTCACATACTGAAAATGTTTCTTACGTATCTTTCATCCTTTTTAGCATTGGCTAGCTTTTGTCTACTGGTCCAACAAGACCAAGTCACTTGATGTAAATTCTTAATAACTTCAAGCAGAATTTGGATGTCTGCTATGTAAGTAATATTTGGATAAGTATAAAGAATGAAGTCATTTTTTGGGGTGGGGGAAGGGGGAGAGGAGGAAATGTCTGCCAGTGGTTTTTCCACTGTCCTTAGGCATCACAGCTTTTTATTGGAGTGACCATTCATAAAGTATTCATTCCCCCTCTCCCACCTCCAATTTTCACATATCCATGTCATATTTCTACTGCTTCCTCTTTATTTGTCTTCCTTTCCTACAACTTCTGTTTGTACAGTTTTGCTCTGTAGACGACCCTACCCTAAGGTCTATGATGGACAGCCTAACAATTTGCAGTTTTAATGATCATTTTCTTTGATCTCTAAGGGAACAAAAGGAGGACTATGAAATGCTGTAAATATCGGAAGGGAAGATTGTAAATCAGCCCTAATCCTGTTGCTAAACTGAAAACGACTAGAACAGTAAACATGAAATATGTCACTTCATTGCATGAAACATACTGCTTAATGTCAGGATTTGCAGTATTTTTGTGTGTGTTGGATTTAATTTCTTTTACTCTGAGAACTGAAAACTTGAACTGCTAGGAACAGCAGCATCTAGCTTCAGAAGTGGTAAGATACTAGAAGCACTCCTAATCCAAAGTAGAGAAACTCTGCAAGTTTTAGAGCTGTTTTGCCCCTGTGATGATTGTGTTACAAAAGTGGTACATGATGACACAGTGTTCTTCAGGTACTTGCTTGGGACAAACTGCATGGCTTATTCATATTTTTTCTTCATTGCATAAAATACATGCTGTGAACTTGTTAACCTCCCCAGTCATTCTAGACCACATTATTACAGATTGAGGTGCATACATAGATGTCTACATGTAAATAAGTTTAAGCTCTATTTGTACATATGTGCTTACATGAAAAAGGGAGGAGTGTTATGAAGAATACAGGCATCATTTAGTGTCATTGTGTATGAACAGGCAAACTCTAAGTACTGTATTGATGACCCTTAGATAAATGAAGAAGTCATTATGGTTAGCAACTGTGATTTTCAGAAAAAAAAAAAACCCATGGCGTTGCTGTTAAGATTATTAACTGCTTTAGAGATTTGTCAGTGTGGATAAACCAAAAAAACTCTTGTCATCTGGCATACTAGCAAATGCCAGTGGCTGTACTTTCTTAGCAGAAACTAAAGAAGATAACCCCAAATCTTATGATACCCTTGCATACCTCTTTATTACGTTCTGTAAGGATAGAGTGTTTTTCTTTAAATCCTTGTATGTAAGACTGTAAATTCAGTAGAAGGATTTGTATACTAAATACCAGATTTAAATATTTAGAACTGCACATAATACTTTCAGTAGCGCATGGATCAAGCTACTGACAGGCTACAGAACTCCTGCTTGCTCTACTTGGTGCAAGTCTTGTCTCAGGGCACTAATAAATAATAGCAATATGGGAAATACCTACCAGCCTGAAATCAGCAATGATTTTGCATTCAGAGAATCATCTCAGCATTTTGTGGTGGTTATAAATCTACTATGTGTATATGTATATATGGTGCCATAGTTTATGACTTTTATACAGATGTATTGCTGATTTTAGACTCTAGGTTGTTTTTGTATCACTCATTTCAGGGAATTGTTGCTTATATATATGCACCTGTGGAAAGGAAGTAGTCAGGTACTCAGCAGTTATGAGGATAGAGTCTAAAATGAGTCACACAGGAATTTGACTATTTCTTATATTAACTTGTCAAAACATTCAATTGTAATACAAAGCTTGCAGGAGTACTTTCTACACATGTAGAATGTGCTTTCCTTTTTGTTAATTTTCAAAGAAGTGGAAGAAAAAAAGATGGACACAGTCATCTTTTTTCTTTAGATCAGAAAATGTAATATTTTGTTCAAACATTTTAATAGAACAATTATTCTTTTGTTTTTAAATATAATTTTCAAGTGAATTAACTGCTTGTGACAGGTGCTTTTTCAACAGTCTTAGAGAATTAAGTCCTTTTTTACCAAACCATATAACAGTGTCAGTCAAAGATTTCTCTATCTGTTGTCTTTAGGCATCACAGTTTTGAAGTGACCATTCCTAAAAGTTAAAGGAAAGTAGTAATTCCAGAACACTTTTTTTTTTTTTTTTTTTTTTTTTTTTTTTTTTCTCTGAGGTCAGTTATTGTCTGCTAGGATGATTGATGCTTCTTCACTTTGAGCTAAATTGGGATTGCTGACTCGCTTCTTGTCCCTGAAGAGGATGAAGGTAAAGACTTTTGACCTGGATTAGATCTTGAAACAATGATCTTGAAGTGGAGGACCAATATTGAGATGCCATTCCACTGTTTTGTTTTGTTTTTTTTTACTGCAGTTGGAATCTAAAATATTAAATAAACAGTATTCTCCAGTTCTTTTCCTCCTATGCCTGTCATTAACAGTGTACAAGGGTTTAGTGCAATCTTGTTTAATAACAGGAATAGAAAAAGGAAGAAATAGCTACACACTCATTAGAAACAAAATCAATTATTACTTTTAAAAACTACCTGCTTTCAATTAAGCAGGAAATTATCTAACCAGTTACTTAATTTGCTCTGGCTGGCAGTCTCTCAACTGCTTTATGCTGAGTGGAGCATGAAATTAAATATGTAACAACTATCCTAATGGTTATGTTTTTAGAGAACCAGCATTTAGAAATGGTATTTTGCATAGTATCAAAAGAAATAATGACATAAAAAAAATGACTGCTGCTTCAATGCATTTGATATTTAAAAGAAAGAAATCACATCGTTTTTGATTCTCTTATTCTGATTAATAACAAAACAATCTTTGGTTTGACTGATGGAGATCTATCCTTGGGAATCGGGTTATTTGTTTAGGTTTGTTTTTTTTCCCCCTCCCCCCAGCCCCACTTTCAGGTTGCGTATAATGGGTGAAAGTGTTGGTGTTAATCTCTTGCTGCTTCAAGTGTTGAAGTGCACCGTATGAGCATCTATTTTGTGTACAGTATGCCTTTTGGTAAAATTATTGTAGGAATCTTCAAGGGATTTTGAAGTTTTCTGATTTATGCTATTTGCTGGATCTTTCTCAGGGTACACTTTCTGCTTCCCAGCTTGAACCCATGCGTTTTTTACTGCTTAAGAGAGATTTTCAGAGTCATATGTGGCAGGTCATATCTTGATTTTCAGAGGCATCCCACTGGAGTTTGATACTGGCTCACATATATGCCTTAAAAAAAAAATAATTGGGAACCTCAGACTGCTTCTGATTGTGTATTTGGAGAGAGGTCAAGCTGAAGGTCCAGGGTTAGGTTTGTAAATGTGCTTGAAATATCCACTTCTTTGTATTAGCATCAACCCACAAGCCCTCTCCCCTGCCCCAAAAATTCACAAGCATTTACAATGCCAGGATGATCCACAAATTTGCACTATGTAAACTTGGCAATGCTGCCATCCAGGAAAATATATTTGAATTTGAATGTAACACCTTTGATTTGATTAACTTGGTGACACAAATCCATAAACTTCACTGTATTTATCACTGCATAGACTTCATTGTATTAATCTCTTTCAGTTTTATTTAGATTTATTTAACAACAGAGAAATAATTTATACTATGATGCTAAATTAGAATGAGTCTTTTTAAATCCACAAGTATATCAAACAGTTCTATGGGTCACAGATGTTTTCTTTTTGTTTAACAACAGTTAATAAAAAAATTTCTAATGCCATAATTATGATTTGAGATGCAGTAACTCATCACATTCCCCAATAGCCAGACATACACTGTTTTGTTCTTCAGTTGATTTCTAATGCTGTCAGGCTTCCAAAGAAAATAAGTGTAATTTTGTAGATTCTTTAATGAACATGTTTCTTTTTTCCACGAACTTGGGAATTTGAACCACTAAAGCAGTAAAATTGTTGGTCTTGCTTTGCATCTTGAGTCAGAGAGTCATTGTCTGTCATAACTTTTGAAAATGCTTTGAAATTTGGTAGAAACTGTTGTTTCTTCCACAAAGAATCTTGCCCTTATATTGCAGAAGTAATGGTTGTGGTAGGAGCTGTCAGCATCTTATGAAAATTACTTGGTATTGTCAGTTGGCCATTAGTCTGCCAGGCCATTCTGTTTTGTTTCTTGAATGGGGGACAATTTATTAATTGTCCCAAATAACAAAAATAATGAAACTAAGCTCCAATTAAGTTGGATCAGAACTGAAATAGAATGTCTGACTTTTCATTTATGTTTAGACCCCTTTACATCTCTCTGGTATGTAATTTAGAAGCTGTCTCCAAATCTTCAAGAGTATAAAATGACTTTTATGTTCCAGTGACACACTTAATGAAGAAAGTGGCAAAAAGAAAACAACTTGAGGAAATGAGCTCAGATGTTCAAAGTACTTAGAACAGCGTCTCTATATGTCACCCCAATTTTCTCAAACTTCTCCAGTCACAGTCTTGAGGAAAAGTCACCTTTCCTTATTCCAGCCATTGGCATCAATTTTCTTTCACTGTAGCCTGCAGTCAGAGTCACTGAGCTGAAAAACCACCTGCTCTCTCTCAGTGATGCCTTCCATCGAAGTTGATGGTGTCCTGTCAGCAGCTTAGCCAGACAGAACCACCGGCGCCATCTTCGTTAGGGTAAAAGCTAATATAAACAAATAAAGGCGTTAGTGTAGATAGCAGCGTGAGAGTATTACTGAAGAATGTTTTGCAGAATCAGTTGCTATGCCTTTAGTTTTAAAAATATATAAATGTTATATGAATCTTAAATCCCCTTTTATTTACATAAAATATTTATACATCAAGCAAGACAATTTCACAACTTTAAAATGTATTTTCCTGTTAGATTAATCTTTTCATATGCTAACCACATTACAAGTAAACATTTTCATAGTCTCCACTACATGAATGTGGCTAAAAGCTTCCTTGTTATTTTATAGTTACAGCATTTCAAATGTATCCCTTTTTGACGTGGTTAGGCAGCCTGCCAGTTTTACCACTAAATTATAGCAGAGAAAACACTCAGTAGAATTTGATTAGATTTCTTCCTTCTCCCCATGAGTAAGGCAAAACAAATTTATGTTCAAAATGCAAGCTGGGTTCTAAAGAATTGAATATAGATCTGTATTTGTAGTGTTAAAAATGCATGCAAGTTTTGTAGTTGAAAATACAACTTGTTTATAGTGCTGGTTTATGTTATTGTTGTATTTTGTTCTGTTTTGTCACTATCATCTGTAGAATGATTGAAGAGTGTTAGACTACACCAAAGTTAAAGTTTGTATTTCAGAAAAACTGGGATGAATATATCTTAATCTTTTCTGTTAATAAGCAACTATATTAACAAAGTAGCTGTTAAGACTGGATTCATCCCAACCAGTTGCAAGCATTTACCTAAGGGATCTAATTTAGAAGTGTGTTATCTATAGGCTGCACTTTTAAGGAGAAAGGCTGCATCTAACCAACCTCTGAGTGTGGCACGTGTCCAAGCCATAAGATTCATTTGTCCAAATTAGGGATCTAGGTGGAGCATATTGTGGTGCCTCTCTGGCCAAGGCCAAGTTTCCTTTTGGTAGTAATCAGGGCAGAATAAGAAGAGATCATGTGTGCCTGATTTCGATCCAATACAGAGTTGAAACATGGGATAAGACAGCATCTGAAACTGGAAGTTACAAACCATTCCCAAGTATACAGGCCATTGTCCAATGATCTTCAGTTGCCTGAACTGCATCTGTGTCCATCTTTTCCCATGAACTGCAAGCAGCCTTATCTTCTAGAACTTATTCTCTCTTTGCTGCTAACTTGAATTCCTAGACTGGCTGGTTTATGAATTATGAATGCTAGTGACCAAAAACCCCTGAAGAGAGGTTTCTGAAGGACTATGTGCAGCGGTTTGTGATCACCATCTATTATATGTTTGATAGATGTCTACATGAACAATTCACTCATGAATGTGTATGATCCAATGACAGAAAACAAACTCATTTATATTGTAGTTGTTACTAAGTTGCACTGTTTTGATAATATATTTATATACTTTAAAGACAGGAGAGACCATGGTGAACCACTATTAAATAACATAAACCAAGAAATTTTTGTTATTGGTCTCTGCGGAAGCTCATTCTGATCACTTGAGTTGAAGTATGTATTTTACAAAAAATGTAGTGCACAATCTAAGGTGGATATAACTGCTTATTTAATCCCCATTTTAAGAGGCAAGCACAATAGCTGGGTAGGAGTCTTTTATATGCTGTAAATCTGTTTTAGGAACAGAAGGGTTCAGAATCTAACATTAGAAGTCCAGCACATGTCACAAGTGATCCTTAAAAATGTACACTTGTTGCTGCTTGCAATGCGTGCTTTTAGTATTGAAGTGAACTGAAATATGTATTCATAGTTCCATGTCCTACTGCCAAGCAAAGGAATTAAATGAGTAACTTTAACAAATATAATGATTTAATTGTCTACTATATATAGATATGACATTAAACAAATCTTTAAAATCTTATGTGTGAGAATGTACCTAATAATTAACAAAATATAATAAATGTGACTATGATGTATATGATTCAATTAATTAGGGAAAAAACATTCTGTAAAACACGAGCAGTTGATGTAAAGATGTTTCATCAGGATTAGCGTGGCTTTTAGGTTAAAAGAAACTAATGTAGGAGGAAGAGAGGTCCACCGTATTTTTATTTTTTTTTTTAATAAACGCCATGAAAATCTTTGGATTTGCAAATTTTAAAAGATTTAAAAGTTTGTTTGAGAAAATGTTTGCCAAGACATCAAGTGGCTGTGCAAATGGTAAAAACAGTGAGTCAGTAAGCTGCATTAGCCTAATTATTCTGAGTAGAGAGGTAGTGTATATAGCACAGTGTGGATTAGTTATTCATTCTTTGTAAACAGTTTTCATAATAACGGACCAATTCAAAGCCTGTTGGCATCAGTCAGTGCACTCCTACTATTGTCATCAACTTCTATTCCAACTCAAAGCCTCATCCAAAGCCTATTGAAGTTGATGAAAATGTTGTTACAGCTGAGGTGGTGTAAGGACCTAAACAAGCTGTTCTGAAATTAAATATACTACCTCTTTTTACAACCCTTTTCTTGACTCTTCTGCTCATTTTGACAGCACCTCGCTCTTGGGAGAACTTTCATGGAGCAAATGTTGATTTTTAGATCTAACTTTCTAAATGGGGGTTATTCTACTGAATTTTCAAAATGTGTCCTGCCTGTAACTAAGTATGACATTGTCAGAAAACAGAGCAGAAAGTGTTGTGTGTGTTTATAGATAACTACATTTAAGTAGGGCAGCAGAACATCCATTTAACTTATGCTTTATATACAAATAAAAGATGTAACTGATTTAATTTATATCACCATGGATCATTGGTAAATGTGACCTGAAAAGATCTGTATTTTGGTCTGAAGCTCAATGTGATCATATTCCCTTTAAAGAGAATAATAACCTCTTGTAGCCTTTGGGGATTGAAGTACTGTCTGTCCCCTAAAGACTGGAATTTTTCAAGCGTTTATTTACACTGATGTTCCAATTGAAATCAATGGAATTGCTCATGGGATGGAAGCTATTATTTCTTTTACCTGTAAGAGTTTTCACAAAGACATGAGGACGTAATTTATTGATCCATTCAAAAAATGTCACTGCCTCATAAGCCTCAAGCATGGGCAGTCCAAATATACTGGGAAGGGAAAGAATGAAATGGAAAAGTAATCCCTTTTTGCTACTTCAGTGAGATTGATATAAAATGACACTGCAAAAGGATGTAGGGTTACTCACTGAAGATGTTGTCAGATAGATGATCTTCAGATTGCTTATTAGTGTATTTATGTCATCTTTCAGAGTGAGTGAACTCAGTAGGTATGAATGAAAGTATGTTACTTAGATACATCCTGATCGATAGTCATGTTCCCAGAATTCTGATTCCAGAGTGGAGATATTAAAGAAAGATGAAATAATTTTTGGCTGTAGGATGCTGTATCAGACAAACGCCATTTCCCTTCTTCAGCCAAAGCGATTTCCAGTACAGTCTTTCTCTGCAACAACATTAAAACATAAAGGTTGTGTTCTTACTCTTATATTAACTCCGTGCACAAACTCTCTGATATTCCTCTGCTAACATACGGGCTTGAGACTGGGCCAAACCAGCTGTTTTCACTGGGTGGGTGGTGATAATCAGGAGTAGGGGTGGACTGACCTTCCTTTGAGCTCCGCCTTTTCCAAGGGAAAGGACAGGGTTCAAGCCTTGTGATTCTCTGCTTCCATGCACCTCTTGTGTGCAGTGTCTTAAGTTGACCATGGTGCTTTTACTTCTCAGGCTATATCTCATAACACCTGCTTGATACTTTCTGGCTTTAAAAACAGCAGTAACAAGAACATTAACCCCATTATAAGCTCTAGAACTGCAAAGAAAAGAGCCCCCAGTAGTCTAATAGCAGTGGGATTGCAAACAGATTTGTATACTTCCACAAAGTATACAAGCTATAAATATTAGGTTTATTCTAAAGAAGAAATATGAAATGCAATCACCAGACAAAATGTTTATTTTCTCTCTGTTCACATGTGTTTCTTCATCCTTTTGTGACCTCTAATGTGGTAATATCTAGTTTGTTCTACAGCATAAGACATGCTGTGTGAAAAGGCAGGAACAGGAGTATTCACACCATGCCAGGATCTTGACTGGTTGATCATCTCTTACTACTTATGATTAAGCAATAAAGAGAGAGGTACAGGGTATTTCCTGGGGATTAATAACTGGTAGGGAGGAGTTAATGGCCTGAGGTGCAGCTGAGGGCCATTAACCCCAGCTGGTCATCAATCCTCATTAAAAACCTCTGCAACTCAGTTCACCAAATACAGTGAAGGGCAAACCAATGTTTTAAGCACCTTTGTGATTCCCCTCTCTGTTGTCTCCTTGAATTAGTTCTATTTTAACTTCTATTACTTCCTGGGATAGATTCTGATTTTCTTACTGCAGCAGAAGTTCTGTCCAGTCAAGGGTTTATCTGATCTGTAGTTGTGCAAAAACTGTCAAGTTCAGACCTTTAGGTGCTACTGGGAGTCCTTGGTACTACGGCAGCAGAATAACAGGTATTTTAAATACTTCAGCATTTAATTATATGAAAAATAAGGTAAGTAATAAATTTCATAAAATATTGGTTTGCAAAGCCTGAATTTCAGTAATGTAGCACAACCTTTTCTGTTGCAACAGAGAAAATTTTTAAGGGGAGGGCTCCTGGTTCTTCCAATTTTGAAGCTATTAAACTTTCTTTTATTGTATTTCTAAAAATAATTCCCTTTCATTTGGAAGTATTTGATACATTAAACATTTCCTAATTCTGCAATCTACATATGTAGACTTAAAATGTAAGTATTGTAGATATTTGTTTTATATTAGCTGATAAGCATTGAAATATGCATGTTTTATAACTGATTTGGCGTTTACTTCAGTTGTGAAATGTGTGATTTTGTGTGGTCCTAGATACTTCTAGAAAGCCCTCTTGCTAGGGAGATACTATAGTTGTCAGCATGGTATTTAGCATATAGAAATTTGTAGATATTCCATTACTCCTCCTTATTCCAAATTCAAATTATGGTAGTAAAATGTGAAGCTGTGACAGTATTTCTGAAAGTATTTTTGGAAACTGATAAAATCTCAAAGTCTCTTTTCTGAGCTCTAGTCCTGCTTCTGGTAGTAGCAATACAATGCCTCAGTTATACCGGAGAGTTCAGTTGGCTGAACTCAAGGATAACTGATTGCCTGTGTTCATTGCAAATGTCTATCTGAAAATCAGCAGAAAAGTCTGTGCAGCCTTCAGAACTTTAGTAGAGATGCTATCAAATGTGACTGGCAAAGTTCTGGGTGCAGGAGGCAGATGATAGAATGAAAAGATGTAATCTGCCAGCAGCACAGTGAAATCAAAGAAGATTTTTTTTTTTTCTTTGATACTAGTAAGAGTAGAATTAGTGTTTAGGCCGTCCTTTAAAATGTATGGTTTTCCCCTACATTCACAGAATAGCCCGTGCACAGTATCCAGAGTTAATAAAATCAGAAACCCTCTTCTGGGGATACACAAATACCTGAGAGACGAGTGGCCTGAATGTTTTAAACAGGGAGAGCATAGGGCACTCTAGCTTAAGAAATGCTGTTTGTGTTAAACCCTTTCCTGATGCTGTAAAAAACAAAAAGAGCCTCCTTTGCAGAGGAGAGTGAGTACCTGGTGAAGAATGCTGTTGTGATCCATCACCTTGACAAGCTCGTCTGGGTCTGCTGTGTGGAAAGGGGACAGTGCTGTTTCCATGCTTCGCGAGGATGTTGGTGCGGGAGGAACTTGGATGTGCAAGTAGTGGGAACTGTGCGGGAGAGGCTTAGATCAAAGCAGCAGTTCTTTGAACGTAGTTGTAAAAGGTGTGTCTCACTACAGCCTTTTCTTTTATTCAGAAGACTCAAGGCAAGTAAATGTGGTGATTGTAGCAAGTCTATTTCCTCTGCACGGTTTAAAAAGACATACCGTCATGTGTTGCAGGACTTCACTGAAACTATTCATGTGAGTGAAGGTAGGCATTCACAGGCTTATTTGCAGAATCATCCCACTGAAATAGAGACTGATAGAGATTCACATTCCATGGAAAGCTTGAAAATGTTACCTGGGCCCTTACATGCTGTATTGTAACAGCTGAAGAGAAAGTCTCATATGTTAACTCTCTGCATCTGGGACTTGAGGAGAATTCTTAACTAGCCCAGTGTGTTGAAAGGAATTTCAAAAGAAAAAGATGCTTTGTAAAAGAACTTTAAAGAGAAGCTCTCTTCTTGTACAGTCAAAAGTAATTCGCTCTCTGCAGGTTTGCTTATGGGAAGCTTCTGAATGCTAGTTTGCTGTGTGGCATGACTTGGACTCCCTTACTAATCTTTGAGGTTGCATATTAGATACCTTTGCCAGGACACCAGTCCCATCTCCTATATGCTGTTCTTACGGCTATAAGTCTTATAGTGGCTTGTATTTGCAATTCCAGGTATCAACGATAGAATCCCATTTATAGGATCTGACAGTTATTGAAACCAGCAAACTTGCTTTAGACATACATTTTGAGACTAACTCGTGCTGTAGCTGGTTTTGTGCAAATCTATGTGCTGTGTAAGGCAGAATATCTGTGTTTCTGTGACTTCTGCATACCTTATAAAATATGCTACTCTTCGTGTTTCAGATGCTGTTAAATATTCTTCTGTTTGTTTTAGTTTTAAAGGACCATTAATAAAGCTTCAAAAATACAGATTCTAGAGCAGCATTGATAGACCAGCCCTCTGTGCTTGTTTTATATAAAGAGCATCTTTGCTTGTTCTCTAGAGGGTCTAGGGAAGACACTATATGTTGAAGGGAGGAAAGTGTGGCACTTCATTGAACTGGGGGTCTGGATTGCTCAGTTGCGGCACTGCTTCCTGGAAATCTGTAGTGGAGAATCAAGCACGGTGCAGTAGAAGTTGTATGTGATTGTGGTAAGTGAAGAGCTGTGTTTGTGCATAGGAGGTAGCTGAGAAACATGGAAAACAGTAGTGTCCTTTTTAGCATGGCTAGTGAGTGAGGCTGTAGCAGTTAAAATTACTCTGAGAATCCAGCTAACAGATGTCAGTATGAGTTAAGGTAAATAATACCAATTGGAGATGGGAGGTTTCAGGGAGAAAGCAAACAAGGACACATCAGAGTTGTCCAAGCATATTGGTCAGCAAAGAATTAAATCCTTTTCCTTTAAGTCCTTGGGCATCCCTGTCCAAGTCTGCAAGTCACGTGAAAGATTCCAGTTCATGGCTCTGTGGCCTTTGGTTCCCTTATCATTCATTGGTCCATATTCTAGGAAACTCATTTTCCTTGTTTTGCTGCAGCTAGACTATGGCCTTCAGCCTTTTTCCTATGCTTCAAAAAGGCCTTCACCTTAGCTAATGTCTCAGCAATTTATTTATGACCGTACAGTGTCAAATGCTTTTTTCTTTTTTTTTTTTTTCCCCCTTTTGCTGAATGCCAGTGACTGTAAAGCCTTCTTTTTAAGGCCAAGACATCTTATAATTTTGTGTTGCTGTTCACTTTTACAATGGCTAGCTACCAAGTCATATTTTTTACCCCTTTCCCCCAAATTTCTGGCTTGAAAGTGAGGTTGTTTTACCTGGCTTATGGCTTAACAGCTTCTGTGTTTTTCTGATCAACTGGCCTTCTATGTTTATTTTAAGTATGAAGTTTCAGTGGTTTTTATATTCATCCTGTTTCAAACTGCTAATGGGTTTGCTGCAAAGCCTTCTTTAAAAATAGAAATACTTATTCTTTCTTCACCTTGACCCCTGAATATGAAATGGATGTTCTGAGTTAGCTTATGGCTTATCAGAAACTTACGGCTTCTTCTGTCTTGTTAATCTCTTCCTTTATAGTAATTGTAAGAATGTTTTGTTTCTACCTTTGTTTCTTCATGCTGAGTTCTTCTTGCCTGACATATTCTGATTAAAAGATGTTGACACCATTATGGATTTCTACTGTGTGATTAATTACTTTAACTTTTCCTCAGTTGAAAGCTATAGTTGAGAAATAAAAATTTTAAAGAATTTTGGTAAGATAGTGGTACTCTTGTGCTCTCTTGGCAGTGCTATGCAGGAACTTTAACTTCAGTGGAAATACTCTAGATTTATGCTTACAGTAACAAGAAGAGAAACACAACCAATGTCTTTGTCTAGGTAAATGTTTCAACATGATGTTTCAGTGGCCCAGACAATTTCACTATTTGTAATAGTATAAACAAGTTTCTTGTACATATGGTTCTGTTATACTTTCTTTTTGTACTTGTGAAGCTATTTTTTTTATCCCATTAAGTCAAAGGACTCTTTAGAGGTTAGAATGCTTCCCTCCACTGCCAGCTTCCACAATAACATGTTGCATTGGCAATCTTGGCCAATTAGTTTAATGGGTGACATACACTGGATTTATTATAATCTCCAAATAACATCTGAATGTTGTTCTTGTTGCTTGTCTCCCAGCTGTGTGTAATAATCAGTCCTATACTTGATAGCTTTGACTAGAATTGAATTGAACAGAGTGTACATGCACAGCTCAATTCATGGTTATTTGTTAGAAACCTTTTTCCTGTTTGCAAAGGTTTATTTCCTTCTCCCTTCTATTCAGCATAGAGGATCAATGTGCAGAAAACAACACGCTGAGACAAGATGCTGCTGAGTGTGGACGAATATTTAGAGATAAACAGATGAAATTGGATGTGGTCAGAAGAATGTCACCTTGTTGCAAAAAAAACCATTCCAGGCTTAACACTTTTAGATCAGTGGGATTTCAGTGCAGCAGGATCTGAGATAGGGTTGATGTGAAATCTTGTGGTGTTAAGCTCAGAATTGTCTGCCTCTTAATTCTGTTTTTGAGTTGAGCATCTTGAAAGCCGTTAATCATCAGTCTTATGGCAGCCTGCTTGTTAGGATTCTAGATTTTGTTGCTGTGCAGCAAACCTTCTAAGCAGATTTCCTTAGGGATGGCAAACCTTTGCAGAGCTATTGGTTTGGATAGCTCATCTGGAATTTCCATGCTTTCTGCTCCCATGCCAGGAACCAAATGAGATTGGTTCTCACATAAGCTCAGCCTTGGCTCTGTAGAACAGAGCTTGGAGGTCCAGGGGTCTCAGAGGCAGGATTTGAGGAATGGCAAACCTGGGAAGTGTTCCCAAGGCCAGTGATTCTGTGACAGTATGCCTAATGGGGCTGATTGAAAGCTGTAGATATCAGGAGCCCATGTAGTTACTCATGAACACTGAGAATAATATTTTAATGTAATAGCAGATATTTAAGGAGAAGATGGAAAATTAACAAGGCTTAATTTCACTGAGACTCTGCAGAGTGCAGGAAGTCTTCACTGGGCAATATGACTGAATTTTTCTTTACATTTCTGGTTTGTGGAGAGGTTAATACTTGCAGATTTTAGTCTTGCTCGTGCTGAAGTCTGGTATTTTCTGTGAATGAGAAACCCTCCTTTTCAGTTGCTCTAGATGCAACCCAATGTCTGAATGTGTTGCATGAGACAATTTTTTCCCTGAGTTTCTGTAGGGGATGCAGACTTTGTAGAAGTTCTCTCTTGTTACTTTTATGAAACTTTACATATGAAAGACACAGTAAACTTATATCTAAACAGAAAATGCACCTGATGTGTATGGTAGACAATGTCCGTACATACCTATGGGATAAGGTTGCAGTGATGCATTGTCAATAATTACAGCTGTTGGAGGTAGGGACATCTGATGAAAGAAATGGAGAAAGTTCTTGGTAGGATTCAATGGTAGATGTAAGGAAAGAATTTTTTTTTTTTTTTAATCAAATGTACAAAAGAGAGCCAGGATTGCTGTAAGTATTGCAGCATGTAGCTTCAAAAAGGAAAAGAAATAGTCTTATTCCATTGCTGTTTCTGGGAGGGCTAAGGGAGTAAATGACCTGCAGCTTTAGCTAAGTGGAAGGTTTGCAATTTGTTAATGATGGTATCCAGTAAAAAAAGAAAAAAAACCCCAAACACCCAAAGCCCAACCAACCAACAAAACCCAACCCACAAGTAACCCCCCAAACAAACAAAAAACACTTTCTGTTTTTGGAGGATACCTTGTATTATACAAACAGTCTGATATTAGTGTGTGCCTTTAAAAACATGTTTGAGCCCCATAATGCTTCATATAAAATTAGAAGCTCGGTTCTAACCTACCCCAGCATAAACTGGGAGTCTGTGCAAAGACAGGGGAGTTACTGTCATATGAAACTAGCATGAGATCAAAATAGGCTCCAAGATATTGTAAGTATTAAAAGGCACTAATGTATATTGTTTATTGTAATTCTAGTCACTGGTTATAAACCTCATGAAATGAATTGCCTCATTTATAATGCATGCCATGGGACAACATCTAATTTGGTGACAAGCATGGAGTCTAGCAAAAATTCAATAGAAATATCTGTTTAAATGACTGTTGTCATCTAATTACATGTATTTTCTAAAGCTTTGTTATTTAATATACCTGTTATTACTAAATTGAATTTCACACCTTCAAAATATTCTGGTAAATAAATGCCCTTTTCTCTGGGAGATGCAAGGTTTGTGTTTATTTTAAATTGTGACTGTTTTTGTGAGAAAGATAAGAAAATCAACATATGCTGTTATCAGTCCTCACTTTTGAAACAACAAGGTGAGGGCTGTCCTTGGAAAGTAATTGATATTCCTGTACAGGTTGAAAATGATATACAAAGAGATAAGCAGAATGCTGCTAGTCTGTGCTCTAGCTGCAAAAAAAGCCACGCCAATGATTTTCTTATGTGGCCTCCAGTTTCAGACTAGATCTCTGACCTTTTGGACTGTTCTGCTTGCTTACTCTGACCATTTCAGATGCCTTGGACCTATGTGATTTTTAGCCGCATAAGTAGACTATATTTCACTATTAAAGTGATGCTGTCTAAGTTAACATGGTCTGCTAAATGATCATAAGAATAGGGGTATAAATAAGGGCTCAATTGTATGTGATTAATTTGCACTAAAAATGTCATCTGTACCTTGGATAACAGGCAGCCAAGAAGTACACTAAAATTGGATTGCTTATCTAGCTGAGGTTGTTAACAGTTGCACAGTCTGATGGAGGAACTTGTAATGAAATCTGCTCTGCACAGATCACTGGCTAGTCAGAAAGCATAAGGAATATTTCAGTATCGTTGGGAGGTGGTTATTATCTGAAGTAAAGGCCATAAAGTATAGTTCTGTGAAAAGCTTTGTTCCTAGACTTTTGGAAATTAGTTCTAGTGCCAACATCTGTGGTCTGATATAAAAAGGCATATTTTTAATCATTTCTTTCTATCTAGTTTTGGTCATGGTTAATGGTGGTAGCAGCAATGTGAGGTATCCACTGCTGTTCTGGCTGCAGCTTCAGTACAAAGTGTAATGATGGTGGAGTGAGCTCTGGGGTTCATTCCCTGTTTCCTTCAGCAGAGTGTTTGCTGTGTTCCAGTCTGTTTTACCTGTGGAAATTCATTACAGACACAATTATTATACTGGTGTTACCCAGCACATATTTTGAAGATAATGGGGCTGTTGAGGTATAACAAACCAATTCTTTATAACTTGTTGTAAGGTGGGGAGAATGCTTTTGCTAAATGGGTGTACAAAGCTTGAGACTCGAACAGCAGTTGCTGAAACTTGTTCAGATGGGGGAATCTTATATTACTGTTCTTGCAGAGTCGCTCATTGGGTGAGATTTGTGTGTGCTATTGGAAGCTGTGAATATTTTGTCTTCTAATTGAGTAAATACTTTTATCCTTTGAGCTCCTTGTACACATCTATCGCGTCATTATATATATTTTTTTTAAACAAAAACTGTATTAAGGGAAATAGTTCTTTCCTTTCATTGGTTGGTTATCTTCTGCACTACTCTGGAATGCTCTCCCAAAGCTCTGAAATTCTGCACCCACAGCAGGCTTATGCTGCAGTTACAGAACAGATGCCATGCTCTGGAAATAGGGGAGGAAGGTGACCTCCCTTTAGGGGAGGTGTTGGAGACAGCCGAGCTTCAAATACATTTCTGCACAAAGGGAGAGAGGAGGGTGATAGCAATTGGAGAATCTCTCATGTAGGATGGAGGCACCCATCTGCCATACTGACATGAAGTCTTGGGAGATTTGCTGCTTATCAGGTGCTTAGACCCAGGATGTTGTGGAGAATCTGCTGAGGCTTGTCTGTCTTTTGGACTTTCACCTCCTGCTGCTCATCCATCTCAGCACCAATGATACTGCCAGGGAGATGCTGATTGTACCGAGAATGGCCACAATGCTCTGGGGCAAGGGTAGAATGTGTGGGGCTCCATGTGTTTTTGCCTATGAAGGCAAAAGGCTTGGGGAGGAGTTGAATCCTGTGAGTCAACATCTGGCTGTGCAGCTGGGGTCTTCGAGAGGAATTTGGCTTTTGCAGTTATGGAAACCTCTGAGGGTTGAAGACTGCTAGGAAAGGAAGAGATCCACCCAACTAAGTGGGGCAAGAGCACGTCTGCCAACAGGCTGGGAAACCTGGTGAATAGAGCTGTAAACAGTGAGGAAATGGTGGACAGGGCTGAGAAGCAAATGATGTAGGGTCACAGTTACAAGAATGATCTTGGGAATGGTTATGCAGGGTGAAAAAAGGAACTAAACTGTATGTGGTCATGCAGCTACAACACTCTAGGAATAACTTCAGTATGGTGGGATAGCTTGTATGATGAGTGCTGCAATGAACAGATACAGGTTCTTCAGAGTAGATGGGAAGACAAGGATTGGTAGAGTTTCCGTGTAAGTGAAGGAGCAGTTTGAATATATGAAATTCTTTGTGGGACTGAGGACAGGCAAGTCGAAAGCTTGTGTGTCATAAGGGGATAGGACAGTTCAGGACATGTGTCCTGGCTCTGGCTGGGATAGGGTTAATTTCCCAAGGAGCCAGGCTGGCCAGGGGCTATTCCATCCCATGTGACGCCATGCTCACCACAAAAGGGGGCTGGTCGGGGAGGGGCAGGTTCGGCGCGGCTCCGGGACTGGCTGAGGGTCTGGTCGGTTGTTCAGATCGATAAACTGTTTTTCTGTTATCGCTCATTGTGTATATTTGTTATTAGTACATTGTTATTGTTGATTGTTTCCCTCTCCCTTGCTGTCCCAGCAAACTGTCCTTACCCCAACCCACGAGGCTTTTGCCTTTGTTTGTCCGTTCTCTTCCCCACCCTGCCGGGGGAGGGGTGAGCGAGCGGCCTCGTGGTGCTCGGCTGGGCCTAAACCACGTCAACTTGTCATGATGGGAGTTTGTTACAGATCATCATCATCTGATAAGGAAGCATACAAAGTCTTCAGACAACTTGAGGAAATCTCTGGCTCACAGGCTGAACCTCTCTAAATCCGCTGGAAAAGCGTTGTGGTTTTACTCCCAGCCAGCAACTGATCACCTACACTTGGTAGGAACAGGCTGAATAAGGAAATTGTGGGCTTGCCACTAATTCACCCACCCCACTCAGCAACAAGGGGCACAGGTAAGCCTAAGGTACTTGTGCCTCCTGTGCCTCAGTCCTCCAAAATGAGGCCTCACAGGCTTTTGTGCTTAGTGAAAGGGTTCAAGAAGGACAAGGAGTCCCATCAGGAGACAAGGACCAAGTCAGGGATTACTTGGGAGAACTTGACCCGTGCAAGTCAATGGGAAAAAATAGGCTGCATCCAAGGCTTCTGAGAGAGCTGGTTCATGTCCATGCAAGGCTGCTATCATCTTTGAATGGTCATGGAGACTGGGGAAGAGCCCCAATGGCTGGAGAAATGCAAACAGTATACCAATCTTCAGAAAAGGTTAAAGTGCAATACAGAGAACAGCAGGCTTGTTAGCCTCTCTTTGCTCTGTAGGAAAAGCATGGAGGGAGTCCTCTTGGGAGCAGATCTCTGCGCATATACAGGAGGTGGTGACTGGGAACCGTCAGCATGAACAGGCTATGAGGAAAATCTCTTTCCCTGTGAGAACAGTCAGGAAGTGGAATAGGTTGCTTGGAAAGGATGTGGAGCCTCCATACCTGGGGGTTTTCAAGACTTAACTGGTTAAGCCCTCAGTAAGTTGGTCTGATTCTAGCTGATCTTTTGAGCAGGTGGCTGGGCTAGAGTCTTCCTGAGGTTCCTTCCCACCTGAATAAGTCTGTGATTCAGTGCTTCTATAATATGCAGCATGTCAAAGATGGGCAGATTAATCCTGTTGTGCTGTTTGTATGTATGGTATGGCAGAGTGAATAAACAGAGTGGAGGGATTACCTTAATTACATGAAGATGCAAGCCTGATGGTCTATATCCATACTGTTGTTTGAGTTGGGGAGTTACTCAAGTGCTGTTAGGAAAAGAAAACTGCAGGTGATGAGACACTGAGGAACACAAGTCTTGCTGTAAGGCTTGTTATATAATACTTTTCTCTGTGTGATTATTTTTTTTTTCCTTATGCTTGAATTTTGTTATTTAAAGGCCATGGCCCATAGTGTGTTAGGGATATAACTGCAAACAGACAGCAGATAAATCTATATGGGACTTTTAAATGGAGAGAGTGGCATTAATGAACATATGACATGTCCATTTGTCAGAGTTGGGAAGGAAGAAGGCAAATCACAGATTTGTAGCTTGGAAATTAGTGCAGTCATGCAAAACTTCTGTTATGTGGACTCCAAGGATCTATCTACAGTTGAATTTTTATACAGTGATTGGCATTACACAGATGGGAAAAGGGATAATATGATGAGAGAAGTGTCAGGGCATGAAAGCATAGAAAAGTGTGCTAGTGGGTTTTCTTTTGTGCTTTTCACAAATGGTGCTATTCATAGGTCATCTGCATGGAGGATTTAGTTGACATTGCAGAAAATGTTTTCTGCATTCAGTGTAGGAACATCCTCTGTAACTCTATTCTAGCTGATAGCAGTTTTGGACATAATGCAATGTTGATAATTACCTAGTATCAATCTTGCATAAGGAACTCAAGTGAAGACAGCTTGAACTGAAAATAGTGTCAGTCCAGCTTCTTAGATGAGAGATGCTTTTTAAGAAGTATAAATGTGAGGGCTACAAAGTAGCTTTCAGTTTGCACTCTTCAGTGAAGATTCTGAAAAGGCTATTCATATTAGCCTAGTACTGTGCAAAAAAAAAAAAAAGATTCCTTTTAAATTAGGCTTTATAAATAATCTGGAGCTCAGTCTTTGCACTGACTCTGTGGAATGAAGCTGATTGCCAAGTTACTTGAGGAGAGTGCCTTTTTTCTTTTTTTTACAGGCAGAGGGAACTTTCTGGAATAACAAATTTGGTTCCAGATTGTTTCAAGGAATGGATAAAGAAAGTTCATGCAAATCCTTATTTTGACTCTGTATCAGCACACTCGTGTCAAATTTCTTGGTCGTCCCAATTAGTGTTACTCCTGAGGATCCTTAAGGTCTGAAGCCTGAAGATACCACACTAGGATAACCCACGTTATGCCTTTCAGTGAGGTAGAGCAGGGGCTATAGAAGTACTGACTAGCTTATGGTAGTGTGACATCTGTGGTCAAAAAGGAAAACAAACTCAGACTCCTAGTTACTATCTTAACTGTAACTTTTCCCTGAGGAAAAAAATCTTCAGTCTTATCCCATTTACTTAATAGCCTGTTGGCAGAAATGTTCTTTTGTAGCCATGTAGATGTCTTTCTGATGTTAAATTAATCTTGGTGGCATTGTATGTTTGGATGTATCAGTACATCCCTCCTTGAGGCCTGAGCTGCACCAAAACGTTTTCTGTATTGGAATATTAAGTTAGTTGAGAAAGGTAGTAACAGTTGCTGCAATGGTCCAAGGCTGCATCATCAGCCCTTAAAGTGCTTTATGATAACAGTCACAAGGCCGTAAGAGTGGCTTTGTTAACACAAGACCAATAGGGTATACCTTTCAGTTGTCTTTAAGTTGAATATCAAAAGCTTTTATTGTTGCATGCCGTTTTGTTATTCCATAGGTATTAACTCAGCAGTGGGGGTGTAAGTGCTGATAGCATCTGAAGAAATAACACTTAGCTTTCTGCTTGTAGTGTTTGGAAGAAGGTTCTTTTTAGCCCTGGGGATCCTTTGTTTCTCGCTCCCTGGGTCTGCATTTACGGATTTTGAGAAAGGGGGGGGGGGGGGGGGGGAGCAAAGGGAATTATCTCCACTAATAGTCTGTCTGCTTGTGCTTGATTGAAATGCAGCCTGTCTCTCCTGTATCACTGATTTATTCCCAAAGAGTAGTTCCAGTTGTCTACAAAGCCAACACCTTTGGACAGGCACCATCTGGCCAACTGCTTATTAACTCCAATGGTCCTGCCTGATCCTACTAGTAAAGAGCCCAGTCTCAGAGAAAGCGAACTAGAGGGATGCTGCCAGGGGCCCCAACATCTCTCTTCCCTCAAGAAAAATGAATTCCAGGCAGCCTCCCTAGCGGGTGCCATGTAAAAATAATTAAAAGGGTACTGAGGAAAAACAGCTAATTAAAAGACTAAACGCAGTCCTCTGACTCTTCAGGATGGTCAGGCTTTTCCTGTGGGGAGGCCAGAAGTCAATTGTGCCTTTGTGCTGTCACTTCAGTTGTCCTGTTTTGGACCTGTGTGAACGCTCCCTTGAATCCAAGTACAAGTCAGGGCAGCCATGGTTCCCTATGTACCCTCATACCCATGGGATTTTCTGCCTGGCTGTGCTGGCCTTACACTTGCTGGTGGCTTTACTCTCTTCCTACAGCAGCAGAGGCAGACTCCATTGAATAGAGGTTTTTAACAGATTAATTTTTTTTACTGCAGAGATCCTGTGAGGACAAACTAGATTATCCAAGGTGTGCCAAGCTGTTGTCCCATTGATACCATGTGTTTGAATGGAAGCATAAAAAACAAAAGAAAACCGGCAAGAAAGATAATACACTATAAGGTAATCTAAAATTGTTGCTGGCTGGAAGAAGTATGGCCATTGGTGAGGTATTTAATCGGAGAGCTATACTCAGGGAGCTTTAACTTCTTTTGGAAATTCTTCTGTATGAAATAAAGGAAGAACTGGCTCTATGCTACACCTGTCACCATAGGGATCTTACTGCATTTTTAAACTGAAGAAATGTAATTGGCTTTAGGAAGGCAATAGAGGGTAGTTGTAAACTCACAAATGATAGTATAGTATCTCTGAAAATTTTTCTTCCATGAAATCTTCTGAAAATTTGGACTTTAACAAAATACAAGTAATTAAAGACTATTTTTACAGAAAGATCTTTATAATGAACATGAAAAGCAGCATAAGTAAGTGTTACATGATCACTGCCTTACTTTGATTTAAAATAGAAGATATATTTTTCCATTATCTGTTGCTAGGTAGTTTCATTGCTAGGCACTGGGGTCCAAACATGTTTTCTTTGTTTGAAATTCTCTGACAAAAATTTAAAATGAATACTCAGTTCTTTCCAAAACTATAAGTCTGATAGAAAAACATATGCTCTTTGATTTCTCCTCCAATATTCAAGTATTTTGAAGATGGGGGAGGAAAAAAAAAGCTGGAAATGTTGACTGTCAGCTTGTTACAGTTATGCTGCAGCCCAGTGTATGGCCACACTTAAATCCTCTTATTCTGTCTTAAAGTTGGGACTGTACAGGACTTGTTCTCACCTGCTTGTACCTCGAAATTTGTTCTGAACAAGGACAAACAATATAACAGACTTGGGTACCTTCTTTTCTTTCTACTTTCCTTCCCCCTTTTTTTTTTTTTTTTTTTTT
>VXBL01007677.1:64279-108668 GCA_013400195.1 Aramus guarauna | reverse complement strand
CCAGAGGGACTTTTATTTTTTTGCCAAGCAAAACACACAGCAGAATTTCTGGCGTTGTTTCTCCTGCTGGGGAATGAATGGTACAACTCATAATCACTAACATTGTGCACAGATGCTCAGAGAGATGATAGAAATAGAAAACTGACCATACAGCAGCTGCATTTTGGTGTGATTCCCCTAATGCAGGGTACTCAGAAGTTTTCTATTTTCAGTAATTAAACCAGGCAATATTACAAGGAGAAGGCAGTGGCTGAAATGACTATCAGTAAGTTACCTTCACAAAGGTGTGGGTACGTAAAATACTTCAGTCTGCAGGTCTGATTATTCTTTCTCTTATCTATGGAACTACTTTTATCTTTTGGGAAAAAAAAAAAAAGTTACCAAATAAAGGTGGGCAGAATTTTCTTTCTTTTTAGCCTATGGCCTTTGCCACTTAATTTTTACTATGTTGTACAACTGTGCCTGAGCAGATGCATTGGCCAGAAATGTGCAATCGAGGTAAACTTCCATTTGAAGTCACTACAAGTTTCCCAGAGAAGATGTGGATGCCCTGTCCCTGGAGGTGTTCAAGTCAAAGTTGGATGCAGCTTTAGGCAGCCTGGTCTAGTGGAGGGTGTCCCTGCCCATGGAAGGGAGGTGAAACTAGATGATCTTTAAGGTCCCTTCCAACCCAAACCATTCTGTGATTCTATGAGTTTAGTCTGTGCAAGATTATATGGGATCACACAATTTACTGGAATAATCTCAGATGATGTTTGGTGTTAAGCAGTTCCAATATATAGTGCATACTATGGACTTTCTTAGCTGATCTGCACAGATGAGCAAACCACAGTCAACACAGCCTGCATACCTAGTACTGGGCTAATCTTCCCATTCAAGTAAACAAAAAGTATACTTACCCTGCTTTGCATTTTCTTTCAAGGACCTATGCCAATATCTTGTCACGTCATCCCCAGAGTATTGCTGGAGCATCATCATGTGTCATGGGGACCAAGTAGAATTGAAAAGGTGTGCTGTGAAGAACATGCTGAAAAGGTTTTATTGAAAGGGTAATTTCATGAGGGGAAAAATGAGGGTATCAACTTGGGTAAGAACACTATATGCTTGCTTATTTTAATGTTTGAAGCAATAATTAGGACCTGGAAATCTTACTCTAAAAGAAGTCGAGGCTTATTAAAAGTGTGTGTGTGCATACCTATACACAAACTTTGTATCTGTGCACACAAATATATCCTGCTGTATCTGTCAGCAAGATTCATGGTGTTCACCTGTGCAGTATTGTTTTGGAGGAGTTTATAACTGAATAGCTAACAAGCACTAGAAAGAGGCTACTACTTGTTTGTTTGCTTTTAAATGGCCATGCTTATGTTTAGTCCAGAAAACTTTTCAAATACTTCTGCTTGAAATACTATCTTCTGAGAAGCTATTCCAGATCTGAAGGTGAAAAAAGAGTGTAAGTGCAGGATTTTTACTTCTCCTTTGAAATCACATTTCAAAGCAGCCTTGACAGAGCAGTTGCTATATGTACTGGTGTATATCTAGATAAACTACTGTTTGGTACCACAGAAATGTTAGAGTGACTGCCTGTGTAACTAGAACCAAGCCTGGCAGGGAATTCTGTGGAAAGTTTGTTTTTGTTTTTATTCATTTGGTAGATTGGGGGTGGTTGACTCTTCTATTTAAATTCTTGCCTGATGCTCTCCAGTATTGAAGGACTGATCTTGAAAGTCAGAGTATTCAGACATACAAGTGAGATTTCAAGGTCCTCATTCTGCATTTGTTCTTCCATTCGTGGTAGAGATCAGAATATCTGATGATGGATAACCTTAAAAATTTGGCTAGGGCGAGGTCTGTCTCTCAAATGTAAAGCTTGAGATTTCTTAGTTAAGTCATTTAATTGCTGTGTTGCTAACAGACTTTGGGACTTCAGTGGCTACCTGTGTCCATTCCTCAATCCTGTGTTTTCTCAGGTGCTTGAAACCACTCAGCCTCCTGCTCATCTTCTATCTCACCAGTGAATCATGAACATCACATGGCCAGCTCTTGAAGCCCAGTCCCAAATGTTGCCAGCAGTTTACTGAGTCTGTGTTAGTTCTGTACAAGAGTTAAAGTGCAAGATGAGACCCAAGCGTTTGAGACCTACAATGCAACTTTCATCTAGTTTCTCAGAGAAAGATAACATTGTTAACTCCAACCAAGCCAAACACAAACAGTATTAACTCAGGCCAGTTTTCATAATCTCAGTTTTAGTGTCAGGGCCAGGTTTCCAGTGGCTTATCCAAAAAGTTAAACACACATGAGATGTCTTAGGGCCAACAGGTATTAGGGCTGCTTTTATAACGTAAAGTTGAAGAAAACAATATGCCTCAGACAATTGTATAAGAACCAATTCTTCTGACATGAAACTGTTTCCAGTCTTCAAATAGCCTGTTTTGGAAGACATCACAAAGCATTGCAGAATGGCTTTGAGTGACAGTTATTTAGAGAAGTTAACTGCCCTCATAATGTAATTTTTCCAGTGTCAGTATATAATTAGGGAGGATGAATAAAGAAGAGTCCTCATTGTGAAATCCTGAGAAGTTGCTGTGCCCCTCCCAGTCCAATGCTGCTGAATAAATAAAATTTAACTTCCAGTTGTGCAACTTCTGGCTTTCTGAGCTTTGAAGCCTGTACCGAGCGTGCTGCACAACTGGTCCAGCTGACTTCTGCCTTTGATCTTCAAGGATCCCTTGGAAACATTATCTACATGTTTAAAAAAACCCACCCTTTGTTTCTTTTTCCAAATTTTGTTAATCTGAACACTGTCCTTGTGGAACGTGTCACCTTCACAGAGCTGAAAGACACAGTTTTCAGCAATACCAGCAGCATAAACTGCTGAAAGTTCCATTTTTCACCACTGATGTGTCTCAAACCCTATGTCCCCTCCTTAGGGAATGACAGTCTTTTGTTGCATCAAGTTCTATTAGATGATGGAGATTCTTGGTGTTTAGATTGTTTTTTAAGAGGTTAAACTATCAAGTAGCTATCACATGCTACTGTAAAAGACTAATGCCACACTGTGGAATCAGCATGCTTCTGTTGATGAACATGAAAGCTTCAGTTTGGCAATGCCTTCCAGTTGCTGTTGAGCTGTGCCAATTCTGAACTGTGACCTGTGCTGTAAAGCTTTATATTCTATTGCTTTTCTTCTGAGAGATCAAGTTTACTCAATGCTCACAGAATTATTTAAACATCCTTAAGAACACTCCTCCTGTTTGCTGTCTGTTTTGTGGCAGTTTGTGTAACCAGTCCCTCAGCAGATACAGGCGTTTTCTAATTACAGATCTTAGCAGCAGTTTTAGTAATAGGGTTTCAGGATGGGGAGGTGATCTTTGGAGATAATCTCTCTTTTGCTAAATGCGTAAGCATGTCAAATGCTTCTTTGTAGAAGACAAAAATGTTCCCATAATTGCTCTTGGTGATAGGAAATAAAATTCCTGTTCTTCATATGAAATGAGTTCATTGGAGAAAAAACAATAAGTTCAGGCTACAGGTCACTGAATGTGGTATGAAAAAGGAACCTACTAGAAGAATGCACCCGAAACAGGAGGTCCCTTCGCAACTGGATGGTTGGAGGATGCCTGAGAGTGCTGCTCTGGCAGTTGATGGTAGGATTTAATCTTAATGACTCTGAAGACCAGCTTAGAAAATGGCAGATAAGAAACTTGTTTATTGATCAGCAGTGGTCCATTGTATTCCTGCTTTTCTGCAGAGGGAAAGCCAAATAATTGAATAAGCACAGAACTCTGCTGCTTTACAAAGCTGCGTGAACGAGGTTTTGTAACCTCCATGTTAGACGTGGCAGTGACGATGGTAGCTTAGGCAACAGTCCTGAACTACCTTACAAAGCAGCAGCAATCCAGCTATTGATAAAGCAGCACATGGACTGACAGTACGAGCCCTTAGGGCTGGTTTTGTAGTGCCTGTGCCCAGCGTTATGTTGCAATACGGCTGTTGTTGTCAGCCCCTCAGCTACCTAGTTTTAAGCTTGCTTGGATGCTTGAGCTGTGACATAGAGCAACCTGGAGATATGGCAGTTCTGTGACTTCAGCTGTTCAAAAGTTTGTGAATGCTCATCAGGAAGGCCCCTTTTCTGGTCAGGGGAGAGTGATCGTACTCTCCAGGTACCTGTGCAAGTACCTCTCCCCCTAACTGAAATACTGTTTTTAAGGTGAGATGAATCACTGTCTGAAGGTGCTTCTCTCTCTGTTGAGGAAGCCTAGATGTCTAGTTTAGATTAGATGCCTGACTTTTAGACAGCTAAAAGTACTAAGATGAATGAAATTCTCTGGACTATTTCCTCTTTGTGCTTGGAGAGTATACCTGCATGCCACAGGGGTTCTTGTTCCTGCAGGATTGTGATAAATAAGAAACAAGGGACTGATCTTTCTCTTTTGGATAAAACCCAGAATCAAGGTGGGAAAAATAATCCTGTATGTATAACCCTTTCTTCTAAAGCAGGCTTCTGTTTTTAGTTTCCAAATCTTTGCCTTTGTTGGGAGGGGATGGTATGCTTGCAGCTGCATAGTTACAGAGATACTGCAAATAGATTGCGTAGTATCCTCTGTGTAGCATGCCTGCCTGAATTAGTCTTCTGAGGTCTTTTGTGTTTTGTCTAATACTTAGTTTTTTTCCTAAATGTTTTAAAAAATTGTGAGGTATTGAGATTTAGAAGAAGTCTCTGTACACTTAGAACTAGCAGGGATATACCTCAGAGATAACTGCTTTGTATGAGCAGAGCAACATAATCTACAAATAGACACAATGTATGTAAATTCTGATCCTAAAATTAAGTGTACTGAGTTTAAGTAACTTGTATGGGAAGGACATATGCCCTGGTTGATGTGCAAGAGCTCTTGTGCTCTCCACCTGCCCTGTTTGCTGGGATGCTCTTGGAAAGAACAAGCACTTGCTACAGTCTCAAACTTAACTTTAGTTCTGCTTGATCTTTTCTAAATGGTAGGATTTGCCTTATGATTAATCAAACATCATAAAAGATTTAAATTTAAAGGACTGCATTGATTCCTTGGGGGAGGAGCGTAATTAGAGCGGAATTTAGTTCTGCTCAGTGGTTTGAAAACAAATTATCCATCTACAATATTGAAGCTTAAAAATAAAATGCATGCTGATCAAACATCAACAAATGAGAAGCCCTGCAAGTGCAGTCCACCGGGTTGCTTTTGCCAAGTGCAACTTTGAAGCTCCTTTTTCTCTACAGAGATGCCAGTCTATAATCTTCCCTTTGTACATACAATATTGTGTGAGCAGTGCAAGACTTGAATGTGTTTTGGTGTGCTTGCTATTTGTGTCTCTTCAGTCAGCTGTCCCGATTCAAAGCAATGTGTTGTAGTAAATGTTTTTATGTAATATGTGACTATGATTTCAGGGAGACCTGTTAAACTGTGTCTTACACTTTCATAACTGGAGAAGACTTAGACTCCTAGAATTAATCACTCAGACTTACATATTAAAATGCATGCATATATATGAAATATTTACATGCCTTTTGTCCCACTGGCCTCAGATGAGGTAGTTTGAGAAATGAGAATTAACATTTTGTTTCATAGGCCTCTAATTCATGGATGGTCATAGAATGAAGTCTATCTACTCCAAATGTATTTACAGCAACAATGGCAGTAGCAAAACTGTTGAACCTCTCCAGGGCTTGTTTCTGCATTTTAAAACAAACAAACAAAAAACCTCAACACCCAACACCCCCTCAAAAAAAACCAAACCAAAACAAAAAAAACCAAAACAAATAAAAAACCCCAAAACAAAGATCACACAAAACAAACCACAACCAAACACTAAAACACTCAAACCAAAAAAAGAGTATTACTTGATGGTATTAAAAATCGAGAAAGCAGGATCTGGGAAAGAAGAGGATGTCCAAGACAAGAGAAATGACCCAATGGTCTTCTGGCTGTGATACTGTTCACTGAAGTCCTGGTTCGCCATCAAGGGGAAGAGGGCTGGTAGAATGCTGTGGAAGATGGGAGATCCACTTTTGTTGGCAACATTGAAATCCTCAGGGTTAGGTGTTTTACCTTACAGAGTCAAGAGGAGAAATACCAGGCCTGCTCTGTTCTTACTGACTTTCCAGAAACTCAAATATTGGACTTGCATTTCCTGGAGGGCCTAGAAGATGTTTGTGTGTGAGAAAGTGAAAATAGTTGGCTGGAGGGCTAAGTAGTGGGAAGTTGCACAATGGGGAAGAAACTTCATGTTGTTCTTGCAGATTTCCTTATGCTTCATGGGACCATACCTCATGTTTCTTAGGATGCATAATAGAGCAGCAGTTGCCTTCTCCCAGACAGATTCTTTAGGGGTTTTTAGAGGTGTCTTGAGTACCAAATTAATGGTTGCAGCTCTAAATTAGCTGAGTACCCTAAACACAACCTCCAAATGACATTGGCATTGTGAACTTTCAAATCGGAACTACAATGTTGAATATGTTTTGTGAGGAACTGAGTATTCCTGCTGAACTCTTTAGGATTTATACACAGGTGGCAAAGCCAGTAATTGAAAGGGGTTGGTTGGGTGGGCGTTTGGGTTGTTTTTTTCTGGATTTTTTTTTTTAATTCTCGTTTCCTATAGGCCTCTGTAGCTTGAATAAAACTTTCTGCTGTGCCCACAACCTAACTAGATACTTTTGAGGAGTCTACTGATGTTTGATGTTTACCAGAGGGGATGATTTATAGTAGAATTTAATGTTGAAGACCTTTGAAATGAGACATTAAGAACCTATGCTTGTGATGATGTGTGCTAAACATTGGCTATGAATTCTTTGGAATTTAGGAACCTGAATCGTTTTGTGTAGCAACAGTGCCTGTGGGCAACCTGCTGAAAGTTGGAGTGTGTTTGACAGAGCGTGCTAAAAATTTGTTTTCCCTGAATTTTTGTTGTGTGTTAATGCAGGATAATGCAGTGGTGTGCAAAGGTCTGAGCTAACCTCAGAAAAGAGAGCTTGTACATTGTGAGCAATAAGGCTGCATTAATACCACGTTGTGCTCAGGCTAATTAGCCCAACTAAGAACAGGCCACTCTTAATGTCAGTATTGTGCCAGTTCCTTGGTGGCACTTCAAGCCACCTGTTGAGAGGGGGACCATGGCTGCCAAGGGATGTCAAACTGGGAGGCTGCACGAGAGCAGAAGTCACAGGAGTTCTGAAACATTACTAGTTAATGGGTCTTGAGCTGTGAGAGTAGCTCTGCAGCCTTTATCCTGCTTTCAAACTTGATGTGCCAAAAGCAGCTGGATCAAAGATCTGTTTGATCATCCAGCCATGTGCTTGGGAGATGAGATTAACAGCACTGCACCTTGTTGCATATTCCACAGTGCTGAGCCCGTGAGCTGGAAGCCCACTGCGTGACTCTTCATGGGCTCAACTGTTGAGGATCTGTTTTGGTGGCAAAGTGAGCAAAATAATGGCAGATACCTGAGCACCATATGCCTGTGAAAACGTTGGCTTTGAGGCCAGCAGGAGGCAGTGGAAACCTGTAGAACATCTCTTCATTGTTCTTGATTATTTCCCCCCCCAGTAGGAAGACATCTGTAAATCTTGTCTTTTTAATCAGCTTTTCATAATAGTATATTTCAGAATCTTAGTAAAACTCCGTACAGCAGGAAGAAGTGTGAAGTTCAGTATAAAAAAACTTTAGATTCTAAAGAGATTTAAGTACCTCATTTTGAAGATCTGTGGTTTTGAATAAAGAAGCCCACACACCTGCTTTCACCATCGGACTGGGTTCACAAGCCTGGAAGTCTTATCAATGTTTATGCAGACCCCATACATCATGTATTGAGGGAGTCTTTTGGTTTAATGAAAAATTCATCGTGTTCTAAAATCATAAAAAATGAACTTTTGGCTTCAGTTAGGATATTGTATGCACTAGGAATAGTAAAAATAATGCTATAACTGTTGATATTTTTTTTTTTTTTTCCCCTTCCTCTCCCCTACACTGTGGAAGGAAGAGGATTGGCTGCCAGTAAATGCAGAGGGCTAACAGTTGTCCTCAAGGTATTCATGGCAGGGGTTAAACCAATGGATAAAAGGTGCAAATTCTTTCTTAGTAAATGTAAATAACTTGTCAGGGAGTTGATAAATTTCTAATATGCTAGTGTACTTGAAGGTAAGGGTGTTCTCACATAAATTGCATAGATTTTAAAGCTAGAAGAGATCATTAGAATTCTATTACTGCAGTATAATGGAAACTATAGTGTTTTACCCAGGTGTTTCTTCAGTTAGCCTGTATCTTTGGAAGAAGCCAAGCATGTAGTTTTGGAGACCTAGTCTTGATTTAGTCCTCTATTAACAGAGAATCCTCTACATCCTTCACTAAGTGAGGTGTTACACTGATTAGTTTAGCAGATTAGTATTGTAGTTCCTTGATCTGTTTTACCTGGCATAATTTAATGTGACTGCTGAAAAGAGCATTCCCAATGTCATCTAGTTGCTTATTTCTGTCTCTCTGTTGCGCCACCTCCAGTTTTTGTGCATTCCTGGTGAAACTGAGTTAGTTTGTTGCCAGATGAATTTCCTAACCTGCAGAAACCAAAAAATTATTTGGTTTTTAGCTTACTTAGTTCTTTGGTTTGGTTCCTCACACAAATGTCTGTACTGATGCAATGGAGATAGTGGGAATGAATGGCCACGATATGGAGGAGGAAGATGGGACTGGCCTCTTTAATCAGCAGCACTGAGCAATGACAGATTAAATGGATTATGGAATTATGGTGTGAAACCAAGTAGCTATCAGCTGACAGACAAATTTAGATGTGCAAAAGGTACTCCTGTGGTCAATGAAGATAAAGAATCCTTTGCTATCTGACACTTCCAGTTGGAAAATTTTATTTCAGAGGTAGAGAGTTTTGTGACCCTTACAGAGCATATGGCATGTCTTTTTTGACAGTCTGCACTGAATTTAGAAATCAGAAGGACTACCAATATTCCTACAGAGAAGGTGGGTACTTAGAAATTTAAGGATACCATATGGGACAAGGGGGGGAGGGGAAGAAAAGAAGACAGCAGAGTCTTGAATCCTAGTCCATGCTGTGAAAATCTTACTCTACAGGGGACCAGACTGTTGGCATCAGCAGTTCAGACTCACGTGCCTCAGAACTCAAGAAGCTTGCACGTAACTTTCCTGCTTCCTTACTTTGAACCTTATCCACGTGACAAAGCGAGACTGTCTTGTGGGGTTCTTGGCAAGCTGGTTGAATGCAGGTTGGGTTGATAATATGGGAATGTGTAATAGGCATTTGCAGGGAGATGTTTCTCTGCAATGTTTTCTTTTGCTATTATAGGAAACAAGGTGCGCGAGTGCTGATAACTGGAAGAGGTCAGACAAAATCTCCCTTCTTTATTTTAACTGTCCATAGCTTTGCTGAAGTAGAATTGGATAAGACCAACTTGCTCTGAAAAACAGTTGGCAGATGACCAACGTGTTATTGAAGAGCTCTGTTGAAGACTACTTTCATCAAACCCATTGTTTTCCAGCAGGGTCAAACTCCTATTAATATCAAAGCTATTAGGTTAATCCTCACATAATAATATGGCTTATGCCTTTTGTACTGCACCTGTATTGGGCTTGAGGCATAAAAGTAGTGTGACAACAGGCAGACTCTGTTCCAAGGACTTCTTAGTTATACATCTGTGACTTTAAATACCCTGCAGTCTTTTGGGAACCGTATTCTGTACCTTTCTTTAAAAATCTAGCCATATCTTAAGGGTGAAATTTTGGACTCTGAATTTGCTTTTAAAACATCTGCTGGTTTAAGTGAGGCTATGATTTCTCTGAGACTTACCAAACAACAAAAGTTGCAACAGGCTCAGGTAATTAGAGCCTTGTTTTAAACTTTTGCTGTGATTTAACTTCTGTAAGAGTATACCTTTTATCATCAATAGTGGCTTGGCATCTTTTCATGCAAGTCAGGGAAGATGCTGCTAAGCAACTCTAAACTTTTATTGTCTTTCAGAGGATGACGGATAAGTCCCTGATGAAACCTGGGCACTGAGCTCATAGGGCACTTTGCCAGCATAGCATAGCTATTTTTGTAGCTATCTGTGTTTCTAACATGACTCAGTATCAGCAATGGCAACTGTAGACTGGAAAGACGTGCAGATACATGCTTTCTGTGTTGGCTTTTTTCTTTCAGGACCCTGAAGTCAGCTTGAACTTAAAATACGTTTTCATCACTAATGCTTTCACTGGGTCTAACAGGAAACTTAATGGGTCTCTTGGAGAAATGCGCTTGTATATTTTTGAATTTTAGTAAACAGGGTAGATTTCCAATTTATTTTTTTGAAGAATTGGTACCTTCAAACACAAATGCACAGAGGGACAGTATCAAAGAGGCTGGAGAATAAGAGCCCCACAATATGTATGCACAGTGACGCATAATAAAAATGAAATTACCAACTCTAGGTGCCCTGGAAGCAAGTAGCGAAGAAAACATGTTCAGGTATGCTGCTTGCAGGGTGCACCTTCTGTGAGAAAGGTAAGACAAAGTTTGCGTGCTGTTTGCCATCCAGGCGGGACAGGCTTGGAGAGAAAAAAAATTGATTTTTTTTTCTTCATTTTTACTGCTACTCTGTTTGATGAGGCTGTGGTGGCAGGCTGCAGCATGCTGTGATTTGACTTTTGGTTTTCTTTTCTCCCTGTCTACCTCAGAGTTGTTATTTCTGTGTTGAAGGACCTATTCCAGTAGCATGAGAAAACCCCAGCTGCTTTCAGGGATGCTTTTTGGGAGTTGGAAATAGCTGGTTAAATGACTAGTGTGTGGTTAAAAAAAATTGCTGGCATTGAGTGGATAGCTATCAAGACCCTTGGCCTAAAAATATGCTTACAGGTCAACACATGTGCTGAAGGAAGTGACTAAACTGGTTTTGCAAAATGGGTTGCTAAACAGGCAGTGAATCCACCTTACTGATAGAAAGGTTGGAAGTTATCACTTGGGTAAAATGAGTCCAGTGATGGAGTCCTGAAGCTCTGTTTCCTTGGGAATTGTTATGGGACAAAGAGATTCTGAATCTGGAAAATGAACCTGTCTGGAGACTGGAATGTAGTGAGATATAGGGAAGCTTACGAATTACCTGCATTCATGTGTGGAAGCATTTTGCGTTTTTGACTAGGGAACTCAACCAGGTCTGTGCCCATATATATTCATGCTGGTAATAGAAGCTAATTTTAAGAGGTCAGGTTTGTCAGTGTCCTGACCAAGCAAACTTTCAGAACTAAAAAACCCCAAACAAACCTTCCTTTCTACCTAGAAGCCCCATCCCTTAATCTTACTTAGATATGCATGATTTGGCTTTTGCTTGTCTTTTTTTGGAGAACTTCATTATTCGAAAGCTTTTGATCTTGTACGTATACCTGTTCTATACTCTCTGTGCCTCTTGAACAGTAATTCAACGCTTAAGTTTTTAAAGCTTGCTTGTAAGCCCTTTTAGCATTGGTAGTGCTTTTTAGTCAATATGTAAGCAGAGAGAATTTACTAAGGTTTTCCTAAGTGAATCTTAGCTGTGTAACCCTGATATGAAGGGCTGCTCTTCCGCTTTTAACCTCTATACACGACAGGTAAAATGAAACAAAAATTCTGTGTCAACAGTCCAAGTCTGAACTCTGAAATAGTCATACTGAGAATACCTGTGCAAATATTCCTGAATGCTGGATGTCCCAGACCTTAGTTTCATCTTTCCTATAGTGTATGATGGGTGTGTTTCAGCTGATACTGAGGAAGAGATTAAGCTGCAAACACCCATATTGTGTTTAGAGCTTGAGGAATTTGATTTGTGCTCATACCTAGTATTTCTTTGCCTCCTCATCTTCTACAGACTGATCCCAATCAAATGGAGTTTCTGAGAACTGACTATTGCTAGTGTCTATAGTTAAGATATTTACATGCTGTTAAAAATGAACAAAAACTTAAGTGCTTGCAAGTACTTAATGTGTGTGGTATGCAAGCAACAGATCATTCTGTTGCCAAAGATTTTGGTGCTGAATGCTGTTATGATTTGATTTATATGTGACTGTTCAAGTTGAACAGTATAGTTTGGTATGTTCTGGTTAGACAAGCTATTGAATCTTGCAAGTGTTTTGTTGTTTGTATTATTTTTTTTAAGCAAGTAATATGAACTTGAAGCATGGCTTCTCACCTGTTTATTTTCCATTTGAAATTATTGGTGGAAGCAGTAATGCAGTATTCTCCTGGAAGGACCTGTGTGTAATCTGAAGTGAGTTACTCTAATCAAACCATAGATTGAGACTGGTGTGTTTGCGGAAAAACTCAATTTGCATTTTCTCTCTTGTGACAGATAGTGCCCAGCACTTCTAAAAGGACTTAAATTGTGAGCAGGCATATTGGTAAGTGTTTCTGTGTCAGTTTTTGGTGCTGTGGCATAGCATTGTACTCTGACCAGAACTTAGCTGTTGACAATCAAGCGCTCAGATATCCTGGAACTTGATGCAGTGTCTCCCCAGCTGCACAACTGCCACCACCAGAATGTTCTCTGCTTTTAGAATCAAACTGATTCACCTTCCTTAATTGAAAGTAATTCATATTTTTAATTGTATGTCATGTCTGTGCCCATGTAATGGAAAAGTGCTGTTACAGACATGATAATTAAAAAGAGCCTACATATTAATAGAGAACAGAAACTGTCATTAAGGAAGGTAATTAAAACCCTTTGGAAATTATTAATATATATTAAATATTTATTTTTAAGAGATCCAAGATATATTTTTTTGCTTCCCTAAAAATAAATAAAAGACTTGTAAATGGTCAAATTACTTTGAGTATAAAAAATGCATGGGCGAAAACTTCCTACTTTAAGACTGGCCTGAAGGTCAGCATGTGTTGTTTTGACTTTATGGGGAGCTCCAACATGTGTCTTAATTTTGGAAAGCTGTCCATGTAGGTAAGTACTGAACTGTAAGCCACCAACAATTGGAAAAAAATCTCAAACCCTAAAAATGAGATCCAAGTCTATCCTTGAAGGTAGAGAAATGCAGGTTTGGGGGGCACATGCCCAGTGGGGTTTTCCTACTCAACCTCTGCTTGAGTGTTAGGAAGTACAGTGCTGCCTGTTCCGGCAAATCAGCCCAATGAGTGTGTAGAATTGCTAGGGGTATTCTCAACTAACTAGAATTCATAAGCCTCTAAAATATGATTTATCTAGTCTAAATACATTCGACTGTGCCAGGACAGGCAGTGTCGCTTCAGTTCTCTAGGGGAGGACTAACGATTTCAGCTGTCTTGGTTGCAAACTACAGTTATAATCTTTGTCAGGAAGAAGATGAGTAGATTTTATTACCTCTGTTTTTGGAAAGATAGAGAAAGCAAGTCAGTACATTCTCATCCTAGAATGCATAATTGTTGAATTGCTGGCCAAGTTTCTTTATCCCATACAAAAATTGTGGAATTTGGGGTCCTTTGATAGAAAGGAGGTTGAGCCAAGGTGGCCTGGGCCTCAGCCCCTCCTTTAATTGTTGTCTCTGAACCATGGAAGGATGCTTTGCAGAGCAGGTGTGGGTGGAAGCACTGGAGCACTGTGAGCTGGAGGCCAGAGTAAAAAATAAATCACACATTAAGTTCCTAGGTAGTAGATGACATGAGATTTCACAGGCCCTAGGTAGACCGGGAACAACCTATGTGGTTTGTAGATTGTTCCCCAAAGAAGAAACTCCTTCCCATGGAGAACACAAGAATGTAGGAGATGTCCATGGGTCATATCAATGGTCTGTTGAATCCAGTGTTCTGTGTCTGACAGCAGCAGAAAGCAGTGCTGTTTAGGGAGAACATGTGAACCTGGCCACTTCCTGATGGCTGTTCCTCTTGCAATCCATCAACATCTGGAACTGTTGTATTAGACTGCATCACTCTCTAGTCCTTTAAGTATTTGGTTTTAAACTGCTTGACCAGAGTCTTTTTTTGTATGTACTGATTTTATTTTTTTTTTTCCTTTGAGGAAAAAAGAAAACATAGGGGAATTGAGAATAGCCTTTGAAGGATATTTGTCCCATAACTTGCCTGATTTCAAGACCATAGTAATACATTTTGCAAAATCCTCATTATGACACATCAGTTTGGAGTACAGTTGTTCAACTGTATTGCAAAAATAAATGTTGTTCTTGAATTTGCATAAGTCGTCATTTGATGATGTGCTTTCTGAATTGATCCCAATTAAAGGATGAGGTTTTCTGATTTGCTTTCATTTTAGATGTGGTGCATCCAGTCAACATGGGCACGTTTTATTAACGTGCTCCCCAAGCCAAAAAGCAAAAACTATTTATGGGAAAGCCTGGATGTTCTCCTTAAGGGTAAAAACAAATTATCCCCTTGGAGTCATTCTAATACAACTAATAATTTAAAAAAAGTATGGCCAAAATTTTATCCAGAAGATCAATGTGACTGCTTCTGAGGAAGAAACTGGCATGTGTATCTATGAGGTGGTCAGCTAGTGATACAAATTCCTTCTCCCTACTCCCAGAGCTACTGTGTGCCACTCTTCCTCTATACAAAGACAATTTGCTTTTCATGTAGTAATGAAGAACAATGTTTTAACAGACAAAGGCACTTCTAGTGTATTATTGTGCTGTCTTTTGAGTAGCGCTAGATGCTGGGAAAAATGGTAATTCACAGTGTGAATGCTTTTCGCCAGCAATGTGAGTTAGAACTGAGCATGTACAATCCATGTTGCATAAGGTACAATGGTGAACATTGTGAGGGAGAGAAAAGCCCAAATTACAGCTCTTGGTGATAGCCAAGAAACTAGCCTTTTGTATTTTTTTAAGACTAAGACAGCCCAAACAAAATCCAAAATATTGTCTTTCAAAGTGTGTATGTGGCTGAATTCAGTAACAATATGTTAATTTTTAGTGTTTGCAAATTCATATAAAAATATATAGCTATATTGCTGAAACACCTGTGTTCCTCTTTTTTCTTGTAAACTGATATAAGGCACAGGTGGCTTCTCATTAACTTATTTCACACTAATATAAATACGCTGCACAGTTTCTCTTGCTGTAACTATATAATCCAAGAAACATGATTGCTGCTGATTTAATGTAATCAGTGTTGTGAGGGGAACATTCTGAGCCCTTTGTGAATGGCTCTATTCTGAGGGGATTTACACCCCATGTAAATCTGATTTAAATGGGAGAGTGGTGGAATGTGGCTTTTCTATTTAACCTATGCAAAAATCTATATTCTCCCACCTAGGTTTCTCACTGTGTGATGGGATACTCAGCTGGTACGTGGTGGGGGAGGGGAAGTACACAAGTCCAATAAGGACAGAGAAGGTAGGTAAGGGACTATCTCAAACAGGCAAGTTATACATTTTGATTCAATATTCTGATATTCTTATCAAGGCTTTCCAGAATGTGACACTGATTCAAATTGCAAACAATAAGGAGAAAACAGCAAACATGTATCAATGTCTTCAGTGTTCTGCAATGATTTCCTTTTTTTTTTTTTAAAGGACCAGTGTTACAGCAAAAATAAAAATCTAGAAGAAAAACAGTGAGCCTTCTTAACATGTAAAAGCAAATGTGTTCTTTTAAAAATTATTTTAGTAGTTTAAAGATATCTTTCTGTTTAAATTTATTGAACTATAGCCAGATTTATTCAATTAAGATAATACACTTCAAGGTTAACTACCATTTGCTGTTCACTTAGGCAAGCTATTGTACAGTTATGTAAATTTCATGAACAGAGACACGACTTGAGTGTCTTAATTACAAGCAAAAAGTGTCATTTAAATATGAATAAGTGAATAGTTGTCTGTATTTCCTGTTCACATTCTGCTGTCATCTTTAAGACCAAGAGCTAACTAGCCATCTATATTGTGCTTTCAGTTTTCCTTCTGCCTCTAAAAGAGGAGAAAAAAAACACCAAAAAAACCCCAACAAAAAACAACAAAGGCCATCATATAATTGCATGTAAAGCAGATGATGCGGGAATATCCTACTCTTACAGTTGTTATTAGCACAGTGAATTTTAATTTATCCTGATCACAATGAATAGCAGGAAATATGCAGTATTTTTCTGTGGACTTCTCTGCATTTCAATATGATATCTATATTTAAATTGTACCATCTATAACTTGTGTGTAAGAGCCTTTGGTAGTAACTTTCTGACAAGTCTGCTAAGGGCTTATTTTGTATGCTTCTATTTGCAGTGCTAAGAGCTATTATGAATTCCTCTCATTTATATACACATAGTTGTGTTCAAAATAGTCTGTTTCCTTATTAATTTATAGTCAGTCTAAATTAAATTTTATGTAACAAAAAGGTTGGTAGCAATACTCCCTCATCATCTAGGACCAAATTCCCTGTGTTCCTATCGTGTTGATAGTCTGGGATTTTTTTCCCATTGTTTTGAATTGTTTGTCTCTCCAAAAATGACCTAGAAATAAATCTGTTGTTAATCACATATCAACGAGGGAGGGATGATTAGCTAATAAAAACCATGCCTTGTTTCTGTGGACCAAACAGCTAACTCTGGTTCTCAGTACGTACAGAGTCTCTTGAAAGACTGTTCCCATCCTTCAGTGATGTAGCTGCAGCTCTCCCCGAGGAATGAGAAGTTCACTATTCACTCCGTGCTTGCATCACCCTTTCCAACGTGTTCCCACTGATACATTAAAGGAATTAATTGCTCATAATGATCTCACCATCTGTTAACAGAGGTTCATACCTACAGGCTGGTGGCATGTGGTGGTCCTATTCAGAAATCAATAGGCAATGCTGGGGGAACGCTTTCCCACATTGCCTTCCATTGCACTCTGAAAAGGGGAGGAGAGCTCAGTGTTGGCCATCTGCTCCTTGTCTTTCTGTGCAAGAGACCTTGATGCAGTCCAGCCCGGCTCTGATCTGACTCCAGTCTGATTGGAATGTGGCTGATCTGAGAGCCTCTCAAAGCTGTGAAAGTGAGTCAAAAGGAGATCCCCATTGTCCGGCGGGGCTGAAAGAAAATGATCACTTTAAAATTCATAACTCCCAGGTGCCCGCCATCTATTCATGGGAAAAACTCTCTGAACTTCTCTTCATTAAAAAGAGAGGGAGTCCAGCTAAAAAGAGAGAAAAGGAAGTAGTTTGTGGGAAATGTGCAAGGGATTTCAGGCTAAACAAATGAGGAATTTGGAATTTTTACTTGTATTAAAGGAACCGTGTAAGGAAAGGGAAGCATTTGTAAAAGCAGGGCCTCTGCATCAGGGGCCCTTCCCTGGGGTCCTTTAGCAAAATAAAAAGGCTTTTTTTTGCTTTTTTTTTTCTCTCAGGAGTTTTTCCTCCCTTTTCCTCTTTCTTACCTGTGTGAATGAGGGTAGGAATAGTACATGAATTAGGCTGTCCCTGCTTTGTGATAAATTAGAATGCATTCAGTCTGCCCTCCTCCCTGTCTCCTGCCTGTATTTTATTGTTTAGGCTGCATATAAAGCTGACCTGATAACAAATGTAAACTGAAGCTGAGTATCCTCATGGAGAATTAGACTTTTGAGGGAGTGGAAGGGCTGTTCTGTCAGCTTGCTGCCTAAACTCTTCCCTGCCCCCATGGCTAGTAGTCTGAGGATTTGCCATATCACAGGAGGGATTTTGGTTTTCTCCCCCTCCCCCGCTTTCTCCATCTTATACCTCCTCTGAATGTGAGGTAGTGCCGAATCCTTCCTCATTCCTCAAGTGGATTACATGTGCTTCCCAATTCTGTGCTCTTTCACAGGGCCTCACAATATCTTGAGTGGATTTATGCTTGTTCCGACAATGTGAAATGTATTTTTCCTCTGATACCATTTATGTAGCCAGAGGTGAGGAGGACTACAGGGGCCATGTAGTAGATTTTAAGGCAAGAATGGACTGTTTTGACCACGCTCTGTCCACCTACCTCTGCAACAAAGGCTGTTGAATTGCTCCTTGTAATTCCAGTTCAGAGCCTATAACTGCAGGCTAACTACTGAATATCTTTCAGAAACATCCAATTTCGATTTGGTGATTTTTCAGGGAATTCATAAATTGGTGAACTGTATAGATGCTTATCTATGGCCTATTTCCAGTCTAGGGTACCCATTTCAAGTCTTATCCTGCCCTTCATGACTACTGGGGTTAGACATATTTGATGCCTGATAGCGTGAAGTAAGCCACGCAGTGTGTCTGATTGCATGTGTTTTTGTTGTCAGGATGTAGTCACTTACCTCCCACCAAAAGCGTTTGTGTAGGTTTTGATGTGACACTGACCTGCCTCCCCTATTCCAGGAGTCTTTTACCTTATGATGCACCAGTCTCCTTCATTTTCCCCTCTTAAATCGTTTGGTCAGAAGAGTAGTGGTGTACAGCATCTTTTTGTTTCATTTCAAAGTAGTTATGAGTTATCCCACTGGGATGTTGTTCCGTCCACCCCAGCTTTCCTGTCGGATATCTTTGAGGTGGAGCCAGCTGCCCCTGATCACTATTTCTTTTTCATTTATTCAACAGTGTGGGAGGATTGGTAAGTATTGTTCAGGCTCTCTTCTTCCCTAGAAATTGCTGAGGAAGTAGGCAGCCATCACCAAACAACTAAGAAGCAATGTCCCAGCAGACAAGAACGTTTGTCTTGTAATTTCATGACATGCTGCATCTCTATTCTCTACTTTTAATCTCTACTCCAGCTCTTCCTTAGTATCATCATCAGCGTCAATGATATTGTTTATGTCTCTTCCCTCTACACCTTCAGTGTCGTTGCACGTATATTCATCAGGTGAACTACTCTTCTCACCATAACTAGAGTCAGCCTTTGCATGGTAATTTCTGGAAGCAACTGAGCAGCACCTGATCCTGTCTTACCTTGTGATGTTGGGAGATTATATTGCAATTCACACTTAACAGTCTGCTTTAAAAAACAAAACAACAAACCAACAACCTCTCCAACACAGACATTCAGACTTTGCTTAATTGGCATACTTAGCCTGAGTTGTGCCTGCTGTATTATATCAGGTACTACATTCGTTAATTTTGTGACCGCTTTCTGTTCTTGAATGGCTGTTGTCTTTCTAGAAACTTTTGAGATGTATTTGTTTAATATCTTGTAATATTTCATTCTATTTTTTAAAAAATAGTCTTTTGTAGCTTCTACTGCAATATGTGGTGATTAATACAGCTATCCAAATGATAACCATATCTTTTTCAGAGATACGTTTTGTTTGTCTGTCTGCATTGAAGTTCTTGTTTCCAACTAGTCTCTTACCAGAAGTTCATGAGTGGAGTGGTTATCATCAGAGCTAACTGAGCAGAAAAATTGAGCGATCTAAAGAAAGCAGAAGATTTTCATTGCAAATAACTGGAAATGTTGTAAAATTGAGCATGTTATTGATTCTTACTATTTCTTTACCTTCATGACCAATGAAAAGTGGGAACTTCCTGTACTTTGCGTGAACACTGTGTGTAAATGGTGCCTGCCCAACAGACTTTATAGTCCAAAGCAATAAGGCAGATGATCAGCATTTGGAAGTGCTATGATGGCACTTAGACTTTTCAAACTGATCTCAGGGAACAGATGCCAAATGAACAAAAAAGTAAATGAAGTTATTTACTACTTCAGTTCTCTGATGTGAGGTAGTCCAATTCAGCAAGTGTAAAGCTGTGTGTGAATTAATGTTTGAGAAGTGGTATCTTAAAGAGCTATATGAGAAGTAACATGTTCAAACACCAATTTTAAAGCTAGGAGAGGGGACCACAGTTCCTCTAGTGAGACGTTTGTCAGGAAGAGTGCATGATGATTACAGGTGGAGAGCAGAAAGCAAGAGGTTTATAATATCAAGGCTATGGTTCTATAGTAATGTTTCTTCAGGAGCAGGTACATTGTAGAGATTACACAATGTACTACTGCTCAGCTTTTCACTTCCAGAAGTTGCTGTCTCTGCAGAATTCAAGTGTTCACACTGTGATACTTCAAGGAAGATCTGTTAAGAGAATCTGGGGTTTTTTTTTTGGTTTCTTTGGGGTTTTTTATTTGCTTGAGTTTTTCGTGGATTTTAAAAATATTTTTGCAAAGTTGTTTCTGGTTGGTTTTTGTTGGTTTTTTTTTTTAGTTATTTGGGTGTTTTTTTAATTTAAATATTAACAGAATTCTTCCAAGGATACAGCTAGGTAAACATGTGAGTCAGCACAACTGAAAGATAGTAGCCCCCAATAGGAGTACAAACCTCAAAAGTAAAGGATATACAAACTTAAACCAGATGTATCATTGGTAGACTTGTAATGTGCAGTCAGAGCTAAAGATCATGTGTCTATTAAGGAAGGTAGGGAGACATGCTGTTGGTTCTAGTAACTTAAATTTCAGCTTATATGTGGGGTGGGGTTTTTTTGTTTTTTAAGCCAATGCTTCAGTAATAAATTTGAGGAGGGTTTTGAGTAAGGTAGATTTTTCTTTGGGGCATATTATTTCATCTTGCTATTAACTATTTTTTTGTAGTAAATACTTCATTTTAAAAGCAGAATAATCCTGAGATTGTGGCACAAAATTTGAGAAGTGAATGTGCAGTATTTTAACATAAAATCTTATATGGAGTTTTCTAATACTGTTTAAAGGAGAAGACATGGAAAGAACTCCCAGGAATGTCATTTCCAGAATCTGAGACACCTACCACTTTGAGAACATGCCATGTGGTGATGCTTTATTGTCAGTAAACACTGTACAGGTTGCCTTGGAGAATCTGCTTGCTGTCTTCTCTACAGTGCCTGTGAGGTGCTTCTCTCTCTCTTTTATGGAACCTTTACAAGGCACTCAGGCACAGTTGTCAAGTGTAGAAAGACACATAAGGATAAGCACTTACAGGGATTTTTCAAGGACACTGAAGTGGTTTAAGTGTTATTGAATTCCCTTTGACTTTGGACTCTAGCTTGTAAAGCCAGCAAGACTGCTACCTGCAACTTTAGATCTCCACCTCACTACTCTGAATGTGCTGACCTTTTGTATCAAATTCTTTCAGCTGGGTAGGATGGAGGGAGCACAACACTGTAGAAGAGTCCATGGTCAAGATACTGGCTGAACTTGTCTTGTTTGGTGCCTTCCATAACCCCAGGGAAGTGACCAAGCCTACCACTCTTAGTCCCTTTTTTGACATACATTGCCTGTTACTAGTGCAAGATATAACACCTCCAAGAAGAGCACTTGATGAAAGGCAGGATACTTGGTGGTTAGGTCTTCTCGTTGCTGTGAAACAGCTAGGCTGGGGACTTGAATTTGGATATCTGCTCCAGGTGAGTTTCCTAATGACTAGGCTCTCATGAGATTGGGCTGGGATGGATGATCACTGACTAGGAATGGTATCTGGACGTGAGTTTAGTAAGACAGTTTCGCACAAGCTCTGTTCCAAGTCAGTTCACAGTAAAACTCTGTATATAACATACAACTTAAAGTGTGAACAGCAGTCAGGCTTGAGTTCCTTTCTGTTCGTCTCTTCTTCCTTAGCTATGCACTTTGAATGCAGAGAGGGGAAAACTGATGAAAATGTGTTGCTCAGTATTTGATATTTCAAAGGCTGTTAACTCAAATTTCTTTTGAAACATACAAAGGCAATTCTGTTTCAGCTTTAAATTTTCTGACATTTTCAGTGTTGCTGGTTCTCAATTTATTTTGATTTTTATGATGTATCTGAGAGCAACTGGTATCTTTCCTCTCTTTCTCCTGCTCTTAGTTTCAGCACTCAGGTGACCGAGCACAAGCTTTTTGCTTTAAAATAAAAAGGAAACATTTAAATGTTAAAGTTAAAAGTTTTAAATATGGGGAAAACCTGTAATTCAAATGTATTATTAATTTTAAAAAAATCTTAGAATTCTTTACATTAATTTCCATGGATTTTGATGTCTGAGGGTGGTTTTTGCATATGTTCTTCATTCTGGATGTATACTGTGAGTGACCAGTATTGCCTTAATATGAAATACTGCACTTTATTGGCAGGTGTCAGTAACTTTGTGAAAAGATTGAGGTGTTTGTGATGAGTTGATGATCAAAAATTTATGTTAGTTCAAGGTCAGAATTACTATTTTGGGAAAAGAGAGACTGTAGGCTGAATTGTTCTGCAAGAGAATTCTTACAGTAACTAAACAAGATTGCATAATGGGTTTTGCTCAAACCACGTCTTTGGTGGGGAATGACTTATAAACTTGTGTATAATATTGTCGTGGAAGTGAAGTATAGAACATGTACGTAGTAAATGAAACATGTGTCCTGGTTTCAGCTGAGATAGAGTTAGTTTTCTTCATATTAGTTAGTATGGGGCTATGGTTTGGATTTGTACAGAAACCAGTGTTGGTAACACAGGGATGGTTTCGTTACTGCTGAGCAGTGCTTACACAGACCCAAGACCTTTGCTGCTTCTCACACTACCCCACCAGCAAAGTGGGCTGGGGGGGCACAAGGAATTGGGAGGGGACACAGCCAGGACAGCCAACACCAACTGGCCAAAGGGATATTCCATACCATATGACATCATACTTGGCATATAAGGGGCTGGGGGATGTTGGGAGCGATGGCGTTTGTCTTCTGAAGACAAACGTCAAAGTGTGATGGAGCCTTGCTTTCTTGGAGATGGCTGAACGCCTGCCTGCCCAGGGGAAGTGGTGAATGGATTCCTTGTTCTGCTTTGCTTGTGTGTATGGCTTTTGCTTTACCTATTAAACAGTCTTTATCTCAACCCACAACTTTTCTCACTTTCGTTCTTCTGATTCTCTCCCCCCCTCATGCCAGGGGAAGGTGAGTGAGCGGCTGCGTGGTGCTTAGTTGCTGGACAGAGTTAAACTCTGACAAATGTGTAATTTTGCATTTATTTTCTACATATGTGTATCTATTTCAAGAATGTTCTTAAGGAAATAAATTGTTATTTTTAATCTGTCTTCACATTCAAAACCAGCATGCCTGGTTTTGCTTGCAGTTGAGAGGAAACTTTTTCTTTGGTGTACCATCTGTATTGAATACACCTAAATTTAGGTGTTAAAGCGTCAAAGTTTTAGTAAGAGATTTTTGAGAAATGAAAACAAGATGACAAAATCATATGCCCCATGACCTCTACTGGAAATGAAAGTGTTGACTGTATGCATTCATTAGAAGAATCATAACCATGATCTAACCTCATAACAATGGTTCAAACACTGCCCTCAAACTTTCGTTGGCGTTTCAGAGAACTTGCTTAATTGCTCTGTGCCTCAGTTACTGACTTGTAAAACATGGTAAATTAGATTTCTTCAACTTACATGAGTATGGAAAGTTTGCATGTTGTCATGATGGGAGCTCTATAAGTATTTGAGAGTGGTGGTTTCTCTGTTGCCGAGTTCTGACATGAGTGTCTGAACGTCTGTCTTGCTCTCTGGTTGGTCTCCAGCAGTGACCAGCTGCAGATGTCCAGTGAGGGGAATGAGAGCAGGGCAGGCACGCAGTGATACTTTCCCAGAATACTCCCTTAGCCTGCAGTGATTTCATGCTTTTGGATACTCCTGGGCGATGGGTGATATCCTTCTGTTTAATAGGCCTTGCTGAAGTTTTCTTCCAGAGGCAACCTGAAGGCATACGCTGCTGTTGATCATCATCTTTTTGGGAAAAGTGCAATGAAGTGAGTCATTCCAGATGGAAAAAAAACATGGAAGATTATTAGGCCTCAATATGTATTTCTGTGTGGAGTTTATTGGTGGGCTGGTTGTAGTTGATTATAATTAGTTATTTAGTTTTGATTTAATGTTCATGTTTATATGCAATTTGTATTGATAGTTCTTGACATTATTCAAACATATAGTCAGATATATGGCCTGTTTATGCTACAGGAGGACCCAGTCCCTGTTTCAGTTTGTACTCCTCTCTGAGTAGCAGAGCATGTGGGACAGCAGCTTTTGCTGAACTGCTGCTGCTCACCTTCTGTGGACAGGCAAGAAATGCTGAAGGCTGTTTTTTACTTTCAGCAATTCATTGTGACTTAACAGTTTGAGGTAGTGTAGAAAGCAATTTGTGCCAAGTGTGAATGTGAAATAATTCAGTCTTCCAATTCCAGAGTACAGGTAAAGTATCTGAATCCCAGATTTCCAGTCTTGCTATTTTGTCAGGCTGTGGCCAGCTCCTGTGTAAATGTTGAGAAAGTTGCAACTAGAAGCTCAAAGTTTCTGGATTCTAGGACACAGTCATTTCCAGTTATTTGCCAGGGTCTGCCTTTGTTTGCCAAAAGGAGAGGTAATTTGGGCTCTGTTAACTCACCATCAGCAGGTTTTGATTGTGGGTGGTGCAGGAACCACCTCTTTCTGGCAAGGCTTAGCATTGGATAGAGGCTATGGTTGTCCAGCTGGGGCACTTTGCCCTGCGTGGAATACTCATAGATCCAGTTACTTGGTTTTAGAAGTGGGTACTAATATGACAAGGCAACCAGTGTAAAGCAGGAATATATAAAGATGCTTGTGAACTGTTTAGAAAGGGAAGAACTGAACTTTATGCATCTTTCTTGATTGATTAAGTTAAAGTTGAATAGTTTTGTATGGGGAGGTCACTGCATGCTGAATGAAGGGGCAGTTTGGAAGGAAGTGAGAAAATAATTATGGAAGCAGTGGACAAGAAGGATGTAGTTGGTGGGACTCAGCTAAAATGTGGGAGTAGCTATGTTTCAGGTGCATTAAATACTAAATTTGCACATTACAGTGAAGAATTAAGGTTGAACTTACAAGGGAAAAACTTATGCTGCTATTTTGAGTTGCTCAGAATTGGGATTAAATTCAGGCAGTGAAGCCGAATGAAGGGTCTAGAGCACAAGTCTTATAAGAGGCAGCTGAGGGAACTGGGGTTGTTTAGTCTGGAGAAGAGGAGGCTGAGAGGAGACCTTATTGCTCTCTAACTGCTTGAAAGGAGGTTGTAGCCAGGTGGGTGTTGGTGTCTTCTCCCAAGTAACAAGTGATAGGACAAGAGGAAATGGCCTCAACTTGTGCCAGAGGAGGTTTAAATTGGTTATTAGGAAAAATTTCTTCACTGAAAGGATTGTCAAGCATTGGAACAGGCTGCCCTGGGAAGTGGTTGAGTCACCATCCCTGGAGGCATTTAAAAGAGGTGTAGATGTGGTGCTTAGGGACATGGTTTAGTGGTGGACTTGGCAGTGCTAGGTTAACAGTTGGATTTGATGATCTTAAAGGTCTTTTCCTACCTAAACAATTCTATGATTCTAAATGCTTGAGAGGTAGTGTCTCCCGATTGCTTGTGGATCCTTCCTCCATTGGGGTGATAAAGCATGATTCACTGCTTGGCTGGGGTTGACCGAAAGCAAACCAAAGTAAAACTATGCTATAAGCATACTATAAACTTTCAGATATGCTTCCTTGTGTAGGCTACTTTCTCATGTGTTACGTTAGCATGATTGTATCCCGTGATTTTGGGGATATAAACACTGACAGAAAGTGGTTCTACTTCATTTTATTGAGAAACTTACAAAACCTTGTAGTAAAGGCTGGCAGCAACATTACTTCTCTTGGCTGTGTAGAATACACTTGGCAAATCAGGAAAGTATGCATGCTGTGGTCTGTGAGCAAAATGATCAGAAATTAGTCTGTAGTGATCCCCTACTTTCTAAATGAGCAAGATCTTTTATTAAGCTTTGTAATACTAAAAGAAAACAATAATAACTTGGCTTGATGTTTCTGGGGGAAAGGTGTAAGAGAGTGAGCCCCTGATTTAGCCTGTCATAATGAAAGCTTATTTCTAGTATGGTATTTTAGCATAACAATCATAAATATTCTTTCTTGAATGCACACTCTGGTTTTTAAAAATGCAAGATTAATTTTGTACTTTAGTGGTATGCCCCTTCTTGCTTGCATATGGACTCCTAAATGTTACAAAGATGCTCAAAAATTTCCACACCATATTCCACTTATTTATGCTATATGGAGTGAGCGTATGGTGTAGAAATAAAAAAAAAAACAACCAAAAAACAACAAAAAAACCACTTTCATTTTTGGAGGCTTTTCAGAACTGCTTGTCAGAGATAAAAGTGAGGAACCAAAGTGTGTGCAATGCAGCAAAGTATTTGGACTCCAATAATAGGTGTACTGAAACTTCAATGTTATGTTTAAGACATTGGGGATACTATCTAGTCAGACACTTCTTCGGAATCTCCTTCTGTCTCTTCTTACAAAACCTTCATGATTACAGTCACAGCCAGCAGCAAAAAGAGTGAAGAAGTATCCTATCCTACCTTGAGACTGTACCTTTACCACAAAGAAGAGCTGATTTTTGTGGCATGTTCTGGTATTCCGTAAATCTGAGTTATTTTGATGTGGTAGGAGGAACAAATTTCTAAGTCAAGGAATGTCCTCTTACTAGCTTCTAATGATCTCTGTTACTCTGTGTGCTAATTAGTTGGTGAGACTAAAATACATTGGAATACCTGAGTCTGCTCTATAAAACATAGTTTATAAACGGGTTCACTTTGGAGGGAGTTCTGAGAGGGTACCAGTGGCAAAACACAAGGTATTTGTTGATTACTAAATGTATTTCAGTTTTGAGTCTAACTTGTGCATATGTTGTTCTGTAGTGATTTGGAATTTCCTTAAATCATATGTATTGCTGCTTCAAATTAACAAACAAGGCACCCCTCTCCACAGATGCAGGTGGAACTTGATCTTCCAGGCTTATTGTTCTTTTTGCTTGAGAAACCGTATTTTAAAAAAAGTTTCTCCAAGAAACTTTGTAAGAATTATATATAATCTGTTAGTTCTATATTTACTGGCATGTGCTTAGTGCTGTGTTTCTATACTGAGCAGTGACTGTATTTTAGTATCAAAAACTTTCAGCATAAAGACTTGTTTTCAATAGGATTTTTGGAGTCGTCGTACCTCCTTTATAGCATACATAGAAGATGAGGAATTATTAAGGAACCTGTTTCAAATGTGTATTTTTAAGTTAAATGCAGTCTGGAATTGCTAGCAGTTTCAAAGAAGACAAGGAAATAATCATCAGTGCCTTAGCTGGGATGTGAGTTAACATTTGCACCAGCCATAGATTTTTTTCAATTAGCACTGCCTTAGAAAGCCCATTCCCCCAGCTTTTGTCAATGTGCTGTAGGAGAAGAAGAGCAAATAGATTGGAAATGCTCTGCAGCTCAGGCTCCTGGGAAAATGTAACAGGTGTTACAGCTCAGCTGGGTATGAGCTTTATGAAAAAGACCCTCTCAGACTTTACCCATAGAATTCCCTTTCCTAGCCAGAGCTTCAAGTAGGAAGAAACTAATGACTTCATTACCATCTCAATTCTGGGAAATGCTTGGTCCAGACCTGAATCATTAAAGGAAAGGTATAGCACTCTGTGTGACCTTACAAGATCAAAATGTTATTTAGAGCAATTCCATTAGTCAAGGCTATAAACCTGAAAGAACACACCCTTTTGCGTTGGCTTTTAGGCCATAAAATGTGTGTGTGTCAGGAGGAGGGGGAGGGAGAAAAAACATATTCTGCACTCATTGTGCAGCACAATTTCCTATGCTTTCTTTGAAAAGCCTCCACTTCCAGCACTTCTTCCCTTCACCCTGTATTGTGACATGTTTAATGGCTCTTGTTGTTCTCACCCTTCTAGGGGTTTCTAATTGGGGATGATACTGAAGCCAAGAATGATGTCAAAATTTCAAGCCATACAAAATAAAATATATTTATTTAATGCTGTAGTAATTAAAAGCAACTTTTTTTACTTATTGCATCTTTTGCTAGCTTAAAACAAGGAAAAGAGACCAGAATGACGTACGGAAGACTGACTTTGGGGTTATTTTCCTTTTCTCCATTACTGCTTTTGCAGTTACAAGAAAAAGAAACCTTGCTTGGTGAAACTATATTCTTGCTAGCTGTCTGGAATTTCTTTACATAATGCTCATGCTGAATTTGAAACACTGGCCCAACAATCTTTCAGTAGTAGAAGAAAATGTTCACCTCTTGGACAATTTTAATGGAGTTGGTCAATAAGGAAAAACTATATGTGTTTTTCCACACAAGATGGCATGAAATCTTTTCTCTTCCTGCACAAACATACCTCCATAAGCGAAGGTGGGCATAAGCTAATATGAAGAAATGTGTTATGCCTGCTTTAGGAAAAGATTTGCCAAGGCGGCACAGAAGCATGGTGCAGTGTTTTGTAGAAGGTTTGAAATCTCTGTAATGTATAGGTGTTTGCAATGCCTGAATCTCGTGCCCAGAGGGAAACTCTGTCTTCCATACCAGTCCAGTAATGTGAGTCAATCTGGTACTAGTGGAGTCTTTAAAAGGCAGGACGTGGCCATGCAGTGCAGGACAGTTCACTGGTGGTCTTGTAGCTTAACTTCATCCAGATGCATCTCTTCAAAGTTGTTGCAGCGGTTACCAATGCGTTCTGGCCTCTTCCCCAAAGTATTCTTGCCTTGTAGCAATCTCTTTCTACAGTGAATTTTTTCAACCTATTACCACAGTTGTTTTATTTTAACTCTCTCTTTTCTTGAAGAGATAAAATTGGAGAATGGGGAAGCTGGAGTTTGAGATGGGCATTTGAGATGATGTCTCACTGATTTATTTTTTTTCTTTTTTCATTAATACACCCTAGGATTTCCTTTCCTTCTTGCTGCCCTGTGACATTGGTTGCTCATTTTCATGCAGTGATCACCTGGTTTTCTTAGGTTCTCTTCCTTGTCCTTTTCTAGTGATAAACCTGTAGTCTCAAGAATGGCATTATCCCTTACATGTATGACCTTGCATTTCATACTATTGAGTTTCACTTCTATTTGATTCCTTTAATCCTCAGAAGATCCCATTTAGTCCACCCCAATGATCACATGAGCAAATGCAATGGTCACCTCTTACTTCCCATGAGAGCATTGTGTGTGGTGTTTTGTAGCCTCAGGTTTATGCGTTCTTTAGGCTGCAGTTCCTAAGCAGCTGAGTTGGCAAACACTGTACGCTTACTAATGACAGTTTTGATATAAGGAAATGGATCTCTGAGCCTAAGCCGCCTACAGCAGGTCTGAGCCGTACTGTGTTACATAGGTTAGGTTAACCTGGTTATAGGACAGGTACAGCTGTGTTAGCAGGGTGTTATTTTCTGAGCTATTACTTGCTATGATGCTGCATTTTGATACTCAGCTATAGCCTTACTGTGTATGTCTCCTTAATTTGGCTTTGCTTACAAGCCCCTCTCATTCTGTAAGTATGATTTTGTGTTTTATCTCTTGGGTTACTGTGGTGGGTGTCAGGCTGTTGTCCTGAGTTCTGAGAGAAGAACGAGAAGGCATATGAACGAATATCTATTGTCTCCCTGGAATATGCTGATGTGACAGCTTCATGGACTGAAAATGGCATGCTTTCTGAAATTAAGCCTTCTGAAAGGAAAAGCAAACAGTTTTGTTACTTAAAACCAGCACAAAACAAACCCCTCTCTGAATATTGATCTGTGATATTAATTTGCTTTATGAAGAAAGGAGGTGTGTTATTGTGCACAAATGGTGAATGAACTGTGTGCTGCTGTTTTGCAACCCAGAACAAAACTTCTTTTGCTTAGTTTAGCCTCTAAAACCCTGAAGAATCCTTAAAAAATCCACACTGCAAAGATTTGCTGTTTAGAGCATTGCTGAAACAAAATATTCAAGGTGGAAGAGAATTAGAAAACTGCCAAGTACCCATTAAGAAGAAAATACTGGTAGAGCCTTAATAATGGAACATCTATTGGCACCTCTGTGCTAGTTTGTACTTCAGAGTGCCCTTTATTCAGGCACCTAGGAGGACTCTTCTAACTGGAATTACTTAACCCTCTGGGTGCCTCCCTGTGGCAGAACAGTTCTTCAGGTAGTTCAGGCTCAGATGCTCTCATCCAGGCATTTTCCAGTGAATCGGTTTTGTGCACCTGAATAGAAGCAACTTACTCCTCTGGAGCTTCGTTGTAGTTGTATGTTTTGAATGTATCTATTTTGTGCAGCCTTGTTGTGTTGACTCTGTTTTGCACATGAATGGTGTTGGTGTGAATTTTGCCATGATGACTGTAGGCCTGATATGCACAAAGAAGGAGGCTAGCATCAATAATTTTTCTGGATGGGTGGTAGCTGAGGGTGATTTTAAAAAAAATCTTCAGTAATTCTGACCTGTATTCTAGAAAGTAGATTCCTTTGTGAGAACCTTATCAAAACTGCATCTTCTGATTAAACAGCATGATATATCATCTCAAACATGATTGGAATGTTCACCACCCTGTCTTTATAAACAATTTCTGAAACTATTTTCTGACTCCTTTATGGAATCTGCTATCTGATCAATGTATAGTGTTTAGAGACTGTGTGCTTACCTGTCCTTGCAAGGCAAGGTGAACTGGAACTATTCAGTAACTGCTGAGGGACCTGTGTGCCTTGCATAGAAGTCATCAACAAGGTAAGCTGTTTATTAATGGCCATCTTGAATTTCATGATGCCTACTGAAAGAAATTTTCTTCTGATGTCATTACATGCATTGCTAATTCTCTTGCTCTGCTTGTTTGCAGCTCACGTTCTTCTTCGTGTAGTTTTTCACAAATTAGGTGAAAGTACCATTTTCTTTTTCTAGGCGTTGCTTGTTAAAAATACTGGTATATCATGTCTCAGACCATATCACTGCTTGAAAGGTCTAGAACATCTGTATAAAAGGCTAGTGTTAGAGTGGCGTAAAGGATTTGTTTTGTATTGCAGTATTGGTCTGAAGTCAGGACTTGCCTAATATCTTCTTTTTTTACTTGCAGAAAGATGAAAACAGCCTTTTTGTTAGCAGTATATTGTGACATGTAGTTGGGGGAAAAAAAAAAAAGAAAAAGATTAAAAACTAACAACCTCAGCTAGGAGAGCCTAAGTATTGACAGGTTTGGGTTTTTTTTTTCTAATCAGGAGAAATTTATGTATCTGTGTGCAGGATCGTTAAAGTAGCCATTTTCCCTTCACCTGATGGTGCTTGCAGTTTGTATTTCCTGACACCAGAAGTTCATTGTATTTAATAAGCAACATCCTATTGCATTAGCAAATTTCCATCTGGTTGGAAAGGTACCTGATTCTATTACTATATTTGTCTTCACGGCTATGATGCAAAACATAATTTGCTTATAGCTTCATAAATATGGCTAATGCAATGATATGTACATCATATTATCCACAAAAAGGTTTTGCTTTGTGCAGGGTACTACTGAATTTATGAATGAACAGAGAACATGAAGAGAAAGGGGAGATAACTGCTGCTTCTATAAGCTTGGTGATGTCTCAAAACTTTACAGAGGCTTTAGAAGGAAAATTAGAGGAAAGGGTAAAAAGAGGTAATAAAATGACTGTCTGAAAATATCAATGATCTTTGTGACGGGGCAGTACCTATGTTTTACATGTGATCAGGATTTTGGAGAGGTATCTGCTCTTTGGAAAATCAGAGAATACATGGGATGAAAGGATGTCAGCCTGAAATCTTACTCTGTTGCAGCTTGGCAACATAGTCTAAAAAATAGAAACCTATAAGTTAGTGGCATCATAAAAATCTGATTTGAAGCTTTAGAAAGGGCTGGGGAGGAATTATTGAGTGAAAGGTTAGTAAGAATGGGATTTTATCACCTGAGTTTTACCAGTCTCCAAGAAGCCTCAGCAAACAAGTCATCTTTGTGAATTCTATTACTAATGGGACAATATGCACAACTTTATGTCCATTTTAGAGTTGTTCAGAGGAGGTATGGATGGCTTTACTGACTTGCCTATTGTCACGAGAAGTCTGCAGCAGACAGGGAAATTAAGCCAGAAGTTCAGAGCTGGCTCCCTGAGATGCTCACAACAAAATAACTTCTGGGAAGTGCCATATAGACACATTCCTGCTCCAAAGAACACCTACAGACTAGATGTGAGGTGAAGGGGGTGAAATGCCTTGCTCAAAGAAAAAAGGAAAGTCAGTAGCAGACTTTGCAGTTTTAGGTTTTAAAAAAAACAAACCCCCCAAACAAACAAGAAAGAAAACAGGATACTTGTATGTACATTGGTACTTGGTCTTCTGGTGTTAAATACATGGTAGCATGGGGTATTGCAGTATCATAGTCTGGCAGTAGGAGGGTGGGAAGAGCAGGAGGCCTTCCTTGGGAAGGCCGTCCCACTGCCGTGGGCTTCTTTCAGCTCTCCCTGTAGCTGACCTTGCTGTTGCTGCAGAGCTGTGGGTTACCCAATACTGACAGCAATGGGACCGCTCTGTGGGACTTGAGCGTATTGATTTCCAAATGGCATCTCCCAGTTTGACACAGTCAGGAGACATGTATCTCTTGTCACCTTACCTACAGTTTTGAATGGCACTCAAGTAGCACCATATTATGAGGTAGTTGTCATACTGCTTATGCTGATATCCTACCTTTCTATTCCAAGGGGCTGCATGGCTGTTTTTAAATGTGATATGCAGGAAACAAAGCAGACCAAGCTGTATGAAATCGTGTTGGCCCTTGCTATCAACAGATAATGTGGGGATAGCTTGTGGCTTCCCCAGTGTATGGAAAGACCATAGAAATAGTGTATGGAAAGACCACAGAAATGCTGATAAATGATTTGCTATGTGTTTTGCCACCACAAATTAGGGCATTGATGAGGCATCCAGCAAAAGCAGTGTTTGTCTTTCTGAAGATGTGCAAGTATATTTACCAGTGAGTACTAATGAAGTGTGCTTGTGAAGGAAATGAAGCCTCAAGTGTGTGTAATTATGTCCCCTTCCTTCTATGATAGCTGCCAAGAGCTTGATAACAAGAGTCCGTCACCTATAACAGCAATAGGGATTTTGTCTGTTATCTGCCATTTGCTCTGTATATGAAGATGCCTGTAGAAACCATCTCTGTGAAAGATGCTGGATGTCAGGCTTAAATTCAGAAGTGCATCCATGTTGTTTTCAGAAATGTGTGAGTTTAAACATATTAAGTCCTATTTGGCGTGTCATGCCACACGAGCATCTGGCATCAAGCATGTCTATCAGTTTCATCTGAAAGCTCTAAATATGTTCCAAAGTCTATTGTTACTTTCATTCTTAATTAGGGTTTAAACAAGACTATCCTACTCTGGTTGCTTAAAACTAGGATTGCAAAAGAAATGTATGATAGGGTCACTCATCCTCTGGAAATTGAATGTCTGTTTTACGTGTCAAGATAAGGAGCTTGGAGCCTAACTTGAGGCAGTAATGTTTGATGGCTTTGACTGGAGTTTCCTTGTTTCATCAGATTTTTCACAGAATAGCCTAACTCTATACACTAATGAAATACTATAAGATGTCAGGTTGCAACTGTACAACATACTGAGAAAGAAAGTGAAGAGCTACATGGGAAAGTACGTGATCCTAGATTTCAGAATTTGTCCAAATAGCTGCATGTGTTGGCTGCATAACTGATGGTCTAAAAAGAAATAAGTCCCAGAAATGGAGTAATGTTCTTTGACTCTTTGTTAGCAAGTAGATATTATATCAAGGGTATAGCCATATAGTAAGAATCAATGATCTTCGTGAAATAACTATGCAGATAGTCTTCCTTTCCTGATGAGGACAATTTTTTCTTTTTTTTCTTCCCCCCTGAGGGTGATGATCCTGTTCTTACTATTGGGAGAAAGAGGGTGAGACAGTTTTGAAAATCAGACAACTTTAAGCCTGTTGTAGATTCAGGTTTCAACCGTACGTACCCCTGTGTGTTCAGCATCACTGTATATCTAAGCATGATTGTGTTCAACTATCTTGTTAAAAAATTTATTCTTTGGTGTTTATGTTAAACTGCCACTAATTATATCTTTTGGGTTAAAACCAGTCAAACTAAGCATCTGTTATGTTTGTGAGCAGCTGGCTAGTGCATCTGGGAAAAACTATCCCTGGATGTGGAGAGAGGTGGAGGATGGAACAGTTAACTGCCTGAAGACCAGCTCACTGCCACCGGGGAGGCTGGTCTCTGTCCAAAGCTGTAAGGTGGTGGGTCTGGTGAGGAGCCTGGTGGGCACAGAGAGGACGGGACAGAGCAACTGTAATGCTGATTGCCAGAGCTACTGCAGAAGCATCTGTTTTTGGAGCCAATGGCCTTGCTTTTTGGCCAGTGACCATAGTTTTGGTATATATGTAGCCATTACAGTACATCCTATAAATAGTGCTCTGCTATATTTGGTGCAGAAGCTAAAGAATTTCCATTTTGCCTGAATTGGACACCAACAAATACAACAAAGAATTTATTAATGACCAGGTGGGCAGTGAACTGCCAGCACCTTGATCTGGAACTGGCAAGAACCAGTTGGGAAGAAATGAGAATTGAGAACAAATGATAAGTGAGTTGTTAGGTTCCTCCTTCTTGGGCTTGTGATGGTTTAACAGTTTGGGAACCAAAAACTCAATCATTCAGCTTACAAATATTGAATTAATCATAACTGGTTTCTAGGCTATTGTGAAAAATGGATAATACTTGTTAGCTTTTTTGGAATATTTACGTTTTTGGAGGCATTGCTAGGATTTGTGTCAGTCTGAGAGAAAGGGACTTTTTGCATAGAAAAGAAAGCTCATGTCATCTCCAGAGTAAAATGGGTAAACAGTATTTCATAACTTTCCTCTCTCTAGAAACTGGAATCTTTACTCAAATGCAATCCTGAATGTTCATATAAAATGGAAAATTCAGTCTATTTCTCATGTTATATATGACCAAGATGCAGTGAATCTCACTTGCTGGTTCAACCATCGCTTTGCTCCTGATACTAACAGAAAGCGAAATGAGCATGTTGATCCATTGCTCTGTAAGGAAATAGATGTAAAATAGATAGAAACCAGTAACACAGCTAATACAAACTCTGTTGTTCTGTCTGGTGATAATCTGGTAATCCTTGCTCAGTCTCCTTCCAGTACAATTAATTATTTTTGTTTGTTTTTGTTATGAGAAAGTGTGTTGTGATAACTTCCTTTAGCAGCTCAAAATGTAACACCAAACTCCCTGCTGGCATGATTTCAAGAGCCGAGTTGTGCCAGCAGATAATTTGGCCTAGATTATTTTTAAGAAGGTTGTCAGTCTTGTTTTTCTCTATTACAAGCTTACTGTGGTAATAGCAAATATTTATTCTACTGATTAGAGCTTTAACTCTAAACAGACTCAGTGGAGTAAGCTCTTGACCTGTGCAGTGACAGAGGCAGCCCCTCTCACACACCTGTTTGAAATTGAGAGGGATTCCTCTTGTGAAATTTTTTATTTAAAACATATTACTAGAAATCTCAAACCTGTGGGTTTTTCATGGACATATTGTTCTGTTTGGCCTTGTTGCAATACTTTATGAAATTCTCTCATTACAAACCTGGGTCTGAAATCCATGGCTCTTCTCTCTTTTTTTTTTTTTTTGACATAATTATGCTCGCTCACCTGTACCCATATACAAATATGAGCATGTGTGTGCACAGCACATGCAGTCAAATGCTCCTTTTAGCTCCAGAAGGGCGAAAGAGGAAACATTAACATCCCATTAGCTGCAAGGTTCACACACGGGGTCTATAAAGAAATCTGGCTGTGGGTTCCAGAACATGGTGAGAGAAAAACGTACTAAAACATAGGTGCTTCTTACATCACTCACTAGCTCACTGATGTATTTGTGTCCCTGCTCCCTCCCCCCTGCCTACAACCTCTTACATCTCCTTGGAACACAGACTCCCCTCCCCTATAGGAAGTCTCATTCATTCATGTTTTGAAGGAATTTCTTAATTCTCTTCCAGCAAGATTATTGCCATCCGTGCCCCTTTTCCTCCTCTCTGCCGTTGCCAGAGAGAGAGAGAGGAGCAGGGCCTGCCCAGATGGTTGAGGACCAAAAAGAAGGAACATTTTCTCATGCTTTTAAAAAGACCACTTTCTTTCCTGCCTAATATTTAGCTCCTTCAAATGCAAATGGAGAGGTTTCACTCCAAGGTTAGCATAACAATTATGGGAAAGCTTTAAATCTGAAGCATTTGTTTACACGATGAAAGGAGTCCACAGTCCAAAAGCTCTGAGGCCAGGGCTTTTCAGTAGCTATTTTCTGACTAAGTAGTGAACTGCAAGTCAATTTTAGACCACAAAGAAAACCAATTTATATCAGTGTGTAAGCTAATTTCGGAGGGAGTTCTATATTATAAACGATGTTGGTGTGGTTTTTTTTTTTTTTTTTTTTTTTTTTTTTTTAAGTGACTGTTACTGAAATAAACTCTGGATTTCCCCCTCCCCCCAACCCTTTGCATCTTGCTGTTTAATGAGACCCCAGATGTTCTGGATGCTAATGACTGTTCCCCAGCGCCCTCAGAAGAAGGGACATGGAGGACCTGGGGAATGAGTTTCATTAATATCTAGGTGGGTGGTTGTCCAAAAACTTCTACGGATGGTCAGGACTGAATTCCAGGTGGGCAGAACTCCTGTCAAGTATGTATTTTCTTCTCTTGGTTTCTGTTTAACATGCTTCCCTGGTTGCTCAGTCTCTTGAGTGCAAACTCTTCTTAGTGAACTTTTCATTGGGAAAATGCTCTGGAGTGACAACTCTTGGATACAGTTATTTCATGGAATGTGGAAGACATTTCTGTTGTGAGCAGATTCATATTCTTTGTGTGCCACAATCCTGAAACAATATTAATGCTGTATAACACTACTTTACAACTAGATGTTTCCATTTCTATTGTCGGTTAAAACCTTCCCCCAAAAGCCTTTTTTGTCACTGTTCACATTAATTTTCAGTAGCATCAAAGTGCCTGTAAATCCCTTGGGCATTTTGCTGAATTTCTTATTTTAAGGTTGGTATGTGGCAGCAATTTGATGCTGTTGCTTGTCGTCCTAGACAAGACTGCAGTCAGATTATGTGCATCAGAGGTAACTTTGGCCAGTGATAGTAAGGGAGGAGTATATTCTTGCCTGGGTGCCAAGGCAATGTCGTCAGCAAAAACCAAACAAGATCTCATTTTTTTGACATTCATTGATTGCTGTAAACTCTATCTTGGGTTCATTCACATGAATGGGGAAGGGGCTTCCACTGGTCCCAAGTATTTGGAGTCTTTAGCCTTTTCACTCTCTGAGAAGTTTTCTTTGTGGAAAGCCTCAGAAAAGGTTTTCAGAATGTAGTTGTTTCCTGAGAAATGTGGCTGCTTTCTCTCACAAGAAACTTTGTACAAAAAATGCCACAAAAGCCTGCAGTGCTCTTCTTAAGTGCTACGTATTGAGAAGCAAACACTTGGTTTATCCTCCCTAAGCTTTCAAGAGGATAGAAAACAGAGAAGCCTAGAAAGCATAGCTGGAGGGGCCATAGGCTATCCAGTCCATCTCCCTAGCCCCTGGCAAGATCATCTGTAGCAATGGCTTTCCTGACAAATGCTTGTCTAGCCTGTCCTCTGAACCCACAAAATACTTTACAGCTGTAGAATCCAGCTCCTAAATGATCACCTGACTTGTATGCTCCTGTGGAAACAGACCACATGAAATAAGTGGTTCCCTTGACTGTTAACTAGAATTGATGCAACTGTATGCATCTTGTATTTGTTGAGTTCATTAATTACTTTGAAAACATTGCTTGAAACTGCAGCCAATAGAGCAAGACTGATCAGTAGGAACAAAGTGGAAGAAACAAGTGCAAAGCGACAAACAGGTTTGAGTAAATGTCAGAGGAACCTCCCACTGAGAAAAACCTGCAAAGTACAGAATTAGCACTAGGGTGTAAGAACCCTTGTTTTTTGTGAGGCCATTTCTGTGTGGTTCAGTCTCTGTTCGTAGTCTAATGAATCCATTGATTCACTAAGCCAGTATGTTTTTGGTTTTTTTTTGGTTTTTTTTTTAGCGAGGGAGTGGTTTGGCTTCCAATACCACTTACTGGTTGATTGAAAAACTGTGGTAATGTATTTTAGTGTTGGTGATGGCTGAAACTCGGTATTAGAATAACTGTTACTGGATTAATAACCACCAGATAGTTGTCCAGAAAATTGCCTAGCATTATTTCTCAGGTAGCTGTAACTGGTATCGTTTATTGTTCATCCTTTGGAGTTGGTTAACTTCTGAGTGAAGGAGCTTACTTTCTCTTCTGATTCCCATTATTGTAAGATCATCTTAGTATGTGTCAAGGAATGCCTTGACTTTACAGTAGTAAAGATTCAGTTCTATAGGTAAATCACAGTAATCCAGCATCTGGCTAGTTGCTTTAGCAGCAAAACTGGTGCATAATATCCAAGCATACCTAGCATTTGATTGCTCACAACAAGCCATGTGTGATGTAGTATTGCATATGACAAAGTTAGATCTGTTCTTCATTTTTAATGAGTAAATTGTTTTGGTTGATCCTGTAGAGCAAAGGATGAGGCCAGCTCAGCTGCTGCCCTCAAAGTTTATAGCTCTGAGTGGCATTCCTTGTTTCTTGCACCTAGAAGCCCCTGAAGTTCGTTCTGCCCACCATGTGAGTTGGGCCATATGTAAGTGAACTAGAATGTGGAAATAATAAATCTTTATTAATGCAGTGCCATACAGAAGCTTTTTTTATAGGATTTTTTAAGTAATTTAAGTACAATAGAAGAAAAATAGGTAAACTTTAAAAACATCATATGTTTGCATATCTTTTTTTTGGAGACTCAAGTTATTTTATATCATCGTTGTATAATACACTGCATGTAACTTGCACTCTCAAAGAATGATTGGATTAACCAAACTATCTCTCATGCAACTAACATGAGCTAATAATATACATTACACTGCCTCACTTGTAGAAAAGTCACTGTCTTTCCTCTCACTTTTCATCCTAAAGCTCCTAATACAGATGAGTTAATGCATAACTCCCCTACAGAAATATTCACTACTTTGGTCCCTGATTGGGGTGCTTGGGGTACATTTATGATGCAAATGGCAAAAGCAGTTCTGCAAGAAGTGCACTAAGGTGCACTCTTAAACACTCTTAAGGCTGCTTATCCTATTTGTTGCTGTAGGTAAGATCCTCTTTCCTTTTAATGCCTTCAGGAGTTCTTTCCTGGATCTTCTCCAAGGTTTGCAGATCGTGGTGAGCCTATAAGAGTCATTGTAAGTTGTCATTGTGGCAATTTCTACTGTGAAGAGTTAGTACATGTGCTAGCCTGTTGTAGGTGTGGAGGTTATATAAAGCTTTTGTAAGTTTTATTTTGATCTGCCCAGTGACAGCTTTAAAAAAAAAAAAAACAACGAAAAAAAAAAACCCAAACCCCAAAACCCCCACCCTCAAAGCCAAGGGTTGCTAGCACACTAAGTGTATTTAAAATAAATGCTTACAAAAGCAAAGATAGCTTTTGTGTCATTGTAATGCTCAAAGGGATGGTCTTTTAGACCTTTCTTTGTAGCAATGGATAGGTTATATACAGCTATTTTTTTATCCTCTAACCTTTTAACCTTCTGGGTTGGAAAGTAAGACTGCTATGAAAGCTTTAGCTATGAAAGTGGCTATAAGTAAGCCCATTTGTACTGCTTTAATGCAGGTTCTGTATGTTAATTCTCCAGTAATGTAATCAAGAAAGCGCTGGCATTCAGAACCAGCAAGTACCTGGTACTCACTTCACCCCCTGACCATAATGGATGTAAAACGCCGGTAGTAATAGATTGAAATGAAAAACTCCTTCATCTTGGCATGCAAGAGATTTGCAATCACATTTTGATTCTGAGTGCTGCTTGATTTGGGGATTAATGCGTGGGTAGATTGACCTCTCTTGCAGGAGTGGTTGTTTTTGTACTGACTGTGTGAAAAACAAATTTCAAATAGATGGCCTGTTGCACTTTTCTTGCAATTCATATTATCAACCCGTTTGGTTTCTCATAGTAATACCTGCTCTGAACTCTTCAGGGTTTTTCCTTCTTTTCATGTCTTGCAGGGAGGAGGGTGAATTTTATTATCAACAGAAAGATCAGCTTCCTTTTGTTCCCTTTACTGTCATAAAATATGACATCCTCTGATTGACTTGCTTAATTTTAAAATTGATAATTTGTGCTTTTAAAAGCAAAATTGAGCTGTTGCTGTGTTTTCTAAGCTATTTCTATCTGAGAAATAACTTACGCTACACTGATTGTATGCGCAAAAAGGCAGACACACTTCAGATTAGATTTATAGCCATTTACCAGTTTTTGACACATCAACTACCTTTAGTTTCTAGTATTGATTTTACAGTGAGAATATTGCTTGTGCTATATTTTCCAGGATTGTCTAAACAATACTAATAAGAGCTTGTGTACTATAACGTTTGCCTGAGAGATAAGAATATGAGCCAAATTCTTATCTCATCCTGGTTTATTAAATAAAATTTTTTAAAAAAAAGTGAATATGCTTGGCCTGCTCGGGTGGTGCTTTTGTCTTCATGCTTCCTACTAAGTAACCAAACAAAAAAAAGGAGCAACAAGCTCAGGCCTATGTTTTGGCTGCATTTAGAAATTCCACAGCTGACTTGAATTTGCACTTCTGCAGTCTTAGGCAAAGTACAAATATGTTCCGGGAGATAGCAATCCCATCTTATTTTTCACCAGTTGAGGATTACAAATGAACCAGAAAATGTATTGTCCTTTCTTGTCACCTTATGTCTTCCTGTCAGAGGTGATGCTAACTGTTATACTAACTATGCCATGGTTTATGTAATTTTTTTTTTTTATTTGTCTTGGCTTTAGAGTTACTAATTTTGGAAAATTGTGTAGGTACAGAGGTGAGCTTGTTATACTTTGAAAAACAGGTATCTATATTTAAGGTTATAATTGGTGATTCTGGTTATAGAGCTACTTTGTGCAGTGCACAATAATATTAATGTGCATAAGAATTTGGGTCATAAACTGGGAAAGGGAAGAGGAGCTTTCAGTGTCCTACTTGTCTTGCAATAGATGGGTTTTATCAAGATTCCTTAAGATGTTTTTGTAATGTAGGGAATCATTTCCCAAAAAAACTGCTGTTGCAGACAAAGGCTATCTGGGGTCATGAAAAACTGAGGTTTAATTTGTGGTAGTAGTAATGACAAACATAATCAGCTATTTCTTTTATATCTTTTGTTGTGTCAAAATAGAGGGAAATGGCTCTGTACTCCCTAATGAAGGGATGAAAACAGTATAGACATCTGACACACTGTAGAGTTTGGATCACGTTTCCTCTCACACCAGCGAATACTGTTGTGATGTAATGTTAACCAGTGCCAGTCTTGTTAGCAGATACTGTTTAGGAGTGTTTAGTTGTCTATATTGAAGACTCTCCAAAACTCCATTATAGTTAATAACATACGTATAAGAGATAACATACACATATAGAGTAATGTTTGACCTTTCTTGATCTCTAATGTATTCCTGTAATTATTTGGGATTCCTTTAATTATAGGCACTTGATATTGCTTTTGATTTAGGACATCTAGTGTTAAGATGCCTTGAACCCATGGCCTACAAGTCCTGTCTGTAGCAGCTCTGGGGCAGTCATTGAAAACCACATTCTGCAGTATGCCACGTCTCCTGGCACAGAGGGATCAGATGGTTGCTGGATCTGAGCCCCTCAGTGGCATAACAGGTTTGTCTTAGTAGGGATAGTACAAAAACTGTGTCTGGAGCACTGTGGTTGTACCGGTCCTTCTGCCTGCTCTACTGCTTTGTGCTGGAGGCTGTTCCCAGACTGGAAATGGAGGAATGATGGTGCTCACTTTTGAGACTTGTGTGGGGTGCAGCTGGATGTGAAATTGAGGTCTCTGAATCTACGCCCAGAAGAGCTAGGGTCTGAGCTGAAAACTGGCACCTACAAATTGGTCTCTTTCCTATTACAGGAAGTACTGAGAGCAAATGGTCAATTTATGATGTCTAACCTACTGCGATCAGTATTAAATAGGGTAGCCACTCTTACTCAGTAGCCTTAAAGGCTTTAAGAGATGTCTGTTGCAATTTTGGTAGGTAAATATCAGTGCTGTTCTATGGTAAAGTTTTGTTTCTTCATGTATTTCCAAACTAATACATTTTTAGAGTGCCGTGAATAGCAACTACACATAACCTCTCAACATCCTGCCAGTTAGTTAACACTACAGAAAATATTAATTGCTCATCAGCTCCCACCCTTTAACAGGCACAGAAAGGTAGCCTGATCACCTCAAATCCTACTGCTGTCAAGATGGAAAAAAAGCTTAATCGATTTACTCAAATAGCAAAATATATTCCATGAGTAGCAGACAAAGCAAATTCTAATTAGGGAAGATTTGGGTGACAAATTCTATGTTAAATATTTTTCAGGAATATGGGAAATGTTAGCACACACACCACCAGCGTGACTGATTTTATTATGTTTAAAAAAAAAAAAATACAAAATGTGAAATGTGTCAAAGAGGAAACATCTACTACTGAAGAGGATTTCTCTTCACTTACACTAAGCTTTTATTGCTGATCTGGCCAAATCTATGGTAATGTGAAACTTGTCATGTTTGAGGCATTTGAGATGCCCACTAACAAAATGTAGAAATGAGATGACAAGCATTAATGTTGGTGCAGCAAATATATTTCCTTGCTTCAAATCTTGATGTTTTATAATAGATAATAATAAGAAAGCAACCAAAACACATAAACCTCTAAAAGTAAATCACCAATTTGCTGACTAGTGCTTAAAATTGTAAATCTATAGTGTGAGTGCTTCTGCGCTGGGTCGCTTGTTATTGGGCCTTTATGTTTGAGGTAGGTGACTACTGTCATTGCTGTCATCTGTAACCCTGTTTACTCAGAGTTGCATTGCTGTCATTCAAAATACATCTCATTTTGGCCAGTTTTGTGATGAAAAGTTGCTTCTTATTCTGGATGATGCGTAAGTTGGCTAAGGAAAAACCCTGTGAAGAACAAGTATTTGCTTCTCCCTGTGCAGTGCAGATCCCTTATTACTAAAATCCAGGAAGGAAGGAAGAAGACTATCTACTGTCACATAGCTTTGTACAGACTTAACTCTTTGCCTTGTACATAGTCAGCTTGGTAATATATCTGTGGAGACCCAGGACAATACACTGCCTTGACCTGAGCCATGAGAGCCTATGCAGACTAGCTTCCTGTATTTGCCTAAAGTGAGGCAATGTGAGTATTCATCCTCCATAGTGAAGTCCGCTAATAAAGGATCTTCCATCGAAGTTGCTGACTGTTTATGTTCCAGAGTGGTCAACATAGCTAGTTCATGAGTGAGTTGCGATAGTGCAATGAAACATTTATGTGCTCCTAAATAGTTTTGATAACTCATGAAAATGGACAATGATATAATCTTCTTTAAGGACTTCTGCACACAAAATACAGGTGTTATCAGAGACGTGAACAGTGCAACTGGTAGATTGTCCATGTGTTCAGCTCTGTTCTGAGAGAATTCACACTTGTGATCTTGAAGTCTAAGTTTATCTGTGAGATTTGCTTTATCTCCCAAGAAGTAAGTTCTGGGTGAATCCTTGTTGCCGTTTTTTAACATTCTGTAACAACACACTATCATCTATTGTGGCTTACCTAAAGTGAGTAGGTATGATGCTAGTGCTAAATTGGCATCTGCTCAGAATAATTGTATAATAAATAGATCAAGGAAGAGTAAGTGACATAGAGCTAACTTAAGAGGTTAACTTTTTGTGTACCAAGCAAGCTATCCAAGCTCACTTTCCTCGCATCAGTTCTTTATTTCTTCGGATCATACATTCAGATATCTACTTGTCAAACACTGGGCTGTATTGTTAGTCCTCTTCTGTGCTCTAATATTTATTGTTTATCTTAAGTATGATTGTTGCTACTTGCATTTTTTTTTTTCTTTTCCATGTTTTGCAGACTGATTTCCTCTTTGCAGCATCTTATATTCTGAGGAGTTTCTGTATTCTTGTCTCTTATGTCTGAAGGTGAAAGGTAAGAGAATGAGGGACTCGGGGTGACTGAGTTGTCATCAGAGGAGGGATTTGTCTTCAAGGCTAAGATTTTAAACAGGAGAGCAGGATGAAATTTTTCTTGGTGCTCTGAGTGTAATTTAGCAATATACATTATCTACTGTGGTGGGAGAAGTGAATTTCATTATCTTGGGGTAGGATGTTTTTATTTGTATTTTAACCTTTTGTGAAGATTCTGGAATATATATGTAAAAAAAAAAAAAAGCCTATCATCCTCTTTGAAGTTACAGATATTTAGGCTGTACTAAATATAAGGACAAGAAAAGAAAGGAGAGCAATCCCAGCACTTGTGCAATGTGGATTCCCACGGTGGTATTCAAAGCAGCGTAAGGATCTTCCTCTGTTCTCATTTGGTACTGTTATTGTTTTTTAAAGGTGAATCTGGCAGGTTGTCCGCATTCCAAGTGAAAGAGAGCCCCTGGAGACAAGTGGCTTGTTTTGAGAAAGGAACTCCATGAAAGAGCTAGTTCCTTTCATAGTACTGCAGTTTGCCTACAGCTTATTTCGCTAAATAGGAACTTCTGTATTTAAAAAAA
>VXBL01007677.1:0-64256 GCA_013400195.1 Aramus guarauna | reverse complement strand
AAAAAAAAAAAAAGGTAAATTAAAGCTGGTACAGCAGGGTGGGAAGTTTGTTCCCTGGTTCCTTCCTGGAGACGTGTTTTGATGTCTATCTCCTTGCCTCTGCCTCCTTCTTTTTCCCCCCACTATTTTTGAAAGCAACCTTTTACTGTCTGCTTGCATAGCAACCTCTCTGATTCTTGGCCTTTCTCACTGAACTGGGACTTTGGTTTCATCCTGTCAGCAGGTAAATGGCTCTAAACCCTTCATGGTTTTGTCAGGGTAAAGTGGAGCTGAAAAGCATTACATATGTTCCAAGTTGAGAGGCAGCTCTTTTGCCATGTTCAAGTGGGTCTTTCCCCTCCCCCCCTTCTCCCATTAAAGGGCTCAGCCACAATGAAGCTTTAATCAGCTTTATTGATTTAAAGCTAATTTGCACTTGGCTTTAAGGCTAAGGTCTGTAGCACAAGCTGAAGACCTTTAAATCAGAAGTCGGAATGAAGAGCCTTAGGTATATCATATTGTCTGCTGTGCAAAAGAATAGCAGCTTCTGAAGACTGCTTCTGAAGACTGCAAATTAACTAAAGGAAAAAGCACAAAGCAATGTTTTCTTCTGTTAATGTAACCTCAGCTTGCTGAGTTACACAAGCTTTGCTATCAACATTTCTGCTTCATCATGTAAATTAATAGTCGGCTGAATATGTTTTAGCTCTGTGATGTTTTCAGCACTCCAATTCTGGTTGGTTTCAGTTGCATTTAACCTAATTGCCAAACTGATTCCCATCAGTAATAACTTTTAATATTTATTTTTCCCAAAGGGAAAAAATTGTCTTGTCTGTGTTCTGCAATTAAGAAGGTGATGAAATATTCAGTGTATGCCTCTACTCTGACTTAAATTCTTTTGTTAACTTTATCAGATAAACTATAAAATATTAACCAGCCCACTGTCTGAGCATGTGTGAGCTGTATACTGTTTATCAGACATTTTAAAGTACTTATAATTTTTAACATTGACTACATCACAGGAGAGACTGCGTTATCCTCCATTTTCAGAATCAATGCTTTTGATGGGGCTTGGTGTACCAGATCGTGTGTTTCTACTTTCTTTACAGCATGATGAGAACACACAGAAAAGCATCATTACTACAAGCAGTTATTAACATTTAAACAGGTGGAGCAGAAATAATGTTTTCACTTAATTTGTCCTTTCAGAGTATTTTCTGATCATTCCGGGCTATTGTGTACAGTGTTGCTTACTGGAATTTTATAGCCAGTTGCAAGTTTGGGACAGTCTAAGTTATATGTGGATGTTGCAGACGCCTAGTATATGTAGGTAGGTGCAAACTCGACAGCTAGATTGAAGCATGGCTACATAGACTCTTTTGGGAGTAATGTCTGAAAATATCTTATGTTTTGCATCTGCATGTCAGCTTTTTGCAAGCCTGACATATATGCAAAAATGTAAGGAGGATAAACTTGGATTTGTGGTTGCTTGTAGTTGCTGTGTTTTATTATATCTATTAAGAAAGAGAACACAATTTTCTGAAAGGTTTTGGCCTCTTCTCTGTGCATGGTTTTGAAACAATTCATGAGCTCACTGCAGTGATGGAAGAATTACAATGCATTCATTAAAAAAGTGACTCTGCTTTCTTGTCAGGTCTGTGAAGTGAGTGCAAGCCTGAGCCATGACAATAAAGTCAAAGCAGTATTTACCTTGTTAGCTTTGTCCATAGAAATTAATTCATATGTTTACTTGCTCTTTTTTTTTTTTTTTTAAAAAAAACAGCTCAAACTTACAAGTTTTGCAGTCAGAATCTGCCTGTTGATACTGAGAGCATGGTAAATTAACAGCATTTAAAAGCTGGTGGGCACAGATACACTAAGAAGAGGAAAAAATGGAATGTGTGGAACGCTGCGGGAGTGTTTCACACTGCCCGCTTAGGTATCTGCGGCAGGGAGGCGTAGCATTCCTCACCTACCATGCACATTTACATGTGGCTGATGGAGCCATATACAGGCCTGCCAGGATTTTTCTTACCTGACACGTGAAGCTCTGTATGCCAACTCATGTGACCATAAGAGATCGTTCTCTGTACCATCCTTTTTCTCCCTGTTCTCCTGCACCAGATTATGTGACACGAAAGGGCTGCAGCCAGTAAGTCTGCTTTTCGTCAAGGCTCCCTACATGTGCGGAGAGCTGTTGGGAGGCTTGTGGTCCCTGGTACGGTCTCTTACTCTCACGGGAAACCCTGTACCAGGCATGACTGCTCTGTGAGCCACACAGCTGCGTCCAGCTGCCTGATTCTAGAGCGCAGCGTTGTGCTGCCAGCCTGGGAGCTGTCAGAGGTAAAGCAGCAAGGTGTGTGATGGAGACGGTAAGAGTCTCATATGTAAGAAGTGAAACTAAACAGATCTGTGTCTAGAATACATGATGCTGCGGGTATTTAAAAAGCTTTTCATTGCCAGAGATTTGGGATGACAATTGCGTGGGGAATAACAGGGGTCTGAGCGACAAGTGTTTCTTTCCAGGCAAGTGGTAATAGACACTCCATCGCAGACTGCATTTGTTTAAAATATGGTATACCTGTTAGATTTGAGGAGATATTCTGAGGTTGTCTTACTCTGCAAGTGAAGGGCAGTCCATATGCCCTTGTGTTTGACAATCTGGCATCTAGGACCTTTTGGCCCCACGTTGTATGGTAAAAATGATTCGTCTTAATCAAAAATGACTGTTTTCACAAACTGAATTGCTTTGTGAACAGGCTTATTGGGTAGCCTTTTCAAATTGAAAATTTTTGAGTATGTGCAATGGGAAGGTTTTGAACTGTCATATTGATCCTTTCATAACAGAAAGTTCCAGCTTTAGTTGTAGAAACATAATCTCAGTAGAGGTTGAAAAATAGTTAAAATGGTCAAAAAATGAAAGAAAATTTGTTGATTCTTAAGATTTTTCTTCGTGATTCTAACTTTTTTGATTTTTGACTTTTATCTTTACTAAAGTCATGAACACTTATTGAATCTCAAGTTTTCCTAACACAGTCCAGCTGCAAATATCCTGATGAAGATACTTTCTTTAACTCCTCAAGTTATGTTTTCATGGGACTAGCTGTTTTTTGATAGGATGCTATAGGTTCACTTTTTAAAAAAAAAAAAAAAAAAGCTACAGAGTCAGTTGTTCCATTTGCAAGATAACTAATATGATATGAACTTACTAAACTTTATTGATTACCACAATGCAGTGAACATATTAATGCAAAGGCATTGGAACAGCAGTTTAAAAATGTGAAATCATTCAGGAGTTCTGTAGCATGGTCCAGTGCCAATACATTACCAGAAAATTCTTTTTGCTTTTGAACTTAGAGATAAAGGACCAAATGCTGCAAACAAATGCATATTTAATTAGCCTCAATGCCTCCTCTAGTATGTCCTCTGGGAGCAGAGTAACTCACGCGTGGTAAGTGGCTGGTCTTAAACTTGACATGTGCTAGACTTCTGTGGAAATCTGCTGTAAAATTACATTTGGTACAAATTCAGTGCTCTGTCTCCTTTATAAAATACCCAAAACACTTCTCAAAAAAAATCTAACGCGCTTCTTGGCATTAGTTAAAAAAATTGAGGCTGAGGAGGAATAAGTAGTCCCAAGAGATTTGGTTTTAGTTAGCTGATTAGTAGCCTGGGGTAATTGATTTGGTTTGTGATGTTCAAGAATGTGTTTATGTCCCTTCATGTGTGTGAATTTTGCCCCATCTGTAATGACATCACAACATATAAGTTGAGGGGAAGACTGACTGCTAAATTTGATGTTAAAGCTCTTTTTCAAGAAGATTATATCTATTTTTGGTAGGTTTGGCTGCTACTGTCTATGAACTCCTAGGGAAGGCTAAAGAAAATGCCCTGCTCTGTGGAAGACGAAAGCTAATGGAAAGGTCTCTTATAACTTGGGGGTGTCTGTAACTTGTTATGGCTTTTGATTGCAACGAACAGTGCTCCCATTTAGGCCCAGGAGTATTTGTCATTTAGCAACTGCAGCATACTTTTCCAGTACGATGAAGGAGCTGCAACCACAAAGGACAAATTTTAGGACGCTCTTATCCTCTTTTTGCTACATTATTGGAGTAAATAATTATTTCCTTTATTTTAACATGTACCAAATGCAAATGAGAAAATCAGATGCTTTCTGGCTATTCTCAATGCTTAACCTTAGGCCAGAGAAGCTTCTTGTCTTCTGTAGTCAATGAACAAACTTAGAGGTTACATCAGGACACCTGAGTTAATCATAGAATATGTCAAGTTAGAAGGGACCCATAAGGATTGAGTTGAGGCCAACTCCCTACTCCTCACAACATTACCTAAAATGAAATCATGTGACTAACAGCATTGTCCAGATGCTCCTTGAACTCTGACAGGCTTGGTGCCATGACCACTTCCCTGAGGAGATTGTTCCAGTGACCGACCACCCTCTCAGTAAGGAACCTTCTCCTAATGTCCAGTCTGCACTTCCCCTGGTGCAGCTTCATCTCGTTTCCTCATGTCCTGTTGATGGTCACCAGAGAGAAATGCTACACTTCTGCTTAGCATTTCTCTCTCGAGCCTGAAGGAACGCACCTCTCCCTCCACCACTCACTGTAGCTGGACTGCAAGGAAAATACTATCCAGGGGCTGGTGGTAGTGTTTGTGAGTATCTTAGGGTAGCCTTGCACGCTGTGGAAGACCTGTAAATGAAAGCACTACAAGGCTGAATCCCTTACTACAATACCTCATGCAAGACTAGAGCTAAGTGAAAATTAGGACACTCTGCTTGGTTATATAAAATATTGAAATGGGGGCTGGTCTAGATTTACCTCATTTTAAGCATTATTGGCGTTTATGACTGAAGTACAAAGTAATTATTGAATGTCACTGTCATTGCTCCTTTAGGACTAATTCTAAGATCAAATTATGTGTACCTGGCAGTTTCCCGTGAAATGTCTTGTGGTGGCTTTCTAGATTAGTAAAAATTATTGTTTCTTGTTGCTGGTGTGAAATGGGTGGGTGAGCTACCATAATGCTAGCACATTATTGCTCTTACCATTTAGCCAGATCACAATGACTGAAGTGACGTGTATCTTAATTGAAGGTAGAATAAGTCCCCTCATCATTAAGGACTTGAAACAAAGCCACTGAAATTAATGAGAGAAATTCCCATTTGCTGCAGTGTTTGTTGGCAAAGGCATGGAATCCTGAGCTCTGCTTTGCAAGCTCCCCCCTCTAACACAGGAATTTGCCTATTAACAAAACTGGTTTTTTTGAGTAAGTCATCCATTTTGCAAGGAGTGGATGTTTTTGGCACTGATGTAGGACATAGAGTAGAAGACCTGTGCAACAGTATGGCATTCTTTGGCTCTGAGTGCAACAGAACTTGTTCTGTATTAGTCACACATAGACAGCCCAGTGTACTTCATGCTTGTTGATTCACCTTGTTGATAATTGCAGCATGCTGCTAATAAATGAACCTACTGAAAACTAATCCACATATATTGTATCTGCATAGTTATACTAATTGGTGTCAATTAAGTTCAAAGGGCACAGAAAGGCAGTTTGAATTTCCTTTAATGTTTATGATCTTTATGTACAAAATGATGATAACCTTCTAAAAAGTTCAGTTATCTTGTAATATTTACCCTGTTCTCTAAATATTTCCTGCTTTCTTGTTTTTCACTTTGTATAAGGAAATTATATGGAGATAGAGAGGAGAGGGGGAAAAGAACATGAGACTTTTAATTTTATTAATTTCCCTTTTACCAGATTCTTCTGATTCATGCAGCATGCTGTTGATCAGTGTTCCTTTTCACTGGAAATACCATGTTAATGCTTTCATGCTATTTGCTGCAATCATGCTCTGACAAGTTTTCTTTGGTTTCCTAATTTGCTATGTCATTTGGAAAAAAACCTCTGCCTTTTTTTTTTTTTTCCCCAAGAACCAGAGGCCAGACTCTCTCAGGTATGCTCAATGCTTAAGTAACTTGAAGAGGAGATTCAAACTTGAGGCATTCCAGCCACAGCTGCTCAGTCCCACCCCCAAACCACAGCCTCTTGCGCTGTCAGTTGTGCTGATACAACTATTTGTAGGGCCATGCACTGTTAATCTGTTCAGTGAGCTGGTTTAAGTAGTCCTCTGAAAGTGAGTGTTTATTTTTAACCCTGATCTGACTTGCAGCACATGTCTAACAAGTAATTTGTCAGCACAATGGGTGGCCAATAACCGCTACTTCAGGGGGCCTGTGACTTCCAGAGTGTGGAACATGTAGCAGCTGAGTGTCCCAGATGAGAGCCACAAAGATGATCACAGGGCTGGAGCACCTCTCCTGTGAAGACAGTTTGAGAGAGTTGGGGTTGTTCAGCCTGGAGAAGAGAAGGCTCCGAGGAGACCTTAGAGCAGCCTTCTAGTACCTGAAGGATGCCTACAGGAAAGCTGGAGAGGGACTGTTTACAAGGGTGTGGAGTGATAGGACAAGGGGTAATGGTCTTAAGCTGAAGGAGGGTAGATGTTAGAAAGAAATTCTTTGCTGTGAAGGTGGTGAGGCACTGGCATAGGTTTCCCAGATAAGTTGTGGATGCCCCCCACCCCCGTCCCTGGAAGTGTTCAAGGCCAGGTTGGATGGGGCTTTGGGCAACGTGGTCTAGTGGAGGGTGTCCCTGCCCAAGGCAGGGGGGTTGGAACTAGATGATCTTTGGTCCAATGGTCCAAACCATTGTATGATTCTAAATACTTTCTAAAAGATCTACACATTGATGTCCGTCTGCCTTTGTATTCTGAAAGAATGAGAATAGGTACAAAAGGTCTTGGTTATAAGAGCCAACATCTACTGAAAGTAAGATCTTGAGGAAATAATGGTGCTAAAGTTTACCTGGTTCTCTTTTCCTTCAAAGGAATTAACAAGTGAGGCTTAAATAACTATTTACAGTGTAGTGTTATAGAAATGCTAATTCACTTGTCTTCCCTATTTGGGATGCAAGAGAAATGAAGTTATTTGCACACTACTAGAAGGCAGTCTGTAGGGTCTCCCTCATGGTGTTCTCATGTGCCTGTGTAGTGAATATTCCAGTAGTCTCTGTTGCCTAACCATGAATGGTGAGTGCCATGTTAGATGTCCAAGGGTATCTGAGCTATTTGCATGGGTCTGTGAAATACAACACTGGATGTATGGGATGGCCGTGCTATCTGGGAGAGGTAGATAAACGCCATATAAGATACTGGACAACACCTAAAAATAGCACTTTGTATGATATCTAAAATACCACTAGATACCTGCACTTAGGCAGTTGAGTGACACCCTGTGTAACTTGTATTTAGAATACAAGAGACCTCTAAATCCCATTAGGCCATCACAAGACAAAGTGATTTCTGTCAGATTTGTACTTCATTCATACTGTTGATTTGTGTCAGAAGAAGGTTCAGAAAACACTTAAATGAGCCATAGCTCCTTGGCCTGCATACCAGGAACCCAAACAAACAGATGGTTCCTGCTTTGTGAAACTCATAGTGAAATAGAAAGGCCAAAAGAGAAGTGAGTTGAAAAGAGAGGAAGGTGGCCAAACAGTGAGCGAACAGTTAAACCAGGGCAGAACTTAAGTCTCTGCATTTCAAATTGGCTGCGCCACCTGTAAGATTGGAAGTTCCTAACCTTTCATACTGAACACTAAACAAATTATGCTGCCTGGTATGCTAGTGATGTGTCTGGATCTGAAGCTGCACAAGTGTCTGTAGCACATGTACTACATGTGATATGCCCTGAATGTGTCGGATATCTTTGGCAGATGAAGCACGTGAACAGTTGGTCCACTCATGAGGTTTGTTGTACTGGTACTGTGCAGTTGAATGGTGAATGCATAGTGGTAGTCTATCAGAGTCATCTGGTCAGCTAGGTGTCTAGGGATAACTGGATGGTTCAGTAACCTTAGTAAAATGAGGGTAATTCTACTGACCTTCTCAGTAAAGCATTTGCTCTTTTATTCCTAAAATGCTGAAAGACTCTTTCAGGCCTCATTTTCCCCTCTTTATAAAATGGTGAGGTACTTCTCAGTCTTATTGCAATAGTGAAAGGCTTCATTAGCCAGCATTTATAGAGGGTTGTGTTCTCAGAGGAAAGGAGTCAAATATTCATGATACTACAACATTGTGAAACAGTCATGTCTGTCTATATGGAGCAAACTCAATTCTAGGGTGTTTGTCTTGATTCCCACCAAATTGCTGCAAGTTATGAATTATTAGAGATGGTCTATAGATTATCAACCCCATTAAGTGAATCTTCTTTTCATAGCACACATTATGTCTGTCAGTAAGAGGCACAAAACACTTTAAAGCTACAAAGATAGCAGCTGCTCTTCTGAGATCAAGATATGCCTGCATGTGAAAGGAAATATGCATGCTGAGTAAACACACAAAAGCTATAAAGGCAGTATGTATACTTTCTAGCACTTGTGTTTTACCAAATTCTGTATGAATGCTTGCAGTACCTGGTTATAATGAGATAGGCTTTTTTTCCTGACCAAACTCTGTTACCTGATTATCAGGTAAGCTACTAAGCAGCTTTGGTAACTCCCACTGCAAGGCACCACTAGATTGTTCCACGCTGCTTCTATCTCTTTCATTGTTTTATGCTTGTATAGTATGTCATGGCTTTAATAACAGAAATTGCTTTGAAGTCTACATGCCTTATACTGAGAAATTGGGGAAGAGAGGTTATTTGCGCATAGTTCTTATTGTTACTACTAACTAGTGAGATTAACATCTCTTGCTGTGGCTGCTATCTCACTTGGGCCTTGCAAAAGGGGAATGGGAGGCAAGCATGGAATTTGATGAGGAGAGCTAGTTTCTGTACTTTGGGGACTGATCTGGTGGATTATTGGGAACTACACTGCTGATTACTTGCTCGCACACTCTTTTTCTCAGCAGACGCCACTGAATCATGTACAACTTGTAATAGTAAATTTAAGAGCGATAAACAGAAACCCTTTGCATCCAGTGCTCTCAGAATTTGGGGAGATGAATCCAAATCTAATGGAATAGTGATTCCATCCCCTAAACCCTGATATCATATTTCTATTCTGTTTATTTTGTGGTTTCTGTCTGGTTTATTGAGGTTTCTGTCTTTACCTGTGTTTAATTTTCCTGACTGGTAGATTGCAAATTTGCTGATAATAGGACAGGACCTTCATAGAGTACTTACTTTTGTATCAGATGCCATTACTGATACAATTTCAAATATGATATAGATGACTCTCCTAGCTAAATAAAATGAATGAATAACTGATCCTGTTTATTTTATGGGCTCTCTACATGGTTGTGGCCCAAAGAAGGGTGCAGACAGCTCAAGAAAGGCAGCTTTCCTGTGACAGAGCATTTGGCTATTCTTAGTTGAGGAATTCCTGCTGGTTTTGGTATGTCAGCATCTGTTTTGATAACAGCCATCTTGTGCAGCAGAGGCATTGCTGTTTTGTAGGAAGCTAAGGCGTGCCAGACCCATAACTGAAGCTTAATGGATATTGCAAACTGCTGGAAACCTGAAAGGTTCAAATTCAGTCTGAGGAAAGTGTTCTAATGATGGTAAATTGCTCACCCTTAATTTGCTTCAAGCATGTCAGCTGTAAAACTGGGAAGAAAAGACCACCACTCTGAAAAAGAGTTTCTGTATCTGAGGGTGAGAGTTATCTTAAACTTTTTATACAGAACTACTTACTGGTTGGGGCTTGTTGTTGTTATAAGCTTTCAGAAGTATTTCCCAGGTGCACCAGGAAAAATGACAAAATGTGGCTTTTGAAATAGTGAAAGCAGTAAAAGAATGAATGAAAACTAAGGCTAGCTCATGCTGGGGAAAAAAGTGAAACAAAATTTGCCTTGGCTTTGGAGTGGTGAGGATAAAAAGGAAAGGACAAACTCATACTGTAGCATGTGTTTGTGTGCTGCTTTCTGCTCACATACCCTGTGGTGTTCACATGGAAGTTTAAGGAGACTAGTGCGGCTCCATCAGCACTCTTAATGCTGGGAGTTTGGTTACTGCCAAGCAGAATGCCTCAGACTCATTGCAGAGCAACGCATTAGAATAGCATTAAAAGCTGAGCTGCTGCTGCTGCATGTATTTTATTGGATCAAAGCCCTTATATTGAAACATAGAGTCTCCATGTGCTGCCTAAGGAATTTCTAAATCCACATGTAAACCTACCTGGATTTCTGGCATGGACCCATCTCTAGAAGAGGGCTCTTCCTGCTGATGCCTTTGAAAAAGCTGTGGAATTTGTAGCTGGTGGACCCTGTGAGAGCTGGGAATTAACTGAGGTCATCTGCTTCTTCTGCACTTGTGCTAGACATCAGGTTGTTGGCCTTGTTTTGGACCTGTACTTGCAGTGGGGGCAAACCAGGATAATCCATGGTTTTTGCCCTGTTCATTTCAACTGCAGAATTTACCATTAATTCAAAAAGGCTACATGAGTTTTAGTATGAATGTTTGATAGCTGCTTCAGTAAAATGCCTCAAATGCTTCAAAAATAAATGTTCGTTTTTGGGGGGATAAGACAAAACCCAAAAAGGGCTGCAGTGTAAGTCAACCCACTTTTAGATTCTATGAAGTGCTTTGAAACATCCTGCTAGTTGTTTTAATAACATCTTTGATGCCTGATATTCCTTACAGTAACTCATTAGATGAATTAGCTTTGTTTAACTGAACATGTTTGAGATACTGGGCCTGACTTAGCCGAGTGGTAGACTGAGGTGACCCACTGCTGAGTGCTATGGGTTGAAAATGACTTGAGAGATTATGCTGTTACTGTTGTATTAAGTATTAGATCCCTCTATTAAATATGCCAGATATCTTTGTGCCAGCAACACAAGTTTAACAAAGCCCGTAAGTGTCTCTTAGAATATTGCCAATAGGGTAAAAGACTAGGATTGATTTCTCTGATTTGGTGCATACAGTGGGCTTAAAATATTCATAGTCTTCAGCCTGCTGTATGGTAACTTAATAACACACTATTTTGAAGAGGGAGAGATGCTGTTAATCTTGTGGTACTGCTAATGGATTTGAAGAGGATGCTAATGCATTGTACCAGGAAGTGAATTGAGCTCTCGTGTGTAAAGGGGGATTAGAAAATATAATTATGAAAAAGCAACAGTCACAGGCTTGAAGAAGTTTCATTGATGTGTGGCTGCTGCAAACAACGTTTTGTTGATGAGAAAGATGAGTTTGATGGGTGTATGCTGCAATAGTAATCTTCTCTATGAAGTAACATGGAATGAATTATAGAAATAACCATTTTGTGAACTATGAAGGGAAAATTAAATATAAAGTCTTATACTGACAAAAACTCATGCAGCTTTTAATTTTAAATAATAGTTGTCTACAGAAAGCTAAGCTTCTACATCAAGAACTGCATGAAGGCTTTGGGAGAGAAAAATACAGCATGATATAACTGTCAAGCCAAACGAAAACTAGGTCCCCCTGCTACATACACAAAGGCAACCAAGAAATTAAATAATTCATAGTCTCTAGCTGAGTACGGGAGAAAGATCTGAGCTTTTTCGAATATCATTCTCTAGTTCAGAAGAATGAATGGCGTGTTGTTATGAGTTGTGAATATGTTGATTTGGATGTCATAAATCAATCGCTGTGTGAATGCTGCTGCTGAGTGCTGCACCCTAAATATTAGCTATTATCACACTTGCTGGTTCAGGTATCCATTTTGTTGTTCACATCTGGTGTGCTCTTTCCTGTGCATGGTTGTTGCAGTTCTGGCCTTCCACAAACAAGCATTAAGGCATCTTTATCTGAACAGATTTCTCTTGTTGTGATTGAGGTGTCTTGGAATGGGAAGCTTGTAAAGAACTGAACTTCCAGACTCTTGGGAGAGCCCAGAATACCTGAGTTCTCTGTTTTTAACACAGATTTGACTGCATTACTCCAATATTTTTGAAATCAGAAACTATTGGGATGTTGGACGTGCCCGCAGCCCTTTTCAGGGGCTTGCAGCAGAAAATGAGAACGCGGATGGTAACTGCCTTTTCCCTGGTGAGAGGAACTAATGCCCATACCAGTGCATGGTCCTATGCGTGGAGAGGGCACTTGGCACTGACTGCATTTAGCAATGTAGACAGAAATGTCGTGGGTCACAGGCCATGGCTTACTTCCAGTTTTGAAACCTCTTTTTACTGCTGAGAGTGGCTATGCCATCATGTAGTCCCTCTCTATGGCAAGGATATCTGGCTTCTAGAACTGGTAGTTTAGGTGATGTATGGCCCCAAATGCTTTCTTAAGGGCAGGAGCATTGACAGTCTAAATAGTAAAATTCTTTAGTACTAAGACATAAGGCACAGAACCTGCCTGTAAAAAAGAAATATACTTAAACAGGGGTGGAGTTGAACAAAATAAAATTAGCTTGCTCTCCTTATCCTCTCTTGTTCGATGTATACCAGTAGATGTGAATTTCATGAAAATTTTTGTACAGAGAAGTGCATTTCCATACTAAAATATAATTCTTAACTCTTCTTCCATTGATACAAAGCAGTTTGTCTCTTGTCAAGTGACCAATGTAAGTAGTCTAAAAGACAATATGATCCTGCTGTTTATTTCAGAAAGCCTGGTGTAACCATTCACACCAAGGAAAGAGTCAGGAGCAATACTGACTGTTGTTTCAACCATGGTATCACACAATTTTCCATGTGATGCCAGTATCTGGAGACAGTCAGAAGCAAACAAAATACTGTAAATGGGATGTCTGCTAAGTTTGGCTAGGCTGTTCTTCATTCAGAATGTTTTGGACTTAGGCAGATATTTGAATAACTGAGTTTCTTTTTGCTTGCTGTTGCAAAGTTTGCGGAAGGAAAACTATTTTAGATGGCATTGAACAGGTTTTATGTTTGTCAGTTTTACTTTGAAATGGCTGAAACCGTCACGTTTTCGAACTCACTTGAAATAAAATCTTCTATTTAGTTTTCAAGAAATGTTAAGTGTTTATAAAAGACTAAAATTGGTGAAAAATAATTTACTTGATTGTTTTGAGCTTCTATGGCATTTTTTTCAGATTTAAAACCCAAAAGCTTTCTGTTACAATTTGAACAAGCTTGTAAAATTTCATCCTGTTGCCCAGTTTGGAATGTTGGGGGGGGTTTCTTTTTTCTTTTTTTTTTTTTTTTTTTCCTTCCCTGAAAATACTGGTACTTGTGTATAATCTTGCTAGTAAAGTATAAAAGCATGAAAGTTGTTCCAACTTGCACCAAAATGTTCTGGACAAACTTTCCTGCTACAGTAGCCCAAACTTGCTCACAGAGTTATTCAGTCTACCTTTCCTATGCTTTTGTCCCCCATGTTCTTTCCTTTAGACACCAAAACTGCTTTTACACGCAGCAGTGTAATGTGAGAGCGTAATAGTGACCATTACACATGGAGCAGCTCAATTACATAAAATATGCAAAGCCTTATGTGGTGCAGTGTCTCTTGCCTAAAAACTCACATGCAACAGTAAAATACATTTATTTGTGCTTTTTGATTTTGAATGATTTAGCCAACCTCAGATTACATTTTTATGGGAAGTGAACCACAATTACTGCTGGTTATAATATGACTCATTAGTTTCAGAAGGTTGAATGTTTACTATCAGAGTTCAGATTTGGTTGCTTGACCAAGCTATTGACTGAAACTTTTGAAGTTCCATATATATATTGTACCCTGAAAAGCATGAATGAAGGACCTTATTCATGAAAGAAATTTGAGCTACTTCTGCTCATTCCTCTTGTTGCTTAAACAAAGAAAAATCAAAGCATGGATTTCCAAGAGGAATTCTTAAGGTACATTTGTTCCTGTGGAGATGGGAACACTTTCTCTATAATATGCAAATAGGTGAAGTTTTCGGGTGGGGATGTTGGAAGCAGAAACATCTGTCCTCCTTCACTTCCCATTTCTCTCAGACATGGAGAATGTTCAGCATAGCAAAGCACATGTTTACAAAAATTAGACTGTAGAATTTTTCATAATGGAGAGAGAATAAATACATACAACCATGTGCTTGCTTCTTACAGAGTACTTGCTTAATTAAAACTCTATGATTCAGTAATTACAAGGTAATGATAAATTCAGCACATATATAATAAAATGTAATATTCAAGAAAACATAATCTGAAAATCAATCCACTTAAATTCAGCCATAATGTTGATATAAAAATCACTTTGCCTGTATTTCTGTCCAAGATATTCCTTTCTCTGTGTCTTTCCTCTGTCTTTCCTTTTCCTATTGTATCATATGTAAGTTATTTGTCTTCATTTCCTAGGCATTTTGGGCTTCTGCCAGTTTTTTTAACCATCTCTTTTTCACTACTGAAATACAACTTTTGTTTTTCTATGATCTACAACATCAACTTCTGCATCCTTCATATTAAGGGTTCAATAAATGCCTGTGTTTCCTTCCACATTGTGCCATTTAGGAAGAGTTCTTCATAAACATATCCACTGTTTGTCTTCACACTTTCCTTTTTCATGATGCCCATTTAAAAAAAAAATAAAAAATTAAAATTAAGCAAGCCAACTTGTCAGCTGCCAGTTAGATTGTGTCCTGACCTCTCCTCGCCTATTTATTAGACTTATCTGCTAGTTTCTCTCTTTCTGTGTCATTTGATTTTTCTTTCATTTATTTAGAATGAAAATTCTTTGGACCAAACCCCATCTTTTTTCCAGTATAGTGCCACAGCTGAACAAAGCTCTTCCTAGAACTAAGACTCTGAAAGACTTAGGAAGTCCATGCAATAGCTTCTATATAGTTACCACCTTTGCAATTTGATATCTACAATAATCTCTCAGCTTTTGTAGCTGGGGCATTTGGCCTGGTGCTCATTCAGTTTTAAGAAATGGGCATTGATGATTGCCACTGTTTGGCTACCTGATAGCTGAAGAGCTTGTACATATGCCATTACAGATTGCCATAAGCAGATAATGGCAGGTGACTTCAGGTTGCAAGGAGAACTGAAAGAGAAGGCAGGATCATCTAATGAGGTGTATTACTGCTACTATTCATGCATCTATTTGTTGCCTGGATTCAATTTTGTTCTTGCTTCCAGTTTAGCTGGGTGCTTGAGGATTCTGTGTCCTTTTAGTTTAAAATATGTCCGTTACTCTGTGGCTCTTACCTCCCTGAAGATCGGACTGGAGCACCTCTCCTGCGAGGACAGGCTGAGACAGTTGGGGTTGTTCAGCCTGGAGAAGAGAAGACTCCGGAGAGACCTTACTGCAGCCTTTCAATACTTAAAGGAGGCTTGCAAGAAAGACAGAGAATGACTTTTTACCAAGGCCTGCAGTGATGGGACAAGGAGCAATGGTTTTAAACTGAAAGAGGGTAGATTTAGATTAGATATTAGGAAGAAACTTTTCACTGTCAGGGTGATGAGACACTGGAACAAGTTGCCCAGAGAAGCTGTGGATACCCCCCACCCCAGGTCCCTGGCAGTGTCCAAGGCCAGGTTGGATGGGGCTTTGGGCAGCCTGGTCTAGTGGAGGGTGTCCCTGCCCATGGCAGGGGGGTTGGAACTAGATGGTCTTTGAGGTCCCTTCCAACCCAAACCATTCTATGATTGTTTTCTTGAATGTCATTGAGAGTTGCGTCTGGTACACCATTCTTCAAATGCACTATTTGTCTGGTTTTATATGTCAAAAGTAGTTTGCCTTGAAGACTCTGGATTCTTTATGGAATGGATCAATACATAGGCTCCTCTGGCTTGTATCACATGGTCAGTCTAATGTATGAATGTAAAGGTGCTTGCTAGCCCTTTGATTTAATGCTATTTTTATGCATGCAGTTTTATTTGTGTGAGGAAAAGTTCAATGCATGATTCTATAGCATTTTCATTCTTTGACATGCATGCTATTTTGTTCAGGGCTCTGGAGGTTATATGGCCTTTTGGCAGAATAAGGAGAATGAAACCAAATTTTGTGCATTTCTTTTGCTGGACTGCAAAGGGTTGAACAAATAAACAAACAAAAGCAACTCATGGGGTTTTTTTGATTTGTTGGGGGTTTTGTTGTTGGCTTGTTTTGTGGTTGTTTTTTTTTTTAAATACTTCCCTCCAATTTCTCAAGACTGTCAAAATAATTTCAAGAGTTGATTCCTAGTTTATTCTAGGGCCTAATCCAGTTTTCTATCAGAATTAATGTGGGAACATCCCTTTGTTTTCAGTGGAAATTGGAGAGCATCTGTAAGAAATAAGATCCTTCACAAACACAAGCAAGATCTCCCTTTGAGTAGTACTTGGTGTTCACCTCAAAGGCTACCTCACAAGCTTCAAAAGTTTTTCAGTTCTGAATTTACAAATGGAAAATATGGTTATTGCTTCTCTGTAACATGCATTCTTCTTCCTAAACCTTTTTCTTCCCATCTTCACCCTCCTTTTCTTTTTTTCCATTCCTGACAGAACATTGTAAACTAAACTAGGACATGGACGTAGTCATCCAGGGCTTGTTACAGTGATAGAAATGGAAGTAACATTCTGTCTGTGCAATGTTTTACCCTTGCGTTACATTATCAAGCATTTGGTTCAGTTTAGGTTTTGATGTTCTAGTGTTAATGAGCTCATTACAGTGATATCTGAGCAGAAGCGTTACAGGTAATGGGGTTCTGCTTCAGTTCCTAAGAGAGATTATTCCACAATGAATGGATCTCATTGTCAGGACACTTGTTATTTGGCCTGATTCTACTCTGCTCCCTCTAAATTTCACACCTTGTCTTCTAGCCACACTTTTGAAAATGGTTCATTTTCCCTACCCTTACTTATTTTCTCTCTCTTTCTTTTGCACTTTTCTAACTCTCCTATGGTTTTTCCCTTGTTGCTAAGGAGGTAAATACCTACATCCTGAATAGTCTCCAGCCATTTCAATCCAAACATTTGTTTATCTCCATGCTGTTTTCCCAACTTTTGCTTCTCTTTAGCACTAGTAACAAGCCTCATCTGTTGTTTGTTCCTTTGGGATTTTATAATTACTAGTTCTGGAATAAAAGTTTTCATAATATACATATGTGCCTATTATGTGTACTATCTTCTTTCTCTTCCAAAAGGAGATTTTGTTTTGAGTATATTCACAGAGGGTTAAGTCTGGCTGGGACCCCTGCAGTGACATTTTAGAGGTATTCTTATGATACTGATACTGTGACAGGCAGGATCTCATATGCTTAAGACATGAGTCAGTGCCTTGAGTGAGCCATCAGTACAGAGAGTCTCTGGAAGCACTCGACTGCAACCCTGTTGAGGAAGGGGAGTCACCTTAAAGTTGTATTGGAAGGGGAAAAGTCTGAGGAATTAAGATCCTTATCTGCAGCGTTACCTCGACTTGAGAGTCCTAGCTGAGGAGAACCATTAAATTATGTGGGACCATCCTACAGCAAAAGATACACTAAGGTACAATATTTCATTTCTTTCTGCCTCCAGATTTTGTGATTGATTTCTATGTTCTACTTCTCAGTGGAAGAGATTGTTTTTCTTTAGAGTTTGTCTCTTCTTACAGTGGTTTCCAAGGGGCTGGCAGATGCCAGCTCTTCCTTTCCTATTGAGGTGGGGCTCTTGAAGCTGTGATATGGGTTTGTTCTTGCAGTGTCCACACCCGAGACGCTTATGAACAGGGCATGTGCACCCTGAGCTGCAAGATCAAGTTTGGAAGCTTACAAGGTAGAAGTGAGGGAAAGGAGCCTGGTGGGTAAAGTGCTATCCTTTCCTTGTCTATCTGGAAGAGAGGTTTTGTGCTGATGAGGACTCACAGGCACTTGTTTTTACCAAATGTGTTGTTTATTACTGTGATGTGGCTGGCAGGTTGAGAGGGAGCCTAGATGAGAGCTAGAAAAATTGGTTGTCTGAATTGGATCTGCAAGAGAGCTTGTAGATCAAATCTCTCTGTAGAGCTTGTAGAGCAAAGGCTCTAGTGGGTTGCTTCTGATGTTTGGGTGGTCAGATATGTGAATTGGGGTTGCTATAGGTCACTCAAATAGGCTCAACTTGGACATTTCTTGATTTTCACGATTTGTCTTTTAGGAAACATACTTGGTCAGCCTTTATTGAAGACTTTTTCTTAGTGGAAGGATTGAGGAAGATGGAGAGAGAGAGAGATAACAAGACTGCGGATTAGAACTGTAGTTATTTTAAAAAAATTCTTTTAATAAGAATGTGTTATGGTACTGCACTGCAATCCAAGCTCACTTACAAAGTGTTTCAAAATAACACAACAGTGCGCATAAAACTCTTTGCACCCCAAATTGTCACACACAATAATATGAATGACCAGCAAAACATGTTAATGGCATGTGGAATGGGAATGGGAAAGGAAATCACATCACTCTAATCATATTTTACAATTATTTTTTCCAGTGACTGAAAATGTAAGTCATGATTCTCCATTTATAGCTATGAGCTGTCTGTCCATGCCTATGTGCTGAAAAGCATTGATGCACTATTGAAAGAGCACTGCACTGTTCATTTAATCTATGCTAGCTGTGTATTTTACATAAAGCAGATCAAATCTGACTGATTTATCACAGACTTTGAGATAAATTTTCCTGTCGGTGCAGGCATATTGCCCATTAATGAGAGAGGGAGTTAGACATGTCAGGCAAGAGCCTTCTGGTATCTGCCTACTGCAATGCTTCTCCAGACATGATCCCACCTATAAAGTCAGGCTGTAGGTAGGGATTTTGGTTTGGAGGATGAAACTGATGTAGAGCTCTACAGAAGTAATATGTGCAAATGAAGGTCTATGCACAAGTCAGAAAGGAATACTTCTGCATGCATTTAAATGTGAATTTATAAGTAATTGATGTAACAGTTTTTCTTCTCTGTGCCATTATTTTCATAAAAATTTACAGATTTTTTTTAAGATGTGGGGAAAGAATATCAAAGTTATTTTCTCCATTTAGTTTTCATAAAAATACAGAAGCTTCTTTGTGCCGCAATAGCGCTAAGTACTCTGTCGTTTATCATTGCTTTGCCACGATGCGCAACATGGTCACTCTGCATTGCCTAAAATATAAGACGTACACATGATCAAAACCTGAAAATTGCTTTCTATGCCCTGCCAGTAATTTACTTAAAATGTTTTAAGTGAATGCTAGCTGTGTGCTTATGTATTCATGGATAGTAAAGTCCATTTGGTCCTCTTGTGAATATTTGCAATTTAACGTAGTCTTTAACGTTTAAAGCCCTATAATGTATGGTTTTTATTGTATGTTCCGTTGGGTCCATTGTCCAAGGAATGAGGCTTGCTTAGAGCAAATGTTTTCTATCTTGTGCCTACAACAAAGTTGATACAAGTGATCTTTGATAGACTGAGTCACACAATTCTGACTGTGAGCATTTGGGAAATTACGTGGTTATCAAGTGATGACAGCAAATGAGATTTCTTCTGAATTCTGTCTATACTTGATAATTAAGAGTAGTTGCCATCACTTAAAGATTTCAATGTACTTGTGTGGCTTGTGCTACATGGAGTACAGAGTAAGACCTATGTTTAGTATGTGTCTGAATACCATAAGTCAAGGATGAAGAAGAGTGTGTATCTGGCTTCACTTCAACACAGGTAGAGATAGAATTAAAAAATTTATATTGAATTCAAAAACCTTCCCCATCATGTACTTTCTAATCAGTGCATTCTGCAGTGTATCTGACTGTTTAAAGCACTTCTATAAGAAACTGGGTTCTGTTTGGGGCTTTGTCATTGGCCCACCAACAGCTTTGTCATTAATTTCACTGGGCTGTGCCTCAGTTTCTCTGTCTATAAAACTAAGATAAAGTCTGAGACTAGCTTCATAAAAGGTGCTGTGATCAACTCATTAAAAAAAAACCAATAGATGAGAATGGGCTGGGTCGTAAAGCTGATAATTTATTTTTTCCAGCTCTGTTTTAGTGTAGATTGTCTCAAGTTAGGATGGTCTTCCTTTTAAAAGATGTTTGCATGAATGCCTTATTGCTTCCAGAACCCCTTCTAAACTAAGTATTACTGTCAGTCTTTGGATAGGTGACTTGCAGGGGAAATCTCACACCTATAAGTACTGTGGAGTCAGTGAAATACTGCTCTTAATCCAGGTCAGTGCTGAATTCATGCTTTAAAAGGCTAATGGTTAGTCTTTAGTAGGAAAGACTCTCTAATGAAAGCCAAAGCATCATTAACAGTCATGTAAAAGCAGAGCTGTTAGTCTTGGTATACTCTTACATTCTCTCCTGGGAGACTAAATCACACCACTGTACATTTTCTATATAAATTAATTGGCTAAAGCATAGATCTTCACTTTCTACTCTGAATGCCAGTGAAATTAGATCTCTACCTACTCCATAAAATATTTTAGAATTATTCTGAATGAAAAGTGCCAGAAAAGTGTAAGATGATGCTTTCCATATATAACATTTCCATTACTTAACCCAAACATACCCTAGTTTTAACTGCCATTGGTTTGCAAATTCAGTGTCCCATGTATTGAGAGTTACCAGAATTATTTACTATCGCTAGACAGTAAAGCAATCAGAATTAGGGGCCTGTGTCTAATAGCTTTTAGTCAAGGTACACCTATGCCCCTTGAAGAGGATCATGCCTGTCCCCTGGAACGTCCTCTCCTTGCACACAATTACTTTTACAGTGCTGAGTAACGGCGTACCAAGGGATGTAATTGTGACATCTCGGGGCTCTTACTGTCGTCTTCACCCCAGGGAAAGGAACGGACTCAGAACCAGGATACTGCACAACACGTCACATCGGGTGCGATGCAGGAGCACTGTAGTGAGCATCACCACTCTGATACGCTGACGTTATGGCACTCTCAATCAGACAGATTTTATCTGATTCCTTTTACTAGAGGAGAGGAAATAAGTCTATTTCTGTATGCTCGAAGGAAACAGAACCCCGTGGGCTCCAGGCTATCTTTCGAGAGCATTTCTGTGGTCAGTGTTTCACTCGCATTGCCTAATGACAAAAACAGTAGAAAAAGCACCTTTAGGTTTATAGGTTTGGGGAGAAACTTGCATTATCTGCCAAATTCTTTTGTAGAGTGTGTCAAAAGTTGAGTAATGTTACCTTAGAAAGTTCACTAGTGAATTATCTCTGGTTGTAGGAAGCCCAGGTGAACAACACATGCAGCAAGTGTTATTCTCTTGCTATTTTTTTTTTCTGGTTTATGAAAGGAAAAGATGTAGTTCCCTTAGCAAAATTTGTGGATATTCTAAAATATATTTGCTATTTTTCTTAAAAAAAAACCCCACCTTTTTTTTTTTTTTTAAGTGCTTTTGGACTTGCTTGTCAGTAACATTCACTGAGCTGCACTAATTTTGAAAAATTCAGAATAGAGTTTTGCCACTTTAGAGATAATCCATGAAAGCTCTCTTCCTGCAGACTGCAATAAATCATTCCCTCCACTAAAAGCCTGGATGTCATTTGAAATTTATTGCATGGAGCTGGTAGTGGACTTAAAAGCCATTTCACATGTCTTATTACTCCAGTCATCTAATTTATGGGTTTCAGCCACAATTGTAGTTGGAAAAGTATTTTCCTTCAACTGATTAATATGATTTCTGCTTTTGCATTCATTTCTCTTTTTATAATTTTCTATAATCATTGCAAGAGACTTTGGCATCCAGTGTATAGATATGAAACGGAAAGAAAGGTGCCAAGACAGACTGATGCAGATTGACTAAGCTTTACTGGCTCTTAGCTGCACTTGTCAAAAGGTATCTTAGTTATTGTTAGTTGAGCAATCTTGCCCTAGGAAAGAGAAAGCTGTCAGGAGCTTCCTTGTTTAACATGAGAATCTGTAGCTCTATGGAGGGAGTATGAAGGCAACCTATTAAGGCTGCAGATGAGGTAAGCATAAGTAACACACTTAGCACAAAGAATAATATGATGTTGGTGCTTTTTTCTTTCCACTTCTTAGTGTGAAAGCTAGTTTGCATTTACTGTGCTAGGCAAGAGTGCCTTTTGAGTCTCATCAGGCTGATCTCCATAAGGAAAGATAGTATGAAGGACATGTGTACACCAAACAAAAAGAAACACAGATATTAACCTCAAGATGGATCATGTTATCCATTTTAGGAGTTTAGTCTTATGCTCAAAATTCCATTGATACGAGTGGTATGCGAGTTAGTAATTCTGCAACACGCATTACTGGTGTATGTGGTCTGCATGTGTGCTTGCACAAATAATTTATAATGTGTATTATGAAAGTATCAAAAATTCTACAAGCATCTTCCAGAAGAAGAAATACTGCATAATTCTTGCTCTGACTAGCTTCTGCTATTCTTAAATGTGGGCCAGCCTATATTTGCACCAGTGTGTGCTTGCATGGTAATGGATAGCTGGTGAGGAACAGCGTCAGTAATATCACACTTACTTGTCTAGCATTAGAGCACGATGTGAGGAATTAAATGCTCTCACTCTTTTTACCTCATACGTAAGTCAGCGCAATGGTGACAGGTGAGGCACAGACTCATCCAGAACTGCTTAAAGATAGTCCATGAGGCTTTGGATGAAGTTTGTCTGCTGCACAGATGTGGCCGTCTTTCCCCTGCCTGGAGCCCGTGGCCGGAATGCCCGAAGATAAGTGGCCAAGGGTAGAGCCAAGCTGCGTGCGATGCTACTTTGTCAGCTGGGCAAAACTATGGTTACTGGCCAGAGTGGTGACTTTATTACAGCAGTGAATGTTGACATGTTACAGACAGATGTTTGAAACCAATACATATGCTTTGTACGTGTTTATATAAATAGTCTAACGAGGAGTAGGAGGAGAAAGTCATACAGCTCTGACTCCCAAATATCCATTAGCTCTGTTTCCTGAGAATTTGAAAAGATTAAAAACAAGAATGGTGTAAAGGGAATCAGACTGTGGTTTCTATAATGCATGTTTTTTGCTAATAACACCTGGGAGGCAGAGTGAAGTAACAGCTGAGGTGCTTAAGGGCACCTCTAGTGCCATCTACCTCCTGTGCACATCTGTAGATTTGGGCATGCATCCAAAAGGAGGCTGAGAAGAAAATCAGGCAATGATGAGACCATTGCAACAGGAGGAGAAGATAGTCCTCTGCTGCTGAATCTGTAAGTTTCTGGGTGTAACCTGGGCTCTTGGAGGATCAGGATATTTGCCAAGTGTTTGAGTAAGAGCAGACCTCAGAACATCAGTTTGATGCAAGGGAGCCGAAGTTCCTCCTTGTGCTACCAGGAGGAAATACTGCACCTGGGATGCCTCCTGTTCTCCTTGAAACAAGCAGCCACCAGTAGACAGATTCTGCAAACCTCAGTAAGGTAGAAACACTGCCTACCTCATGCCCCTATCTTTGCTGGGTGGTGATGCGTGTGGAGCGTCAGTGTCCAGGTTCAGTACAAGTGGATCTGGCAAGTCTAAATGGCAGCTTTGTAGGGAATTTGCTCTCGTATGCCACTGCTGAATAGAAAGCTGATGCTGTAATGGAGAATACAACACTGGAAGTCCCCAGATGATGAAAGATTAATGAGTAAGGGTTAGGCTTGCAACAGCTGTTTCTTTCTTTCCTGCACATAGACTGTAATGTTATGCAAAGATAAACATATTAGCCAAATATTAACTCTGCTTTAAACACAACAAAAAGCAGCATGTGACAGGTTCCTATATCTAAAACAGAACAATGCAGGTTGCCAGTTTCAAGCTGAACTCAACTGAGCTGCCACTGGAATTTCAAGAGAAGATTATTTTGTATAGCACCATCAGTTTGCATTAGGATTTAATAATGAAACAAAGATTTGTTTTCCATGCAGAAAAGTTTATCTAGGAACCAGATCTTGAGCAATTAATGCAGCTACCACAGCCACAAGACCTAAGGTAATTTACCCAATTTGAGGCTTGCAAAGTAAGTGCTGCATACTTTCTGTTGTTAATTTTTCACAGTTCATACTTCAGCATAATGATCTGTCTGTAGTTGGACAATATTTTTGGGAATGTTCAATCTGAAAATTAATTTGCTTCATCTGTAGTGACGTCTTCTTTGTGTTTGCTTCCTGCGAATGTTCCTGCTGTCAAGTTTTGCTGGCACAAATATGTAAAGACACCAATTTTTTAAACTACATGCACAATTATTTGTGCTGGAAGTGCATGTGTGCTCTTTCATTCAGGAAACAAAAAATTGTGTAAATACTCTCAACCAATAGAGCTTGAAAAGAAAACATTGAACTGTCTGTGCTTGCACTTGCAGACAGTTGAAAGNGGGGAAGCAGAATTTATCTAATAAATTCCTTATAGTGAATTATTCGTTCAACTGTTTAATAACTAAGATGTAATAGGTTGAATTACTTATTTGCTTCTTCCATTTGGCTTTTGGTTTTTTTTAAAGCAACATGGTCTTTTTATGAAATCAATGGCTTTCATTATCTGGTCCCTTTATTTCTTACCACGAGATGGTAGGTATCAAATGCAAATGTACAATCACTGTGCTATTTCTTCACCTTGCCACACTGAAGGAGTCTTCTATACATTGTTTTCTATGAGACAGGGACAAAAAAGACCAACTGGGGAAGTGAGGCCCCACAGCAGTGCAGCTCAGCAGACAGCAGATTGCTAATGGCACCTGTATTTCACTTTACAGTAGTGACTGCTAACAACATACACAGTGCGCTCTGCTTGATTATTTTTTTTTTTTAGCCCCCCCTCTTCTTTCCCCCACTCCCACATGCTTAATTAGAAAATCTGATTCAGCCAGAGACGTTATCTGCCACACTGTGTGTTAGTGAGGAATGCATTCTTTGATGTTGCTGATAAGCTTTTCTGTGTTGTGGGTAGTTAATTGGTAGTGGAAAGGAAATGTCTGGACTAGCGTAAAAGGAAGCTCCCTAACTGTCTCTCATGCAGCTGGTCTCCCTGGCTGATGAGCCAAGGTGTGGTGTGGATGTAGCAGTGGTGAGGAGGTCCTGCCAATACTGCCCACCCCCCAGCAGAACTGTGCAGAGCACCTGCACCTTTGGAACAAGTTCTGAATTCTTCTCATCTTTCATCTTTGTAAGGGAACAAAAATAGGAATAAAGCACAGTTCTTCCCAAAACCTGGAGGGCTAAATTTCCTGCTGGTATAAATCAGCATGTGCATGTGCACCGTAATCTCTCCTCAGGTCATGCTAGTCCATCAGCACTTTGAGAGCAGGGAATGTGGATGGTGAAGCTTTTGTAAAACAGTGAAATAGCCAATGGGTGAGATCCTTGCAAATCAAAATAACAATCTCAGTTTTATTTGAGGTTTGTTTTATGCATCTTTCAAGCCTTATTTTGCCTTTCAATCTTACTTGGGCTTTTCTGAACAGCTTTTGACTGAGCTATAAATTCTTGACTTAGCTACAAATTCTACCTCCCCTTTTACAATCTTACAAACTCTAGTCAAATCTTGCTTTATTCTTCTATTTAAACTAGACAGTGGAAGGATCATGACCTTTCTCTGGAGGGCAGGGCATATTTTGAGATTTTTGGTTGTGGTTTGCTCAGCAGTATTAGATCATCTGGCTTTTTCTTAGATTTCTGTCTTTTTGCTATTATTGCTCACAAGATAACTTTCTTCATCCAGCAAAAGATTACTGTCATTGTGAAAGGTCCTTCTGCTCCTAATGAACTTTAAAATATTTGTCTTGGTTCTTTGGCTCTGTTGGCTATTGGTTTGTTATGGGTTTGCTTCCCTTTTCCATTTTCCACAATGTCTATATTCTGTTTTATACTTACCACATTCACCTTTCTCTTTCTTCCATTTGTCATATGCATTTGCAAAATTACAGATGCTTTCGCTTCCATTGTAAGCCTGGCTGCATTTCTGTAACCAGTGTGATTTTTTTTTTTCTTTAAATAATTGCACTGTGGCTTTTGAGGTACCTAATAAGATATTCTTAAGCTCTTGCCAATCATTGTCATCTTTCCATCACAATTTTTTTTTCCCTGCTGGCCAAATTTGACCCTAATTGTATTCACCTTTTTGAAACTGACACTTGAGGAGCACCAAGTTGAAAGTTAACTGGTTTGAACTTTGTGCTGTGTGAATGTAACAGATGTAATGGAGTCATGCTCGCTAGTATGTAAGCAACACTAGTTTTTAATTCTGTTCCTTCTCATCTGCCAAAATGATATGCAGTATAGGATAAAGGTCTTCAGCGAGACCCAGACACATCTCCCTCTCCTTATTTTCACTAAATTATTATGATTGACTTTGTTTTGCTACCCACCCACCTCAGTGGGGAACTGAAAGAAATTAGCTAATAATTGATGCTTATCTTGCTGGGAGTTGGTTAGTTGAAGAGGTTCAGGTTAGTTGAAGGGCTCTGGCAGGGCTGTCAGGCCCAGTACTGACCCTCCTTGCCACCTATGGCCTATTGGTAGCCCGTGTGGTTTGCAGGCTGCTGCTTTCTCGGCTGCCTCAGTGTGGTGAACGGATAGCAATTATATGAGAGTCCGGCTGTTTAAAAGAGATCCAGAGCAGCTCAGAACAGATTTTCTGTGTTAAACAATTAGCTGAGTACTGAGATAGTAACCAGATGTGCTACCCTTTGGGCCAATTTTTGCAGTCTGGTTCAGAAATGTGTGGTAGCAGAGGAGCATCAACCTGTTTTCTGTCCTCATACAATGGCGAGGGAAAACCATGATACTGAGAATGCCAATGAAGAGAGCCAGATGGTTAGCTGTTCTTCGTCATGCGCCTTTCACAGTGTTGTGCTGCCCTTCTTGCTTTGTTCCCATCTGTATCTGCAGTGCTACGTTCCACGTTGAAGGGATGCTGAAGCATCTAGAAAGCATGGGAACACATCAGAGGAGAAAAACTGTTTTATCCAAAATATCAGATTTGTAATTAACGCCAAAGGGGATTTAACTTCAGTGGTGCCTGGGTGAGTTAGTGAAGTGTGAAGCATAATTTTCCTTACCACTGGCAGTAACGCCCCCCAAGAGAGGCCACCAAACTCCTAGGTTCTGCCCAAAGGGTAATGGAATATGCGAGAAAACGGTACACCCAAATTAATGTGTCTGAGAAGAGAGGCTGAGGAAAACTTTTGCAGGAAAGGTCTTGAAAGGACAAAAGAGAAGATAACTTGGGAAGCATCTTATTCTTTCCAATTCATCTATCCGGTCTTTAGTTCAGGTAGAAGGATGCTACAGTATTGATAAGCATGAATATCTGATTCCATTTTCACTCCTTAGTCTCCTGTGAAATAGGAAACTAGGCAGCCCTGTTTGCAAACGGTGAGGGAAGGATGTTACAGCCTCATTTGTGATCAACCTCAAACTTTCCCATCATGACAGAGTCTTAGATCAGTGACTGCACACACAGTATGACAGGCCACACCGCTTGCAGGGTGTATGGTATGTGTATGGGATGATGACTTGTAGTAGATTATTCAATGCACAACTTTTCAATTTGAAATACAAATTGCTATACAAAGTTGTGCATTGCACAAACTATTAAATGGCATTTCAGATTGCTAAATACATGCAGCTAGTAGCATGCATACACCACAGATTGGTAACTCTTGTTGGTGTTTGAAAAAATAACAACACTTCTTACAGGTTTTGCAGTCGCTTGAGAGGACATTTGAAAGCCAGAGTGGTGTGGCTAGGGCTGACGGTGTATGAGGAGGATTTTCATATTTTATCTTTTTTCTTTCCTGCTGCTACTGACTCATCCACTCTTTTTGCTGTCTGTTTATGCTCATTTATATGCACTTGCTCAGCTGACTGGTTAAGTTCCACCACCCACTTACAACTGCAATGAATAATGTTTTAGGCCTGGTGTCTCACAAGTGCAGGCCCCTCACACGTCAATGTCATTACTGGAATTGCTTTTACTGATAGCAGCCACGTGGCAGGTCTACAGAGAGCAGCCTGCAGAACGAGCAGTATGAAGAGTGTCATTCATCAGGTGTGATTTCAAAAAGTCATTTTGTCTGTTAGCATGAAAATAATGTTGTCCCCTTCCTCCTCCATCCTCTCTCTTCCACTGCCCGTGATCGCAACACGTGCTTTTCTCACTGTCTCGATTTTTCACATCATGGTTTCAAGTCAGGGTTCTGGATGGGACCAGGCTGTGTCCTGCTGTTTCACAGAACCTTTGAAAAAGGTTCAAAGAGTCTATTGTGCTTTTGGAGGAAGCTTCACTACTGCCACATGCACCAGACCAGTCTGATTCATCTCTAGTCAAAGATGTACGTGTCTGCATACTTCAAGCCAGTTGCTCAACTTAAGCCATTGCTTAAATTTAAGCACATGCCTAAGTTTTGCCTGAGCTGCAATGTCACAAGGCCCTCACAGGGACAGATAGCGCGGGTTCATAGTCCCATCCCTGCAACGCTACTCATTGGAGGATGAAGTCTACTCCTTAAAAGCACAGGGTAGAGTAGCTTTGCTCCGGTAGAATTTCTTCTCCAGTGTATCATTCATTTGTCTCTGAGAAAGGAGCCTTTACCACATGTGCTACTGTGCCCAGAGACTTGACAGGGATGTGACTGATTGGACCCAGTCTGCACTTTATTCTGTATGATTTTTTAAGTTTCTTTGGGTATTGATGATTTATTTGGACTTTTGTTTTATTTTGTTTGAACAAAGTGCCTCTGCTTGCTTGGAATAATCACCACAATGAATCCAGTAAGCTTTTGTGACCTTAAAATGGGTAACTGAACATTGGCATTAGATTTAAAAGGGGGGGTTGTGGTGATTGTTCTTAATTGAATCTGAAAGACAAAAAAGACTTTAAAGATCTCAGTTGGCATATGAAAGAATGCCCTCTTCTTGTTCTAGGTTGTATTGTCTCATTAAAATGCCCCCTTTCCTGTAATCGCTATTTCACAGTTCAGCCATCTCCAGATACTGTGAAACAGCTGTGCAAAGGTCAAGTACAAGAGGGCAATGGGAAAAGAAAATGACACCACAGCTCCCAGGGTTTCCAACCACCCTGTTAACAAATTTACTGACACAGGGCATAATTTTTACTGACGCTGCCCATTTTTTACTGACACTGACTCTTAAGACTCCATAGGGAGCAGATGCTGACATCTCTCTTGACTTTGAAAAGCTCATTGCTGAAACAAAATGGTTTTATGCAAAGATTTACATACAGTGTCTAAACATTAAGCAGGGGATCAATAGTTTTTCAAGTCTGAGTAATGATCCCACATGGCAAAGCTACATTTTAATTAATAAGAATGCATCCATACTTCATCTTTGTACCTTTTTCCCCTGTCTTGGAGGGGGCCAGTGCACCCGGGGTTTGTTCAAGCACGTCTGTGTTTCTTATCACATACTAGTCCGAGTCTCCTTGGGCTCTGATTCTGCTTTGAGACTTGTGTAGACAGACCTAACACCTTTATGACTTTTCAGTGAGGCCCGTGGAGCTTGGTGCAGGTATCTGTGTATCCTTGCAGACCTTACTGTAAGATCAAGCCCTTCGTTAAGAGGTAAGGGTGGCTGGTAGATCTCAAAGAGCTTTTCACCTCCTGGATAGATTTCATTTAAAATAGACCTCGTTGTTCAGAATAGAGTTGTTTGTTTTAGCACCATGCTTAGCTTTTGTCTCCTTGGTGTCTCCAGTTGTTTGCTGTTGACTTTTCAGTCCTACATAAACATGGTTTTGTCTGGTTCATCTCTCAAACCTGACCGCTAAACTGTGCTCTGTGCGGTGCACTTGCGTGTGTTTTGTTTTTTTTTTTTTTTCCCCTTTTGCTGCTTGTGTTCCCTCTCAGTTGTTGACTGTGACTGGAAAATAGGCGTACAAAGCATTTTGCATTCTCTGAATGTACCACACAGTAATTCTGCTGTCTGAAAACTCTGTAATGTCAATAATTGATGCACTTGAGAAGTGGTAATTAAATTAGTTAATTATGCTGGTAAAATTACATGCAATTATGTGACTGCAGGGTATGTTTAGTAAATTAGGCTTTCCCATACTCACTACATATTGTGGTGCCAATTTTGTTCCTTGATGATTAGGTAGCTTTTGATACTTCTTAATTGATTTAATACCTGGATCTTCATTAGCCCTCGATTGCTATGCAATGTATGTCTGACATTTTTCTCTCTGATATTTCACAGAGTATTGTTCATCAAAAAAAATCAATCTATACATATATACATATTCCTGTCAGATGTTAAAGCATCAAGACTTCAGGGAAAAAGCTCTCTTCTACAAGTGTCTTCTACAAGTGACTTGCCCACTGGTGTGAGATGCCAATCAACTAAGTGTCCCTGGGAACCCTCTAATATAGAATGACTGATTTCATTTATGTTTCTCTTGAAAGATCCAAATAAATAGGTGTCTCAGGGAAGACTGGCACAGTGACAGCTGTTTTAATGACACCTGTTACCTTTGCAGAGAGCAGTGAAAGGTTATTAAAAGGTAACATTAATTCAAATAAAAAATTCAAGGAGGTCAGATTTGATTGTGTCTGATGCATGGGTGGGGTTTGCTGTTCTTCATTCATGCTTGCTCAATATTTTACATGTCAGAATCACCTCCCAGCAGATGGTTACTTTCATGCTGGCTGTGTTTACTATCACAAATCTTTCCCAGATATGCTTGTCTCCACACCCCATATTTCCCCCCACCAGCGCATACTCTATTGCTGTCAAAAATGATGCTTCTGAATATGATCCCTGTTCAGGGATGTTAGTGCCAAACTACTAAAAGCTAAAAGCCGTATCATGTGGATTGAGCTACAGTCTTTTATGTCTGTGTATAGGGGACTATACTGTGTCTGTGGGACAAAGGAAAAGGTAGGGTGGAGAAATCACTGTGGCTTTGGAGTCATGAAGCATATAACGTTGTCTCTACCTGAGCGCAGTCCAGCAATCTGCCAGTATGAAAAGCAGAGGGATCTGAATGACAGAGCAGTTCAGTAACTGGACTCAGCTGACCTGAGAAGAAAAGGTCCTGCTACTGTGACGACTTTAGAAAATGATGGATGACTGTATCCCGTTGATGTAATGTTTCTGGGAACTTGATAGAAATATAGGCAGGCAGGACCCCTGGGTTGTCAGTCAACTGTTTTGAGACACACACACACCCCTTTCCTTGTCCCTGTCCCTCCGCAGTGCCGTTCGCCAGGCTGCTGGGGAACGTGGAGCCAGCGCTTGTGCCAGAATGTGAAAGGCGCCCATGCTAACGATGCGTTTATCACTGAACTAAGCATACACTGCCAGAGAAATAACTCCTGAAGAAAAACTTTTGGAGGCAGACAGGTAGCCTTGTCTGAGTTTTGCTTCTTAAAGGAAAACCATCTTTCCTGTATTTAGCTGTGGCTGCTATGGCAACTTTATGATGGCTTTAATACTAACCTGGGGCGGTCAGTCAACGTTGCTTCTGTTTGCTTTGTTTAGGCCTTTACTCTCTTCTCCATTTTCTTGCTTCCTCTCAACAATGTTTATTACGTAAATTCTTTTGATTTTCTTTGCCCCCACAAGCTGTAGTTTTGGCCAACTCTTTTCAAACGGCAAGTGTGCAGTTTAGGCTTAAAACTCTACAGGAGAGAATTTCTGGTATTTCCAGAGTGCTCAGTAAGAAGCTGGCTGGCTTCTTAAACCCTATATATCGTTGCTCTTCAGGCTTGTTGGTCTTGCGAACTGAGGCTGTGTAGTTTGCAAACACAGGGAAACTTCTGAAAAGAGGGAGTCTGCATTTCTCTAGACTTCTAAAGTGCTTATATGGAAGTTTCTGCCTTTATGATTAGAACAATATCACAGATTCTTGAGTTGGTTCTGTAATTTTCAAACTCACAGTAAAATTGAAGTTAACTGCATACTACTAGATGTGAAGGATTTCCTATATACTTGCCCTAGCAGCAAGAACTGTGGCTCTATTCAAGAGGCTAATGGGTATTTTGAAAAGCTATAGTTTTGTTCTATGAGAAGAGCTGCTCTTAAAATGTGAAGGAGTAGAGATGATTAGAAGGAAAACAGTGAAGAAAAGTGTAAATTTAGATGCGAGAGCTCTCTTCTAAGGTTATTAGCAGGATGTATAGAGAAAGAGATAGAATCTCCTGCAGGCATGTAATGGTCTTACCAGTGAGTCTGTTAAAATACCACCTGCTTTGCCTTGCAATCTCTGATGTTCAAGAACTTTGTTCAGATTTCTGTGTTTGGGAACATGCTTGAATATTGAAAATGAAGGACAGATCAAACCTAAACAACTGTAGGAGAGCTGGAGATGTGCAGAAGTTTCTTGGCTTTTTTTTTTTTCCCCTTTAGTGGGGACAATTTCTACCTGACTTCTGCAGTCTTCTGAAAGCAGTGCATTCAAAACAACCCATCTCTATTTGGCACATTTGTGCTAGTAAAGCTGGCGTGCTACCTTGTTAGCTGGCGTAATGCCATCCCAACAGATGGACAGGAGTATAGACAGCCAGGAGACCATGTACAAGCATCAGTATGTGTGTTGAGGGCAAGATCCCCTAGTCGGAAGTGTTGAAATGCTTGTCTGTCCTGTGTTTCTGTGCTTGTGGCTAAAATGATGTTCCAGCCCTGAGTGGAATTAGCTGCACCGGTATAAGCTAATCATTCACCTCCAAGGCAGGAGTTGCTCTGGCCACACAGAGTTTGGCTTACTGTGCCACCAGGTATTCCTGCAGGAACTCTGGGGATCCCTGAAAAACACTGATGTTTTCTCCATAGCAAATAGTTTAAAGTGTGGTGGGGACATCTTTTAAAGTCATATGTGCAATAGGTCGTACTCATAACAGTCTCAGAGAACAAACAGATCTTCATCAATGGTGACAAAATCAGTGGTTTAAATTTCCAGTTCTGCACAATTCATTGCACCAAGATTTCTGCTTAGCTTGGAAAGTGGGCAGAGCTTGTCTGTAGATTGCCGCAGAAATTCATTGTTAGACTTCTCTGGACATCTTTCATGCTGTTTGTCTTTGCCTGAAGAGACAGCATTTTCCCAGTGGGACACACAAAACCACATCTGTGAACATTAGGTGCTTTTGTAAATTCAAGCAGTTACTTGGCTGCATCTATGGAATCAAAGATGAAGAACAACAGATTCATTTAATGTGTAGTCTAAGGGGTGGAGGGAGAGCCATGCCTCCATAGGAAGATGGTGCTTGTTGAGCTCTAATCAGCTTTAAATTCGGGATTCAGGTAGCAGATGTTTAGTTTGGGAACAGCCAATTATATATTTTTTTTGGTTTTTATTTTAAATTTGCTTCAGGGTGCTGTAGGGTAAACTGGAAAAAAAACCTTGCTCATAACTGAAATGCGCACTTATTTGTAAATGTCTCACTAACTGAATTGGTTTAAATTTACCAGGGTTAAACTGTAATCAAACTCTAAATATAGACTCTTTCCAGACTGCTGCTTGAATTTACTTCATTTAAAGAACTAGCAACCATTTCAGAAGAGGTGTATGGTATTTTTAAAACCATACAGAAGACACTGGTAGAACGCTATGAGGCAGCCCACAAGGGATTGAGATCTGCAGTTCAGAGGCCTGCACAATTGTGTGTAAAGGCAGACAGTGGTACTAGCAATAGATTTGTGAATCCTGTGCTGCAGTATTTCGTATTTGGAAAATTATCTTTGCAACCATTAAGGCTGCGTGCTTAGATTTTTTTTCTCTTCCACCAATAAAGTCTTATGTTCAGCTTTTAGCCAGAATATTTTCACGTGGAAATGTTTGTCTTGCCATAGGTGACTAGATGAGCATTTTTGTCCCAGGCCTGCTGGGGTCAAGGTCTGCTTTGGTAATTCTCATTGTGTAATATCTCTTCCTCACTGTGTACTAACAGATATTTTAGGATAACTTTGCATGAAAGACCTGTAATTATATTCTGCTAATCTTAGCAAGTAGAATTAGTGTTGAAATGGCAATATTCACATTTGCACATAAGCAATCCAACAAATGAATTTGATCCCTTTAAACATGTTTAAACATAACACCCAATATTTCCTGTATTAAATATCCATTGGCAGTCTGAATTGCAAAGGGTCTGGCAGGTAAGCCAGCAAAGTCTGATCTGGGTCAGGATCATGTTTGCTGGATGAAATATTAAATGAATTGGTTCCCATTGACTTCTAAGTAGGTATATGTGCATAAGCAGCAGAAACATCTGTTGGCCTACACCCAGCCTTGCTTTTCTTGGAAGGAAGATTGTTGAGACATCTGTTAGACTGGAGAAGAGAAGGCTCAGGGGGATCACATCAATGTACATAAATACCTGAAGGGAGAGTGCGAAGAGGATGTAGCCAGGTTCTTTTCAGTGGTGCCCAGTGGTGGGACAAAGGGCAATAGACACAAACTGAAAGAGAGGAGGTTCCCACTGAACATCAGGAAATGCTTTTTCACTGTAGGAGTGACCAAGCACTGGCACAGGTTGCTCAGAGAGGTGATGGAGTATCTCTCCTTGGAGATATTCAGAAGATATCAGCACATGGTCCAGGGCAACCTGCTCTAGGTGGCCCTGCTTGAGCAGGGAGGTTGGACAAGATGACCTCCAGAGGTCCCTTCTAACCATAAACCTTCTGTGACACGAAGGTAATTGCTGTTGAGATTGAATGCAGGTCAAATGTACCAGACCTCTCAGCCAAAGGGACTTTAGTTGTTGTTGTTTATTTTTTATGCCTCTTGGTTATCTGCAGAAGGTAGTGAGCAGTATCCATAGTCACATTATCAGCATACTTCCTCCTTTTTCTGCAGGAAGTCCTCAGGATCAAAGTTTTGGAGAGCAGTTGAACTGTACTCAGCAAGCTCTTGGTTCTCTCAGTGCTGTTAGCGATTTTTTGTAAAGCAGGTCCTTGTGAGAAGGCACAGGAGAAAGCTGTACCTGTGATCTCTCTGATCACTCTTCCCAAGTGTCACAGCTCCCAGTATGGAGCTACATTTGGGTGCATCCCAGTGAGAGGTTTGGATCTTTGTGTGACAATAGGCTCCATTCCAGTCTCTCGCCATGGGGAGAAGAGTGCCTTGCTCCCTGCTCTGCAGTCCCCTAGTGTGTGCATATCCATGAAGATTTCTCTGCTTTCACTCTCTGGATGCAGCTTTGTATTCTCCGTATCACAGGTTATTCAGTCTCCCTCCCTCATCACACCACCATTTGCAACTGAGTTACAGTGATGGGCTTACCTGTACTGGAGACCTGCTGGAAGCTTTCCTTGGGAGCCCGCAGTGCGTGCCTGATGAGGTTTGTAAGGGCATGGTAGTGGTCCTACTGGCTTCAAGCAAAGGTCCACCTATCTCAGTGTACTCTCTCCAGTTGTGACTGCAGGTGGGTTGTATAATGATGAGTAAGAAGAGTGCAGGGATGTGTGTGATACTTCACCGTAATACTCCCCTGTCTCTCTCCCCCTTAGCTGGAGGCGTTTCCTGTGGCCTTACTGACCCTCACTGGATTTATCTTCCAGAAACTTGCCAAGTTTCCATGCCAGCTTTTAGTGTCTGTAGAACACTTTGGTGAGGAGTTATGTGTGTTTTCTCTCTATGATGTGGACAGCCCCATCTTTGTGTGTCTAACCTAGCTTTTATTAACTCTTTTTTTTTTTCCCCCACCTATATTTTTCTAAAGAGAGAGAGAGAATGGGAGAGAGACTAAACATCAGTGATTCCTGTCCCTTCTGTAGTGCTTGTGATTGTACAGGCCTGTGTTATCCTCCCTCAGGTTTTGGGTTTCTTCTCCTAGATTGAATTACTCTCAGTAGCACTTTCCAAATGGAACTATCATCAATTTGTCAAGGTTCTTATCAAAAATGGGCAGAAAAAGGTTGCAAATGTAGAAGAGTTTAATATACCCAGAGACTGGGCATGTCTGAAGTGTTAGTCATCTGTCCTAATGCAAGCATACACTCTTTTGTTCCTCTCTTTCTCCCCCACCCACTTTGTCTTCTTCAGGAGATCTTTTTATGATGCCTTGGACAACTTCTCTGTGTAAGTTCTGACTGAGGCTTGGGGAGAGCATCTTCCCAATTAATGACGTAGCCACTATTGTTTTAATTGCTTTTGTGTTATTAATCCAGAAATGTCTTATCCCTGGCTGTATTTAAATTTCCCACTGAGTCTTTTTAATAGAGGGAGTTCATCTTTGAATCTCTGTCTGGCCAGATAAAGCAATGTCATGCAGATAAATCTGAGGTGTAAATTGTAAAAAGTGGCGTGCATTACTGGTTTGTCTTTTTCTGGGTACATGATTTGGCATGCCAATGAACTAGGCAGGAACACTCTTTGCCTACAGTATACTCCACACCAACTTGCAGTGATAGAATGATCATTTGTATATCCTTAAGCCAAAAAGAGAAACCACTTATAATCTTCTGTACAGACCTGTGGGTATTAATTTGATTTCACAGACTCATCCTAAGTCCACTTAGATTCATAAAGCTCCACATACAGTGTGACCAAATATGCAGTAGAGTATTAGTGCATATTAGTTTGCACTAATACGTGTATACTAGATATTAAGTCTTAACAGTAGGCTTTCTACCAATATGTTCTTGTCCTTTGCATTTTACATTTTAAATTACTATTAGCAGCAACAGGTGCAGACTAGATTCTCCCTGCAGAAAAATGAAATGCACTTGGATAGCTAGCAAGGAAAAAGAACACGGATATTGGAACGGTACGTGGAGCAGCCACGTACAGTTGTCTGCTGGACTGGCTGTGGCTCTGCTAAGCCATCACAGCTTGTCTATTATTTGTATCAAGTTCAAAGATAGTTCCATTAGAAAGATGGAGTGCAAGTCCTCCACACAAACCAAAGATGCTTGTTTACTCTTACAGCCCTCCTTTCATCTCCGTTACTTAATGATTCTTGTCTTTTCCCTCTTTGCTGTCCTCACTGTCATGTTAATGCAGCTGATAGTGAATGCTGTCCTTATTTTAACCCCAGTCATTTTAGGTTTGGGTTTTCAAGCACTCAACTCACAGGGACTCAAGGATCAGACATTCAGCTATTTAGTAGCAATGTGGGTGCATTGCAGTGGCTTTGATGCACTGGCTGGTTGTTTCATCTTCTTAATAACCTTTCTTCTGCTTGCCACTGCTCTAATATACATGTTTAGCCCATTGGACATCTGTAAATATGCTTTATTACAGGTTTGTTTGGGTTTTCTTTAAGTCTGAGATTTGGTACATTTTCTGTCACACAGGACTCCTGTAAGGAATCTATCTACTTTATTGATTTCTGATGGGAGATATAGCAGGGAAATCTAGGCAGAGGGTTTTGAGTAGATTGAGATTATACAGTTCAGACTAACTGTAATGTCTCAGTTTGCCACTGCAGTGGAACGAATGGCAGAACTCTTAGCATGAAATTATGGCATATAGGGAAACTATATGTTTGAGGCTTAATCTAGTGCTATCCCAGAGGCTCTGGAAACTGGAATTTGCATGCTGCCACTGTGCTAATGTATTACAGTGATACCTGTGTAAATTGATGGCTCAGTTTACATGTACCTTATTCTGTTGGCTTTGACAGGTAGAGGGGAGAGACAGATATCTTGCAGGGTGAGGTCTCTCTAGGTAGAGTCATTGAGCTGGTATTTAATGTCTTGTCTGGGTTCTGGTGCCACTAGTCCCATATATAAGGTCATAAGTTAATTCTCCAAAATGTTTATGTTGTGAAATGCAGAAGACCAAAACAAAGTATTAAGTGATAAGGGGGTTTTATGTTCTCTCTTAAAATCTCTTCTGGTTTTTGAGTTTCAAGGGCCCAGTTGGGTTGCTGGGGTTTAACACCACTGTTAGTTTCAAAGAGAAAGTTTGGGTCTCACTTAACTGCTGACTTTTGGGAGCTGGAACTTTAACCAAAGCATAAAATATTGTAACACTTATGACTGAAATCATCAGAGCTGGCAAGAATGGGCCTTCAGATTGCCAGTTTATTTTATAGGCATGATCGATTGTAATAGGTCATCTAAGATGCCATAAAAAACACAATTAAATGATATGTTCCTTCAGTCTGTTACAAAGTTGAGAATATGCTGTCAATCAGCCGTACCTATCCAACATGGCCAGCCAAACCCCAAATGTGTTCTACATATTAATCTGTTCGTACTTGCAAAGAGAGTGTGTGTATACAGAGTATTAGAGTGTGAGGTCTCTGTGCATATTTGAAAAGATTTTTGTTTCTTTGCATAAGGAATACTTTTATTTTACAGTGCATCAAAAGTAACCCTAACTAAGCCATATAAAGGCATATCACATCCTTCGACTTTGTGACTCACTTGTTTCTTGATTATACGCCAAACACAAATTCCAGTTCCTTGTGTTTTACTTACAATAACATTAGTGTTTAATTCTACAAACTCAATCAAAGCTACACTTAATATAAAGAAAACAAATTCTCTATTTTATAGCTGCATTAAATACTTTCCCCTAAAATGGTTTAGGGGGGTGTTTTTTTTATTTATGGATTTTTTTCACAAAGCTAGAGACTTTGTTTTGGTTTTAGTACTCTGTATTTATAGTTGTGGAATGATCATTTTCTGGTTGATTTCACATTGAGCTCTCTCAAAACTAGTTGTAATAGTTCCATGCTCTTTAAATCTTTTTCTTTCTAACACTGCTGTTATAATATGTTATACTTTATATTCTTAAGCTATTAACTCTGAGCTCAATTAATGATTTGTTGCTGGTTTAAGGGAGAGTATCAGGGTTCTTTGTATTGGTATAAGGTTTGGGGTTTTGTTGTTTTGTTTTGTTTTTTAAGAATCGCAAATAAAACAAGTAATTTCAATACTAGGGAGGGGAAAAAAAAAGCAATGGGTTTGTTTTACGGGGCTTAGGATGGGCCAACATATAATGTAGCAATCTTGACCTGTTTCTGGTTTTGTTTTCTGACTTTTTTGGGGGGATTACAAATGCTTGCATGGTGTTTTGAGGTTAATGTGATTTGCTTTTTCTTGGAGAGATGCAAAGGGTAAATGGAATTTTAGGTTTTTTCCTTGATACCTGGTCTCCCGGTATAAGGAAGTTTGCAAGTTACTTGTGGGCTGTTTTGATTGATCTCTACACTAAATTAAATTTCAAGGTGCAAAATCCGAGACTCTGAACATCTCTGCAGGCTGGGGAAGAAGGATTTGCTTCCTAGCAGATACTGGAATATCTTAAATGCCTGCTCAGCACAGGAACAACTGAGCAAGGCAGGCATCCCACTGCAGAGCTGGAGTGCTTTTGGGTCCACAAGCATGATAAATAGTTTCTTCTCCAGAACTGAAATGTTAGAATGGATTTTGTATCAGATTTTGAAGGGGGGGGGTTGGTGGTGTTGTGGTCAGAAGTCACCCACTTTCCTTTGCCCTTCCTTTACCCAACACATGCACACACGTGCACACTGACCTACAGGAACAGAGCAGACAGAAGCTGCATTGCCACAGCCTCTCTGGAAGTGTTGGTGTGATTATAGTGGAGTGCCAGTTTGGTTTGGTCTGTGGGATGATCTCTAAGCAGATGATGGGGGGGGGGGGTGTGTAAAATAAAGCAGGGAGGGGAAGATGAGGAGTGGAAAGAGGGCAGCTTCCCCATCCTCATATTGTGCTTGTTCATGAAGCTTCACTTTGTAAAAAAAAAAAAAAAAAAAAAAAAAAAAAAAAAAAAAAAAAAAAAAAAAAAAAACAAAAAAAAAACACCAACAACAAACAAAACAAAACCCAAAAAAACCCCACCCCAAACTCTTTGCTGTTCCTAGACTCGCAAAATGACATGATCATGTATGACAACACCTGAAATTGTGCAGGACCCAGTGTCCTCTAAGCATCCTCAGTTAATCATTGTGTTCTAGGTTGGGACAGTACTGAGATGCTGCCTTGAGGCTCGCTGAGGTTTGTTATGACTTTGGATAGTAGCAAGTGCCACATGCGGAGTTCCTTTGTTAAGTACGGACCTGAGTGCACTCCCGTGTCCAGTGCCTCATTTATCGGGTGCTATTTAAGTTTCCCTCTTGGACCTGCTTTTGCTGCAGGACAAAATGTCATCTGTCCATTTTTGCTCTGGGACTGACTGCTGCTTCACTGCCTTAACTAGGTGCTGGTCTTCCTTGTTGGCAGGGCTCCTGTTTTCTAGTGTCTAGTTTCTTTTTTCTTTTTAGCAACCATGTACGCACAGAGTAGCGTCACAAATTTGGGATGAAGAAAAGAAATTTTGGATAGACCAAGATGAGGCCAGTGCTGTACTGAGCCATAGACTTGTCTTTGCTTTCTGCTTGAGGAGTTGGACATGGAGAGTCTTATTCAGGCTTGTGATAATTGGTACTTGCTGAACGTGCGCTTCCATGCAACAAAATAACCCAGAGTTATATTTATTGAATATTTCTACTTTATTATACTTACATTGAACTGGTAGTGTAAAAGTCATGTAAGAGCACAGGTGATCAAATCAAAGGTTTCATCTCAGACTCCTTGTTGCTGAGGTTATTATTCTAAGGAGCGTGATCTGAAAGATAAAACCTTTGAGTCGTGGCACAAACTGGAGAAGATTTCACAGTGAAAGGTCAGAAGAGAGCACACCACAAAAAGGTGAAGGCAGAGGGGAGAATAGGCTGTTGAAAGGTCTGATTTTTGGCTGATGGATTTACAAGCAGGCGGGGCAAATGAGCAAAACCTTATAGATCAAGAGAAAGAATACAGTGTCCTTTTTTACAGCCTGTGTTTTGGCACTCCTTTTTCCTCACTACCAGAAGAATAATTCCATGAAATGCAGGTTCTCTGCTGAATTCCTCCAGGATCTGGATCTAACTACATCGGGGTAGGATACTTACCATTGCCTACCATACCCTGCTTCTTTTGAAGAGAGATGGTCTTCCTTTCAGTCTGCTGCAAGTATCCCATACGTGATGAACATACACCCAGCATATGTACATGGGGGTAATGTTTCCCACTGTTAGCAGCCCAAGAAAAGGTTACAGCTTTTCCATCCTCCAGATGGCTACAGAGGTGATGTTAGGGCAGGTCTTCCTTTGAGTCAAAATCTGTCAACTCAAATGTATGTATTTTTAAACCCCATAGTGCTGTCATAAAAGAACCTTTGCAATGAAATGTTTTAAATTGGGAAATACTTGAGATATCTGGCCCTGTCTTCCAAAGTCACTAAAGTTTATGAGTTATTTTCATGTTAGATATGTGTAGATATGGGTCTAGTCCTTGTTGTGCTCTTCCAGGGCTTAGTTAAACTGCTTAAGTGTGCTTTGGGAGGATTTAAAGTCTATCATTGTTTCCAAAGCAGAGCCACAAAGGGTTTACTACTCTCATACAAAAATGTTGCTGTAGGTGATGTTTTGTCAATAGAAGATATTACATTGCTGTTTCCTGGAAGCACTGAAATCTATCTATTTTATAACTATACTTTTCCCCACCTTAGCAGTCTCTAGTCTTGCATCTTTTTTTTTTTTTATTCTCCCTATCCTGTTATTACAGCTAGATGATACCTTTCATTTTGTAAAGCATCCCTCACATAGTATCCACTGGCACTCTGCAGATAAATAGGGTAGCATATGCAGTCTGGTGTAGAGGTAACTATGTTGAGTAGGAATGGAAAGTGGAGTGGAAGTGGAGCACCGCATGCTTTCCTGAGTAGCCCTTTGCAGTCAGAACATCAGCAGAATTACTAAGGCAAATAACAAACAATAGTAGAAGGGGAGAGAAATCGAGGGGAAAGTAAGTTGGAGAAAAGAGATTTGTGGGAGTAAGAGTTTGCTTTTTGTTGCTGCTGTTGAGTTCTATTTGTGTGGGTGGCTTGGTGAATCACAAAGCAGGTGGAGGGAGCTGAGGGAGAGAGGGAGTTTTTTGTGCTGTTAGAGGTGAAAATGTGTGAAAGGACAGAAAGAAAACCAGTACTTGTTGAATATAGGGACCACAGTTCACAGGTTAGAGTAAGCCTGTGAAGGGTTTTTAAAACAAGGAGGTCAGTTTTGATCTGAATCCCACAATGAAGCGAAAGCCAGTGGAATTGTCCAGCACTGCCAAGTCCAAGTATTCAAAGCTCATGAGTTTTCTCTCCCTGTTCTATTACAATATCTAGAAATTGGCCCAAATGTCACAAACTTTTAAAAATAATCTTGAGTTATTTTTATGTATTTATTTTTGAAACTTTATTCTTTCTTTTCATCCAGATTTGTCAAATTTCAGCGCTCTCTGAGACATTGCAGAGCACCAAAGCCAGGAGAAATACTTACGCTCACGTAGCCTGTGGTGTCTTAATTAAGTCTGGCAAATTCAACTCAGATATTACGTTGCTGACTTTCTAAATGTGTCATGTCACAAATTATTTGCCAAAAGTATTACTTTTGTTTTCCTCTTCAATGCATACAGAATTTTTCATCCTTCTTGATGAAGGCAGGTATGATTTATTTTTTCTTAATATATTGAGAGAATTGTCTACAGCACAAATTTGTTCCTTGTCTATTTTTAATAGTCAGCCTCTGCAGATTCAGAGTGAGACTATGGAAGTGTGCAGTGGCCTGATGGTTCCTAAGCTATCATCAATAATGTTGATCTATGTTTGGTTTATTTTTTTTATAATGTTAGTGCAGGCAGCATGCTGACAGAATATAGACCCCATCACAAGCTGTCCAAGTACTGAATCTTTTTATAAATGGACTGGCATGTGGTTATACAGTTCTGTAGTAGTATGTCTGGAGAGAGAGAGAGGTGATTCAAATGCAAAGCAATTCTGACTTTTTTTTTCAGAAAAGATGTTTCCATGCAGCGCATCAGACTCTCTGTGGCAAGTTTTTAACTAGCACATCACAGTCAACCTGCCGCTTTTAATTGTCTCTGAAATAGTAGTGATAACAAATCACAATTATGATAAACCTTTTTCTTTGTGTGTGTTACATCACATAGCATCTGTTGTCCCTAGTTTCCCATTTTGACCTGTATTTTGACAGAAAGCCTCCCAAAACCCGTGTACAAAAACATGGCTGTAGTTGTATTTCTCAGGGCAAGCTGTGCGCACCTTTCACTGGTCCTGTACTGACGACAGGAACGACTGCATGAATTCCAAATGTAGTTTGGCACAGGTGCAAAACTTTTGATTGTGAAAAGTTGTTAAAATCCTTGCTCCGTTTAAAGGTGGGCTGGGGGGGGATGGAATTTTCCATGGTAACTTGAAAATTAAGTACTTTGTTCTTGGTCTGTTCTGATTTCACTTTGAAATAAAGCCTTAGAGCCCAAGCTGTAAGTCTCCTGGTTCAGCAGCAGCTCTATTTCTCAAGTACAGGCAGCTTGCCAGCATTGCAAACTAAAGAGGATTTGGGAACCCAGAAGTCCTGGATCATCTGTGCCAGATGAGAGATGTCATATAACTTTGGGTTCTGCTGTAGCTCCAAGAATGGGGACAAATATACATTGATGTGCAGGGCAGGCAGCAAAACTAGCTCTGAGTTAATTTGGGGGCTAGAAGCCAATCTCTGCCTTGGTTTTTGCACCTTGCTTCTCAGCGGGGCTGGTGAAACCACATTGCTTCTGGTACTTCCCTGTGCCCTGTAGGCAAAGAGTTGTAGTTGGTGCTGAGCCTCCTCAGGCCCGCAGAGCTGCCGTGTTACCAGCTCCATGGCAGCAAGCCTGCAAGCTCTCAAGTCCCTGACTATGGATGTGATTTGACTGTGAAAACTATTGCCATAAGGCATTGCTGAGGCCAGAGGATTTAGCAGGATTAAACAAGGAATTGAACACTTTTGTATAAATAACCAGAATATCCAGAATTATAGTTAATGCTAACCAATAATTTAGGTGGATATAAAAATCTCAAGCTTTAGGGTTTAACTTTTAAGGATCATGACAAAAAACCCTTCCAAGGAGTGACATATCCCAAATCTTACCACTAAGGTTCTCTTGTTTCTTTTTGTAAGGCACTTGGTACGTGGCTCAGGCCAGAGGCAGGATGTTAGAATAGACGAGTCACAGGTGAGATTCTGTGTGTCAGTGTTTATGTGTCTCCAGTGGCTTCCTCTACTCTTACTCACCATGAAGACTAAGTGATTTTGGTACATTTATTTATTTGCAAAGCATTATCCAGCATTACTAAGGAGACATGCATGTGAGTAAAGTGTACGTTGGCATGAGCCCCTCTCGTTAGTTGGACAGCAACAGCAGATGCTCACTGGCTGTACTTGTTGTTCCAATGATCGAGCATCGCCACAGAAACATGTCAAAGGGTGGCAAGGAAAAGAAAAATCTCACCTTTCATTAGGTTTGCTTCTGTGGGCTGAAGTTATGACTCAGCTTTCAGGCATGAGAAACACCCATAGTACCACACCTCCCTGGCAAAGCCAGGTGCGTGAGCACTCCAGAGGCTTATTCTTGAGGGAAACACTGGAAAGGCACTTGTTCTCCATGCCTGAAGAACATCTGGTGTTGCTACCTCAGGCATTTTTCTGTCCAGCCTTGTTAGTAAAAGAGTGTCACACAGAACTGTTGCTTTGCTTGCAATGGCATTGCAGCACATAAAATAAAGGTCAGCAGCTGTGACCAAAAGAGCTTAACATGAGAATGCACAGAATTTGAAAGCAAATGGGCTTTTAGTCAGTGGTGACCAGTTCTTATCTCCTTGGTACAACTGAAAACTTTCCATCATCCCTTTCCCAGTTTATGGGTAGGAAACTGAACACATGCTGAAAGGAGCTGCTGGAGACCCCTGTGTAGTCTAGAACTGGAGCTGGTCGTAGGGCTGTGCCTGTTATGGCCTGCTGCCCTTAAAAGAAACAAGCAGCGTTCTTCGGGATTTCATACATGCAGATGGGCTTCCAGTTCTATTTTTTCATGTTTTGCTTGTTTCTGGTGATCTTCTTTTGAGCCAGGATTCATTGTGGAAGTACTAAAGTATCACAAAAACATGCACTTTATAGGATTGCCAGACAGGTTTTGTGGTTTTAATCAGTTAAAGTAAACATCTGTTTCTTTGAGAGATGGTTCTACTAGCTCCTGAACTGTGAACATGGGCCAAATGTCTTCAAACTACGTGGCAAAAGACTCAGACAGAATTAATGAGATTCTGTAGTCTAAACAAGGCTTATTGGTTACAAAGGATCTGGCAAGTCAATAATTTAAGCAGCATGAATTAGAGGCACTATCAGTGCAAGTTGCAACTTCATTGTGCCTGGTATAAGTTGCTGCACTTCTTCATCCTTCGTTTAGTGAAGGATACTTTGAGGTTAGAAAATGCTCTGGAAAGTGCTAAGCAAGTGAAGTGCTGTGATTCCTGCTAAAACTGACTTCAGTCAAAGCTTTTTCTGTGTAAGACAGAAGACTGGCTCCAGGCATAATTTTTCTTCCTCTTCTGTTCTTGTGAACAAGAAAGCAAGGATACTGCAATGTTCAGTATACATGCAAGAGTTCTACCTGCCTGCAAGAGCTAGAAGATGGCTTACACTGCTGCTGCTTCTGCACAACTGCAACTGTCATGCTCCTTTCTTTGTCTTTTGTCCACTGAGATCTGTGGTTAGGTATCCATGACAGTCACATAGTTAAGTGACACTCAGATAAAAAGCTCCAAAGCAAAATCTTTTCTTTATTGTAATTACTTTAGCTATCCCTGCTCACAAGAAAGGCCTGGAGAACTTTAGCAAGATTTTTTTTTTTAAATTTTGCTACAGTGTGTGCTACTATACATTAAAGTATATCTCCAGGGACATCCATTGAGATCTAAGCATATTTCCTTTAATGTGGCTCTTTGTAAGCGTACCTACTTATTCCTGTCATCTTTATCTGCTCCCTCTGCATGAGAAGGGAATGCAGGCTTCCATCCTTTTACAGGTCAGGAATTTAAACCCTGTGGGACAACAGACAAATGCACTCTTTGGGACAGCAAATGACTTTGTTCTGTTGCTCACATGAAAAACTATTTTGCCTTGATTTCAGTCTTTGTTGTAGGAGATGCTCATTCTAGTAAAAATGGCAAATGATGGAAACATTTTTCTTTTGTGCGGATTCATTAATGGGACCAGGCCTCCCAGTTAACTGTATTGCTGGAAGTATGGGGAGTATCCCACTTGCAGAATGATGCTGGGATTAATAGCTGAAAGATAACTCCCAAGTGGGCAGTTTCTTCTGTCCGGTTGAACTGAATGAGGAAATCAAGTGTTAATTTTATTTCACGTACATGGCTAGGAGGATTCTAGCTAGACCACATTTTGTGCACTAATTGTCCATGTAGTTGGTGGAGTGATGTTAGCCAGTAAAAGGGTACAAATGGTTTCCTAATTGGGCTGTCAGACTCCAATGCATGAGTCATCTTTTGTCTCTGTTGCTAATGTCCAGTGCCATTCCTAGTTTCATGTTCATTTCAGATGTCACAGGCCGTAGCTTTCTAAAAACCTCTTTCTTCCTCTTGTCCAGGAGTGTCTGCAAGAGCTCTGCCAAGGGCTTGATTTGCTGGATCCAGGTCACCCCGATATGACATGTCTGTGTATACAGATGTCGAAGAGAACCTATGCAGTGAGGTGATACAGGCAGGCGAGAGTCAGGGCAGCAGCTCTTTGGACTTTCTCCTGCATGAACTGGCCTGTCCAGTGCAAGTGTGGTTCAGTGTGACCTGGCTGTCACGCTTCCAGTCTCACAACTCATCTGCCTGCAAGGATCTCTGGCCTGGTCTTTCATGTGCAGTGTGGACATACCCTAAGCCAAAAGGCCAGCAGCTCTTTTATTATAGAACATGATAGTAGTCCATTGGCTAGTTTTATGCTTTTACAACCATGCATTAGATTATATAATAAGTAATAAATAAACTTTCCTGCTCAGTTGAATACTCAAGCAGGTATGTTCTCTTGTACTTTGTGATGCTAAAATTGCTAGCCAGTTTTCATGAGCCTTGCGTACACTATCAGAGTTCCCTGGATAACACATCTTGTAGTTCAGAGAGTACAGTGTACTGGTATGAATAGTATTTCAGGGTGCATAAACTGGTATCAAGTGTTCTCTGATGTACCTGTGAAAATATATGCACTGCTAAGTGAGGCAGAATGAGGGTCCCTCACGCATTTGTGCAGGATACCACTAGTGATAAACTGGAACTCTGAGCGCTAGGCTCTTGGTCGTTCTGGTGTATTCCAATTCAAAGAATCTTGGTTAGATTAGGTGGGGACTAAGACAGACACATCAAAACTGAATTAAGCCTTTGAAGGATTAGAAGTAGTAATTATAATCAGGCAAACATTTAATTGTGTGCAACTTAAAACAATGCCTGTGTACTTCTTTAGCTTGTGATATATTAAATCTTTTGGTATGTTATGCCAGTTCAAAACAGNCAAAGCTTCAAATTAAAAAGTAAAGGCTTCCAAACCCTTTCTTTTCTTGAACTGTCCAGTGAAGTTTACGATGACAAATAGCAATTCATAATTGATTCTTCTTACATTAGCATGTGGATCCATGACCAGGGAAGCCAGGAACTTGCTGCTGTCAAACTTCCTTGAGAGCCTGCTGGAGCATAACATGCTTTCCCGTATCTGTGTGTTACCATGATCTCTAACCTAGAGGGTGAAAAAGGAATAGGAGGAAGGATGTGTTTAGTCAGAAAGTCCTCAGAACTGATTGCTTGAAGTGGTTAAGAAAGCTGACAACTTAATTGCTCTGCGGACTTTTTTTCCGAGGTTCTTGGCCGAGACTGTTCATTGGCTGGGCTGAGGGTAGTACGCCATGTCAAGTAGGTACAGAGAAAAAGGATAAAAATCTGCCTGTTAGGTGGGTTTAATGGATAACAGGCAGTGTAGAGTGGGGGCAAATTTAGCATGCTAGGAAGCAGAAATGAAGCTTGAGAAGCGTGTAGTCACCTTGCCTTCATGAGATCCAACAGAATTGCAGTCTTTGTCCACAGCTACTGCTGCTTTGGCCCAACTCTCTTGTCTTGTGCTCCTGATGTTATAGGAAGAGAATGCAAGGGAAGAATATAGTTGTCACCTTCCATTTGTTGGTGTGCCTAAAGGTTGTAGAGGTGAGTGCCTGGAGGCTGGACAGCTGGGGATTCAAGAAGAGACAATCTTATTTGTGCTGCTGCCCTTGGGGCATGTCTCATTGTGCATGTCTGTGCCTCACTGGTCTGCCAAGACTTTTTTGCTTTATCTGCCTTACTAATGTCTGCAATGAAGGCACGGCACTTCCTAGCATGTCTTACATGATAGTTTGGTGGACTTAGAAAAGGTTTGAGGCTGAAAATTTGTGCTTTCTTTTGGGGCCCTATAGACCAAGGGATACCTCATCTTCTCAGCTCTAGCTCATATATATACTCCTCTGGAATGTTCTTCTTCCCTTCTCCTGATCCTTTTCCAGATATGCCCTGAAACACTGCTCTCCAGGTATAGTGCATTTCTTCACATCACTACCTTGCTCATGACTTTTTAGTTCCTGAAGACATATTTAAGTGGGGGATTTACCTCTGGTCCATTCTACTTATAAAATGGAGTGTGAGCTTTCAGGTGCTTACACTTACACTGCTTGTAGCAGATTCTCAGAGGTCAGCAACTTATCTGATGTGATGGAGGAGACTGTATGAAACGTGATGTATAATCTCTCCATCAAGTTTAGACTCCATCTTTTACACTGGCAAGTGAAAACCACTCATCCATTAATTATGATGCTGATAAATGTGGGGAGCTTTGCAGGGATGGCAGGTTTAAATACTAAGGGCCTGTCCAAAATTATTTGCCCTGAAAATTCAGTTTTCTCTGCTGTTTGAAGCATATACCCAGCAGACATTAGCACTTAACCCAAGACTGAATATTTGGATTTTGTCTACTAGCCAGATATATAAAAAACATGGAAATGGGTGAATGCTTCCAACTAAGATTTGGAGATCTGGTAAGGCATGGAGATGTTGGGGCAGGAGGTAAATGTGTATATTGGAACATTGTTTATATTGATTATGTTTCTCGTGGTCATATTTTTCAAGTATTTTATCAAATTTTATTAATATTTTAAGATCACTATTATCTTCAAAAGTAGTTTTTAAATATAGTATATTTGATGTTTTTAGCCTCATTTCTCTGTGTTTAAATGATGTCTGAACAGTGTAGGGTTTTCATGAAGTTATTCATCATTTGAAATTGTTTTGATCTGTAGATTGTTCTCAAGCAGCTTGTTCTGACTACACAGGATACAAATTTGAGCCGCATTGCTTACTTTGATTGGATTAAACTAGTGCTTGGAATCAGGATTTGGGTGCAGATACTTACAATTTCAAGTCCCAAATTTGATTTCCACAAACATTTCCTAACATTGAGATTGTTCCTGCCAATGGGTTTGCTTGCTTAACTCCTTACAGAAGCAGCTGAAAACATTTGTTAGTGGTTACTACTGTAGTTATTTTGGAGATATTACAGTATTTCAGTTAATCATAGTCTTATTTCTACATGAATAATTAGAAAAAGAAAACACAGAGACTATACCTGCTCTAGTGAAGCACATTGGGAACCTTCTTCTAGAAAAAGGAAAAATAAACAGCAAGTGGAAGACAGCATTGGTTTAGTGACATTGCAGTAAACACACTCATTCATATGAGTAGGGATTTCTAGAAAAAATAATCTTATACATAAGGTGATTAAGATAAGTAAACCCAGCATTGCTTCTTTGTTGTTAAACAAAGATGTTATTCTCGCACTTATAAGATTTAGTAAGACATTAAGCATGTGTGCATGATGTCAAGATATTGGCTCTAGCATGTGTTCTTACAGCCTTTATAGTTTGTGATGACATAATTAGGTACATTCTGTGAAAGTAACTTAAAATGTTACTGTCTGTTCCAATTGAATTGAATGTGTTTGGTCCAGGATATCTTGCTGGAACATTTGCGCAGCCTTTTGTCTGGAGTTTTGGGGAGTTCAGAAATGAAACCATCTTTCTTTTGTTCAGTGCAGTCATGTGTCTGCAGGTTTCCATACGTTTCCAGTATCCAGAGATGCTGTCACCACTGAGTGCCTAATAAAAACCCAAGATCCCTGGCTACAATCATCCTTTGGATTTCCTGGCCCAAGGAACAGCTGTACCTCATTGCAGTTTGCAGGCAGACTGGTGCTCAGCCTGGAACTGAAACTGCTGGCTTAGATATTCAGAGGTACAGATCACCAAGCAGTACTTAGCTTGCTAAGCACAAGCTCTCTTTTTGTTTTTCCTGCTTGTCCTCTCTTACAAATGTCCGTGCAACTCTCGTAATTAGTTTACCCTTCTGTTTCTGGCTCCTAGTTATTAAACACTTTGCACTTGGTACACCGCCATTCTTCTCAGGATCTCAAAGCAGAGACCTTGATTCACAATGCTTTCTGAAACAGATACTTAGGGCATCTATGTTAGAAATACCTCAGCTGGAGGGCAATAGGCTAGCTCACCCAAGGTAAGACAGACTTGTTTGTACACAGCCAAGAATAGGCTGCAAGTGTCCAGGCTGCAACTGTTGCTATTGTATTACTGTTCTTTGGGGTTTTTTTTAAATATATACAACAAATGTATTTTAACTTAAAAAAAAAAAGGGGGGGGAAGCATACAGTCAATGAGCTGTTGTTAAATTCCTAGTGTTCACTGTCCAGTGCCAATAGGAAAAAAAGGTGACTTGGGCTTTGGTTTGAAATCCAAGCTGAGTTTGTGTATGTATATTAAATAATGCTGAGAATATATGTAAGAACAAGACACCCTGTCCCCCAAAAGCTGTCTGAACAAGAGCTACATTTCTGAAAACTAGCAGTTTTTAAGACAGAGTGGACATAACAGTAGTAATTTGCAGCTGACGTCCTTCATCAATCTGGGATTATTCTTGCTGTATCAACTCCTTAGTTGCTATAAATCAATTCTTCTCTCCCCTGCTCTGTGGTTGTGCTCAAAATGAGCAAGACTAGTTGTAAATGTTTGGTTTTTAAATTTTAGACTTGGGACTCAGCAGGATCTTGACACTGAACTATTTATAAAAGAGTAATTGTGGTTAGATTTCATAATACAAGAGCTTGCGTTGGGAGGGAAACTAAAGTGAGGTATGCGTGTGTGTGGTGCTCCCTGGATCCCAGAATAACGACTGGTTCAAGCTGCTTTTTCAAATATGTTGCCACTCAGCTGAGAATGGAAAAAAAACTGGAACATGCTCCAGTCTAGACTTGGCCACAGTGTTTTTGTCTCCCTCAGGAACTCTGGCCTTGCGCATGTCTTCAGGGTGGAGACTTAGAGCTTTTGCTGGGCTCTCCAGAAAGCTGTAGCAGGGTTGCATTTGTGGTTTTTTTTAAAAGCCCTGGTCATTGTATCAAACCAGCTGAGCCCCACACATGGAAGTTTCTATGTGGAGTCCTGAGCTGATCTGTTCAGAGCTCTGCCGATGAATCGCTCGCTGCGTGCCCAGCGAGGGGACGGTCTCGCAGCACTGAACTTGAGTTATCCAGGATGGGTGATCACACTCGCAGGGTGGTCTCTCTCTACAGGTTGTGGTGAAGGCAGTGAGTGAGGCTCTGGTGTCAAATCACCTGCTGGAGGAACTACCCGCTTTCTCTCTCTCTTGTGAGCTTAAATTATATTTGATCACCTGACATATTGATGTAAGGCCTTGTATGGGTCTCCCTCCCAGAACTACTTTGGAAATTGGCAGGATTCAGTGTGAATGTCCAGCGTTCATATGCATGGAGCCAGAGTCAAAGTTTGAACATGGCCCTGCAACCTGGGGTAGTAAACAGGTGTACAAAAAGGAATTGTAATTGCAGGGGAAGTGAGAACACGGGGTGAGTAATATCATGTGGCTGCTCTGAGACATGGACACGCATCCTACCAGCCTGCTGCTGTTTTAATTCTCCTTCAGTTAACAGTAGTGCACCTGGTAAAAAGCAGAGGGGTAAATAACAGCTCCTGGAAGGGCATGCAACAAACTCTACCTGGCCCCCAGTCAGCCATCCTTCATCTTCTGAAACCTGTTTTGCTGTACTCAAAACAGTGTAGTTTTAGATCCAGGGAGAGCTTCAGAGAAGTTTGCATCTGGATGTCTGTGGCTTGGGGTCATCTCTAATTATAAGTAATGACTCTACTTTTTGGTCCTCAGCTGCAATAGCAAACTGATTTAAACTAAGTTACAGCAGAAGACAGTTTCTAAACTATCTCTCGTTTCTCTGCTACGTGCATAGGGGTCAGCACGTGCCTGACTGCCGAGTGCGTGACTTTCTCTTTTCCTTGACTTCTAACATAGCAATAAAACACAATTGGGGTGGTTCTTTGCCTCTCCCAAGCCACACAGGCAAGGAGAACAGATCAGAGAAGGACCCATGGACCAGCATAACTAACCACGGGATGAAGAGGGAGATTTCCACATCCTTTGACAACGTCTGGCATGGAGTTCCCTCCTCTTGGCAGTTCCCTGTGTGACAGGGCTAGGCAACGTCGTCCTGAGTGCAGACCTGCACCTTAACAGCCTGGTTGAGCCTGCAGTGGTTTGTTTTGAGAATGGTTGTCTCATCTGCTCCATGTTTACTTGACCGCAGAATGATGTTTGCACAGGAAGGAAAGTTGTTGATGTTTTAAAATAGTGTGGCATCAAATTCTGGTTTATAAAAGACAGGTAGAGAGAAGAGGTGGGGTAGCTGTGGCGTCTTAGAAGCAATAACTTGCATGCAACTGTGTGTTTGTGATTTGTGCAAGGAGCTATTCCTTGAGGTGCCTGCCTGGTCTGACTGTATGTCTAATATAATTGCCTTAAGGCTGACCTCTGCTTTCAGCACAGAACGCTGCGGGATTACTGCTGTAGCTGAAATATTCCGTGCATCCCACTTGCAGAGAAATTTGCTAAGTATGTTCTCACTGTGGGAAGGTTCCCAACTCCTTCAATTGTTAAAAAGATATATTGCTTCCCTCATCCTTAGATCATCATTCGGCCCATGTAGGACTGCTATTACTTGATTTTCTAAATTTAGCAATATTAGACACCTCAAATTATTAATTTATTGCCCAACAAAACTGCCACTCAGAAGGAGGAAAAAAATATTTTTCTCTCCTTCATAATAGATTCTGTTCAAAGTGCTTTCATTTGATGAAAAATGTTTTCTTTAAACTTTTTAAAAGACTGGAGAAGTATGCCAGACAGCCTCACTAAGACATGTTGGCATGGAACAGGACATGAAGAGAGAGGAGGGGAAAAAAAACATGTGGAGCATTACTACTATTGGGCTGAGAAACAGTACCACTTCACACCAAGAAACTAACTGGACCTTGACCAAGGACACAGAAAATTGGCACCAGGTCTAAATATGGAGTTGGTGCTCTGATGATGACTGACTGAAACATGAGCATTGATGTAGAGGTGGTATGTGAACAGAACCTTTTCGGGTCTACTTTTAATTTTAAAATAATAGAGCTTTAAATCTAAACCCAAGTATGAAACACACAATAGGACATAGACATTGAAGCTACCATCTTCTTTGTAACTGGTGGATAGTGTGACAAGTGAGACCTTTTAATCTGTCTATGTGTAAACAAACTTCATGTCTTTCTGGCTAATAAAATATTGCGCGTATGAGGTGCAACGACATTACTTCATGGCTCTTACCTCCATTCTTTGGCTTATGCATTTACAGCACAATATCCTCCAGAACTATGATAAATCTGAGGTTTGTTTTCTACTTTGGTACCCACCTCTGTTGTGTCTGCTAGGGTATTGGAATGCCCTGGAAACCTTCTGCCATGCAAAATGTAGTAGGATAAACATGAATCACTTCCTCTGTACTGGTTTCCTGATACTTTGTTGTGAGTCCCCAGGCACTGGTTTTGAGGCCTTCCTGGTAGACATTATTATTTCTGAATTAGTTTGAGTCTGGCTGTACTTAGTGTCCTGGGAGACTGCTCCAGACTTTTTTCTTAATCCACTGGTTATCCACCCTGCATATGAGTCGGTAGGTGCCAGGGGTCCCGTTTGAAGCACGTGTTCTGCTCCCTCCGTGGGAAATCCTGGGCGTTGACGGTGGAGACCTGCGTCTACTGCCTGTGCTATTCACTGCAGCGTGGATATGCGTGGTTCATGTTGGTGGATTTGTCCTCTGTATAATGTGGATGTAACAGGGTTGTGCCCTCAAGGCTGGGGAACTGATGCACATTGTGATTGTGTCCCTGTGCCAGAAAATCCTACTTTTCTGGAAAGGTATACCCCCTTTTTCTGAACATTTAATTTTCTTCCTCTGATTACCCCTCAGCTTTTTCAATAATACTGCTGGAAGCCTTTCCTTGCCTTTGGACCTGCACTTAGTAGGGAAGCAATTTAAACCATCCAAGCATGAGATGCAGCGTAATCAGCATCTGCTCTCTCCCATTTTGCCACCTGCAATATATCTGCAGTAGCCCAAGGGTCTGTGTTCACAAAGCCGTGCTGTGGTAGGGGAAGACCAGTTCTCCTCTGAGTGGTTGTCCACACGTATCTCACACGTTCTTGTTCCAGTATGACCTCTAGATACTCTCTTCCCACCTACCTCCTGGGAATTAATCTGGCTGCTTTACCTAGTGTTTCCAGTCATGGAGTTGAGTCTTCAAATCATGGCACTTCAATTTGCTGCGTGGCCTGGATTTTTCTCCTACTTTTCCCGCATGTCCTTACTAGGGCTTTGGATTTAACATGAAAATAATACATGACTTCTACAGTGCTTTCCATCTTTTAGAGTCCAAGCACGTTAGGAAAGAAGATAATGTTTAGGTAGCACACTAAGTATATGAAGTGCTAGGAATAGCTATTAAATAGGACTGTAATGCTTAGCTATGGTTAAATAACTAGTTTATAGATGATCCCTCAAAAGATTCCAGTTATGAATGCAGGAGTTTAGGAGGTGCCCTGAGATGGTGGAGTTACAAGTGGCTGTCTGATTTCTCTGCAGACATGCAAATGGTTAATTCCTAATTGCCAGTAGATGGCTCCCAAGAGCATTGTCTATAGGATACTTTTCCAATGCACATGAAGCGGAGTTTTGGCGCACTGATAACCTCCAGTACTCCGTGACGTACCAACTGAAGTTTGTACTGCATCAGGATGTCTGTTGCCAGGCTCACGACATTGTCCTGTGGGCATGAGGCAATACAGATGACACGTGCTGTATAGCAAGAAGTCTGGTCTCCTGCTTACATGGTGATGGTGGTGTGGAAGAGTCGCGCTAACGCACACAAGTGAGGTAATAGGTAGAGATCCTGAAATAGCAGCTGTGTTGTGGGATGACTCAGCTGGTTACACATCAGTAATGCTGACTGAGTGGAGGTGATAAGAGCGGGTGCAAACCCTTCAGAGTGTTTCAGTGCCGGCAAGCAGAACCTGACTGCTCGTTACATTTGTTGAATGCCTCCAAGAATGAGGCCCCGATTTCTCTTCCAGAAATAGAGATGATAAATAATTGTTATAACTGCCTCCTTTTTATAATTACTTCCGAATGGATTTCTTTTTTTTTTCCAGAGATTCTAATTAAGTTTTACATTAATTATAAGTGTGCAGCATTCTTTTACCAGCAGAAGAGCCGCCTTCTGCTGTGTTGTGGCTTTGAAGGCCTGGTTTTGGTCCATTTGCGGAGGCCTGTACTCCTTGGGGCTACTATTCTGTTTGACTGCCTCATTAAATATCCTGCAAACTCTTTCTTTCTCCAGGATTTGAAGTCCTTCATAAGATTTGTGTTTTTGAAGGCAAACGCAGTTCCCTGGGAAAGCTGGGGAGATGGTCTCTCTTGGCATTAGGGGAATTCTTCATCAACTGAAGTCAATCAGGAATACTGGCAGAAGAGGGTTTATTTGTGCATGGGAAATCTGCTATTATTAAGAGAGCAGAGATAGGCTGAGATTCATCAAGTGGAGAACAGTTTTCTCAAGGGTTGCTGTCTTTCAGTCTGGCTCCTGTAGCCAAAACTGCCAAAGAGATGCCAGCTAAGAGTGTAGGACTGCTGGGTCAGAATGAACAAGGGAAGAAGTTGAGGCTGAAGCACGCAGCAGTTCATGGCAACAGCGCTGCAGTTGCCAGGTCTGTAGAGGAGAATTTTTCTATTTGTTCTGAAAATGATGGGCAGACTGGTGTGGAGAAACTGCTTGGGGCAGTTTTAGTTCTGGGACTGTGCAGTGCTTGGAACAGTAGGGTCCTTCTCTTTGCCTCTGGTTCCTTAAACACTGTGATAATATGATGCAAATCTGAAAATAGTATAGAGAAGAGGGGACCCAGAAATGAGCTGTTCTTGGAGAAGAACCCCAGGCCCTTATTCCTACAGTTCACCCTCAGAAGATGTCATAGCTCTGCTGATGTGCCCATATTGCTGCTTTTTTCTGTTGCATCATCCTTGTGGCTGATCACAGGTTATCAGCAAGGAGCATCATGAAGCTATGTCACACTGCACACACATCTTTAGTATGGAGTCATGCACACATCACTCTGGTACTTAGGCAATGCTCTATTAAGCGAGCAAACTAAGTGAGGAGTGTCTCATCTCTTGATGTGTACTTGGAGGGGCATATTTACATCTTCTTGTTCTTGTATGTGCCTTTGTGCATACACGTATCTTGGGTGTTTAAGAATACAGCCAGTACAGCCAGTGTGGAGAGGCTTTATTTCCTGTTTTGATGCAAGTAGCTGGATGAATAAAAGGTATTACTTACCTTTGTTCAGAGGTAAATAATGGCTGGAAATCTCTGACAGGTTTATGTAATGGTTTAATGAGTTTGTGTGTAATGCATTAGCCTTCAGTAGAAGTTTGGCTGCTGCTGACTTACAGGACTGCAGTCCAATGTGTGTTTTAGGTACATTATTTCTGAAATAAACCAGCCACTGGGGGCAATCATCTTGTGTGCAGTGTCTTTTTACATAATGGCATTTTAACCACAATATGGGAAGTGAAATTGAAGATAGGAGTTAAAGAGAAATAATAATAAGTGCTAGGTAGATCAGCACCTATGTAATCTTCCTCAAATAGGTTTACTTGCTTTTCAGTATGTCTGAATAGCCTCCTGGTGGTTGTAGCACTTCCCTTTGGCAAGTAGTCTGGTCCCAAGGAGTGAAGCAGTCCCAAGACTTCCTGCCAACTTCTGTCACTGCCAAGTGTTGTGGGGTAGAGACCATTAATGCTGCTGTTCTGGGATCCACTAGAAGGCTGAGAAATTCACTGTAGGTCCAGCAGTTAAACTCTCTCTTCCTATTCTGATGCATCTTCCTTCAGCAAGTATAGGATCAAAGGAGCTTGCTGGATTGCTCTGGGCTTTGCAGTTGACTTTGCTGTTTCATTCTCAAGTTTAATGGTGGCACTGCCTGTCAGAAAGGAGTTCTGTTCCTCAAATTGTGTTGAAGTGGTGAGGGCTGAGTGAAGTTGTTACTGTAGTCCTCAGATAACTCCAATAGAGCATGGTGCGTGAAAACTCAGCCTGTTCTATGCTGGAACACCTGCCTGTTTGGTGGCAATGTTACACATTGAGAACTTCAAAGTTGAGAACTTTGCCATAATTGACCAAAACTGTCTGGAAGAAAAGAGATAAGTAGAATAAGTTGGGGGGTGGGGTGGGGGGGTTGGTGTTTGTTTTTTACATAGAAATACAACAAGGATACCTCTGATCATTTAAATAAATAATCTCACTACATGTTATACTCACTGCATATCAAATTATTAATTGAACATATCATCTGAAAAATTTGATCTCCAGTGGCAGGGTTTTACAGTAATAAGTCGTGGCCATCTTGGAGACTGGTGTGTAAGTAGGTTGGTTTAATTTGTGGTCATTATGGCTCATTGGTTTAGTAAGCACAGTGTATGCATATATGTTTAGTTCAGCTCTTGCGGCTTTGGAGTAAGCTGCTTTTAAAATTCTTTTTTATAGATATGGAGATAAATGAATATTTCAATTATTTATCTACCATGAAGACAAGCTGTAAACATTACTTATTTCTGACTTACCATATCTGAAATCAGCTTTACACAAAAATAGACCAAGTCTAGATCTTTGAGAAACTGTTTTGATAAATAGCTCAACATATAATCATAAAACCATCAGACATGATGTACTACTCTTTGTTACATAAATCATCTAGTTGCTATAGTGAAAAGGTGTTATGGTTGATTGCTAGCTCTTGCAGATCACTGAATAAATAACTTGTATCCAAGTCCACCTTACAAGTTGAGATCTAAGACTATAAAAACACAGTTCAGTGATACATTCATTGCCATAGATACATGAATTTGATGCATTAATGAGAGATCATGCCTGTAAAGTAGAAGTCAGTGCTAATGTTGCCCAGGTGAGGACTTTGGACCTTGTTGTGGTGTTCTCTGATAAGCTAAAGAATAAATGCCTAATATCTAAATCTCTTTATTTGATTGAACTGTTTTGATTAAAGCATTACTTTGAAATCTTGCAGAGGAATTTTATGTCTAAATGAAACTCCTGACCTACTGAGGGTCTTAGAAGGATAATTCCTGTTCTCTTGTGGTTCTGCAAGTCTGGGAGTTGTTGTGGGAGGAAATTCTTGCAGGGGAAGGCACCACTCAGTGTGGGGTTGGGGCAAGGATAGATCTGGAGAGCAGGCAGTGAGCTGGAATAAGTTAGCCTTCTTTTGGGACGCAGGGATTTCTGGGAATGACCCTGACTGGAGAAGAGTAACCTGCCAGTCTAAGCACATGTGCACAACTCCCAGAGGGGAGGGTAGCAGTGACAGAAGACCTTGTTAGAGGAAAATCAGCATAAGCCTTCTCCACACAGCACTGCTGCAAGTTATCAGTGGCATATTAATGAATAAGAACTCTGAACTTGGTTGCAGTCGTTATTTTTATAGACCTGTTATTTTTCCTCACTCATGTTTGGATGGGTATCCTCGTTAGGTGGAGAGAGGAACTAAAGAGCAGAGAAAAAGTAGCTTACAAAACACAGTTCTGATGCTATGGTTTTTGTAACTTCTGAAATTCAGTAATCTCTGAAGATTACAGGGGGGAGAACTGAAAGAACTGGGAGAGGGCTGAACTGAACTGTGGCTGACAAGCGTTTTTAAATTTGCGGGCCTGCATTGTTTTAGCAGAAATGATCTCTGTAATGCAGGAATAAAAAATTAAGTGATCATAATTACCCTGATTGACCTTAAGATGGAAGAATCTTCCTAAATCTGATTCTCATTCATTAATACCAAGTCACCAAGCAGCACAAATATGATCTGGATCAAGTGTCAAATTAAGCAGAACACAATGTGGAATTTATGCGGGGTTTGTGCCAGCTGCGGGAGGAGAGACAATACCTAATCCAGCATAAAGAATTCTGGAAATGAGATGCCCCTTTGATTATTTTTTTTTTTTTCTTTTTTGAACATGCTTGCATGGAAGTGAGTTTGCCATAACTCAGCACTTTGCTGATGGGTTTGATCCAGGACAGATTGCCTTAAAACCAAATTTTCTGCTATATGGAAGCTCTGACCCAGTCTCGTTAGCCATAGGAATTAAAGCTTGTGGGAAGAGCTGTGCCCTCCTCAGTTTTCAAAGGGGTTTTCCATTTCTCTTGCCAGTTGTGGAAATGCAGGTAGTCAGGGGTTTTGTGGGCAGGGTTGTACCACTTGTGGTTTTTAAAACGGGTTTCTTGCAGATAGCTATGGTTGGTTCCACTCCCTGCATAAGGGTGTTGGGAAGGCATTGCCTGTGGATTATTTTGCTTACAGTGATAGTACTAGCTTGTGATCTTACAGGCACATCTAAGTGCTTGCAGGAGCCATATATGCAGTTTGGTTGTCCTTCCCTCAAACATGATTTTTACACTGAGATTATGTGTCTAAACTTAATAAATTAAATTGTCAGCCTTGCAAACTTGGAATTGGAGACCAGGGAGTGCTGGAAAAGAGCTACAGGATTTTAAATGTATTTGGCGTCATTGTGCGCGCCAAGCTTCTGTGTGAACGTAAACCTGAAAGCCATTGCTCTATACTGCTGACCTTATCCTCGCGGGTTGTGCCACTGAGGTAGATCCTGGACTACTGTTGCTGCTTGATCAGAAAACGTACAGTTGTGCTGCCAAGCCTGCTTCTTGCTTTGCAATTGCAAGCTTGCAGCTGAGACAAAAGTCCTCTCAAATCAGTAATCTCTTGAAAATGTGGATTGTGAACCCTTATGAATCTGTACTGTGCTTGTCATGCCCGGTTTCCTGAAGCCTTCCCTGCAATTATAGAGAAATGTATTATTTTTGATGTGGCAAAGGCATGGATCAACTTTTCCAAGATAAAAGCACTATGAAAACAAGCTGCTTTTATTTTACTGTGAGGTAAATTTATAAGCAACAGCTTCAGGCAGGTATGAGACATTGAATTTGCTTTATTTTAGGGTGAAAATAAAAAAAACTTTTTTGCCAAGTTTGTATCTGAGGCATATCTTTTGCATCCTAATCTCTGCAAGGTTAAAATTACTGCTGTTTTTAGCAGTGAAGGCAAGCTGTACATCTAATGATAGGAAAACATTTTCTGATGCTTTTGTTTCTCAAAAAGCTTCTCCTCTTCAAATTGCAGGAATACACACATTGCTGAAGTTGTTTCCAAAATAGGCTCTTGTCTTACATTTGGAGGGATGAAGTTTGGCTAGGAGCAGGGAGAAACAGCAACTATATGCTGTTTCTATGGGAAGTATTTATAGCTGTTTATGAATGCAACTGCATTCCAACAGTTTAAAAAAGGCACGCTGAACAGGATATACAATGTATCTCCTTATTTGAACTAGCTTTGAAAAAGCTACCACCATACTCCTTTTTTTAGCTTGATTTCCTGAGGAAACTTGGCTTGAAAGATCATGCTCTGCGCATGTGTGTACACATGTCTCCTTTCGCTCTTAACTTCTCAGTGCTGTTGCTAGTTTTAACCAAATCTGACAGAAGTTTTAAGGATAATTAGTTCTTACAGAACTTACAGAACTGCACGACTCATGAAAGTAAGTAGAAGAGATGTATTGTTGATGCCCACATTGACATAAAGGCAGCAGCACAAATGTGTTACTGGATGGTGGAGAGGAGACTGATGCCATGAATGTCCCAAATGTGGAGGAAGATCTGTGCCTTGAACATGAACAGTCTTTAGACATAGGATTCTACAACTCAACTCGCTGATAAGAGGGTTTTTCATTAGTTTTGCTTTTCAAGGAACTTTCGTACTGCTAAAAGTTAGTAGTAAAAATATATCAACAGATCTCATAACCATCTCTTCAGTAGATTAATGTTTTTATGTCTTCCTAGCTCTGGAAAAATTGGCATTATATTTAAAATACATTTATATTTTTAGCTCATGTTTTCTGATAAAGTATCTTATGTTTGTCTTAAAAAAGGAGCTATATAGCTCTACGTCAAAGCACAACATATATGACTTTCCAGAATAACTGCATGCTAAAAGTCAGTTTAGCTAAAAAAGCAGGCAACTTTTATGAAAAATATCACTTATTAATCCCCTAGAAAAGTGGTATAATAATAATAAAAAAAATCTGAATTGGCTTTAATCTGCTCAGTACAATTCCATATCGAGCAGAGATACATGTCTGGACCTTGGTAGTAGGTTTCCATGAACCAGTGTGTATTTGCAGTGGGTTGCTTCTTCCCTTCCCAGGGAAGAGTCACTTGCAACTCTTCAAATAAAACCCTGTGTCACATCGAAGCAGTAGATCCAAAGAGCTAGGCTTTTAAATAAGCATCAGATACCCTGAGACCAGGGATACATTTGCAAGAACTGGAGAGGCTGTATGGCAGACAAACCAGTTTCGAGTTTCCTCTTGTGATTTGGCATAGCCAGCACAGAGATAGAAGAAGATGGATTGTTGTCCCAGTCTTCCTTTCAGTGCTGTAACTGAAATAATACAGTTACCTACTGCTAATTTGGGCAACGTGGAGTTTAATCTCTTCTCACTGCATGACCAAGAAATCTGGAAAGCTGCATTTTGCTACCTTTTAAGACTTGCTAGAACGCCAATGAGGTTCTCCCATAGTTTTTAATTTTATAGACACGAAGATAAAAACTTGCTCTAGAAATAGAAATCTGACAGTGTACAAGTCTACCCCCAGCCTTTCCTGTTTTCATTTCCTTAAATTCCTTTAATATGAAAGTGTTTGCTGCCTTTGCACACACAATACCTTCCCATTTTCATCTTCCTGGGTGCTGACACTGCATTCCTGTCTGTCTACTGACTTATTATCTGGATTAATATTCATTAATTATGTTGGCTCAATGAGGCTGTGCTTGGTAAACAGCTTCTTGAAGACGTTACATACTTTTCTGTGAATGGTATTCAGCATCCGGAAGATTAAAGTGTAAGACTATGGGTATAATCAAAATCCAACAAACTCTATCCTTTCTTAGGGTGTTTTAGAGAAGAGGGAATGGGTTAAGGGGAAGGGAAGTGGAAGAATAGAGGAAGAAACTATAGAATTGCTCTTCCATCAATAGCAGGGGCTGCCCTGTCATCGTGTTGGGTGGCCAGTGCTGACAAGCCCGCAGTATCTGATATTGCTCATCTGTGGATAAAAGGAAGCGCACTAAACCAACCTTTTCCTGCTACTACTCAGAACTCTAAGATACATTTCTTAATGCTATTCATCTTAATTTGCATAATCAGTTTTTCTGAAAATGATTCAGGCATTAAGATGCATCTGAACAGGCCTCTTTCCTTCCTGCAAAGGTAAATCCCTCTGGTGAGCTAAGCATTATAAATTTAAATCCAGGATGTGGGCTTGGTTGACATACTGTACTTAGTAAGACAGGTACAAAAAGGAAAACTTGCTCTGAATCTCTCTGTGTTTGTATACCCAAAGGGTTTTGGTTTAAAGAAGATTACTAATGTTTTAAGTTTATCTTAAGGTAATATGTATGTAATTAAAGAACTATGAGCAGAGGGAAGTTTGGGTTTTTTGTTTTTGTTGGGTTTTTTGAGCACAAACATTACTTGACATTAATCTTTGAAAAGAATAAAGGGTCCTGAAGATGATGAAAGTTCAAACTGAACTTTCCTTCTCCAACAGAAGATAATTCAGTAGCCAGCACTTGTTCGAATGAGTATGACTTCTTGCATGATGGTAAAAGTTAACTTTGTAGCAGCTGAAGTCTGGAGATTTCCATGTCTACAGATATTCTAATGACTTTTAGAGGTATATTATTTACATTGTTATGGACAGGGAATCATGCCTAGATCTTGCCTGGTTAAATTGGCTTTGTCCACTCAGCAAACAGAGGCACTTTTTTTTTTTTAACATGCAAATGATATTTCTCTATTTCTTCAAAACCAAGCCCAGTTCTAAGCTCAGTTGTAAAGATAGTCGTCTTTTTCAAATGCATCTCTTTTTAAAGGCAGTTACTGCTGGTAGGTTGCAGCTCACACTCTTAAAGTTAGTACCATACTCCACATTTGAAAATGCTGGTTTATTGCTTGATCCTGTACCAGCTATCCACTTTCTACATAGCAATAGTTATAACTCTGTAACATTCACTGGAAAGTAAGCAAGTGTTTCAAGTTGCACTCAAGGATTCTGTATTGTTATTAGTTGTATTTGACTCTTCAAGCATACTAAAAGCATGACTACATATGGTAGAAACCTTTAGTCAATAGCTGGCCTGGGGAAATGGGTTACTGTAAGAAAAAAAGGATCTTCTGAACAGGCTACCTCACCGTTCTTTCATGCACAAGCTCTGAATAAGAAAGGTTAAATATCAAGAAAGATCTCTGCTTGCTCTGAAGAAGAAAGGGCAAAAGCTAACTACTGACAGTCCTTGTTTACATACAGTATGTATATGCAGTATTATTTATATACAAGTACGTATATGCAGTAGCATCATATTTGAGCTTTGTTCTGTGGAGTGATGCATATTGTGTTGTGTAACCTTTCTTTACGTTCTGATTTTAGGAAAAAGTAGTAACCTATTTCACCTAAACCGTGGAAGAGATGTTCCACAGAATGCAGATTAGCCTGACTCAACAGCTAGTGTGTTTATGTTAATTAGGGTTTAAGGAAACAAGAAAAGACGAGTAGGGTCGTACAAGTAGGGTGAGTGTTTCTGCTGGTCAGTAGACCTTGCACTAGAGAGGCAGCTTCTGGGGAATGCAAGGCTTCATTCCGAACAGCTGCCACTGGGGATAGCCTGTCTTTGGTGAATTAGCCAGTATATGTAAGAGATTATTTTTTCATTGGACTAGGTTTCACTGTACACTTACTCAATACACATGCTTAAGAGACCAAAGGATTTTGCCTGTAGAACTCTAGCATGGTTATTGCTGTTGGCATCAAGAGTATACTTCATGGGTATTACAAGGCCTGGCATAAATGTCCAATCTAAGTTTTCCTTAAAGAAAAGATAAACTTAATGTTCATTTTATGTTAACAATTAAATTCCTCAGGAAACTGTGAGCTCAATTACTTTCACAGATTCGTTGGAAGGGACCTATAGGAATCATCTAGTCCACCCCC